>VZRQ01004164.1:496746-529665 GCA_013397975.1 Machaerirhynchus nigripectus | reverse complement strand
CAGGAGCCTCCCATCACCAAGCATCCCATCCCATCCCATCCCATCCCATCCCATCCCCTCATTCTCCTGCATGCCCTCTTGGTGTCGCTCACTTAAACGCAGCCTCATTTGTGGGCGCACCCCTATCCCTGAGCTGTAGCAGTGTCTTTCTCCGGGGGCTTTGCTGGACCTCCTGTGTCTCTCCTTGTGAGCTGCCTGGATGAGCGGCTGATGTGTTTTGTCCCTTTCTGCTTTGCCCCAGAGGAGTACCATAAGAAGAAGCCTGTGAATCACTTGAGAGAAAACCTGCAGTACATGTTGAAGGGACGACTTGTTGCAGACAAAGCCGTCACCGAAAAAGTAAGACTGGAATTTCTGTTGGGGGAGGTCTGTTTCTGCTGAGGAACACAGGTGAATGAATGGGAATCATCCCTGAATCTTCTAGGTTTATACCTTGCACAAGAGAGTCAAGTTAAGTTTCTGTCTACAAATGGCCTTGAGGAATTCCTGTGTGCACTGGAAAAATAACTTACTAAGCTTTGAACTGTTGTTGATATGTTGCCCCCTGTGATGTTCTCTGGTACTAGTAGAAATCATAGAATCATAGAATGATTTGGGTAGGAAGGGACCTTAAAAGATCATCCAGTTCCAACCATTCTGCCATGGGCAGGGATTCTTCATTACATACATGAGGTTCTTCAAGTGTCCTGACAGCTGTTGGCTTTTCTTAATTATCAAAGATACCTTGTAATTTCAGCTGGCAGAGAAGCCCTGGTTCAGACCTTCTCCTTACCATCGATCAAACTGGCCTTCTCTGTAGCTGGAGGCTGATTAACGAGGAAACAGATGTGCTGCTGGCTCATGTAATAGGAATTACTTAACCTCTTAAATGGTGTTTCTCATAACTTGAGAATTTCTTGAGTGGTCTTCCCCAAAAGGTAGTCTCATGCCAGGATTTGAAGAGAAGAATAGCTGACACTGCTAGAATCCGGGGCTGTTTTTATGAGATACAGGCTGTTAACATACATAAATAAACAAAGTGGTTTAGGCCAATGTTTCTCAGGCTGGAGATGTGACAGAAGATGACAGTGTTTTAGAAAATGTTGAGGGAATTCCACAAACTCATTGGGTTTTTGGGTTGTGTCATGGAGAGGGGATAAAAAGAAGGCTAACTAAAAGAATAGTTTCAGAAAGTTGTGAATTGAAATCAGTGTTCTTATCTCTGTGACAATTACTAGAAAATAGTTTTCATATTTGACTCCAAATAACAAGTTGGTATCTGCTGTTGTCCCAGTGACCTCCTTTGGCTAACATCAGTGGTTTGCCTCTCACTTTTCTTTGGAGGCACTCTGGAAAATAGCAGGGTTCTTGTAGAACAGCAGGGATGCTGCAGGTGAGCTTGAAAATCACTGTTTTGTGGTTTGGTCTGGATAACAATGACTGTTGTTTTTTCCATCTCTGTATTGTCTGAAGGTTCTTGCCCAGAACAGAGGCAGGAAGTCCAAAGATCAGCCTCCAGAGAAGACAGAAAAGAAGAAACCCGAAGGCACTGTGTTTACCGAGGAAGATTTCCGTAAATTTGAGAGGGAATACTTTGGGATACCATGAACGTCGTGACGGGAATTCTTGCAGCTCCAGTCTTTCTGCTGCTTCTCCAGCCCGGCACGCAGGCCTGGGCATTTCCTCGGCGTGTTTGAGATGGCACATGGGGGATGTGCCTCTGCCAGCCAGTGCCTCCGTGTCGGACTTGCAGAGCTTGTTACTGGCCAGCTAAAGCCACAGAGGTGCTCTTGGCTCTGAGGTGTCTTGTCCTTATAATTATCCTCCTGCAGCCAGCATGTCTTGCATTCTTGATGTGGAAGGGTGGACTAAGCCAAATAAAAGTATTTTTCCCCTTCCTCAGGATATAAGGCTCCTGCTACCTGTGTTATTTGGCAGGGAGCATTGAAAGTACTGTATCTGAATGGAGAAATGTTGTGGACCAGCATTAATGAATTTCTGGAAGGGAAGGATGCTTTGAAAGACTGTTAAACTTGAGTAACCCTGCAGTTTGGGTTCTTATCACAGCCCGTGTCAGGTCTGTCAGTCATTGCAAAAACTTTTTATATGTCATTTGATTAAATAATTGTTGCAGACACTGTCTCTCTTTGCCTTTGTAGTAGTGATTATTATGACAGGTGATGAAGATGAACCGTGACACTGCTGTGATCCAAGCAAGCATTCCTCTCTTTAGGATGACTCAGTTGTGTGAGTGGCCTCACTGATTCATGTTGACACATACATTAAACCATCTCTCTGACATGCTTAGGCCTTCAAAGAGTGCAGATTGGAATGGAGATTACTCCATTTTGGCTACTCACCATCTTCCCTCTCTCCGAGGAAGAGCTCTCACACGGAGAAAGTTGTCCTTTGGATGTTTATAGCAGAGTGTTTAGCCATGCCAGAAGGGCACCACTGCTGAGTGTTGCCAGGTCCTGTAGCCAGGAGGGCTCGTGACCCAGATGTTAGTCTCGGCATCAAATTAAAACCTGAGCCTGAGCTTGTGGTGCTGGGTTCAAGGGAAGTTTTCTCTCAGACTACCAGTAAGTTCCCGGCTGTAACAAACAGAGGGCCCAGCAGGTGGAAGTGTTGTTCCAGAAACTTCCTCACTAAACTACTCTGAATGTTCTTCTGGGGAGCTACTGCCTTTTCCTGCACCTTACCCAAGAAGATGGGAAATGTGTTCCCTTGGGAAAAAAACAGCTAAGGAGAAGGACTAATGCCAAGCTTTGGTTAGGCTCAGGAGTTGATTACAAGGGGCTTGTCTGACCTGAGCAGCAGCTGCTTGATGCCAGCACAGGCAGGAATTCACTTATCCCTTCCCTGCCCTCTGATTATAGTTCCTGGTGCTGTCCTCTTAAGCCTGTGCCTCCTCTGTTGAGTCCTTTTCCTCTTGTCTGCATGGTAGGAAAGGTCACTTGGATGTATGAGATCCAGACAGGAAATAGAAACATACTGAAGTGTACGTACTGGAAATTGGGTAAGAGCACGTGGGAGGGGATTTCTTGTAATAGGATCAAGTTCACCTATCTGCAGCCAAAAGTGGTAAATACGGAACAGTTCAAAGAACAATTCCCTTTTTTTTAGTTTGTTCTTGCTTCCAAAATTTAAAAAACTAAAAAAAAAAAGGCTTCTTAAAAGAATGGAAGCACTATTGTTTGAAAAAATAGTTGAGCAAAATGTGTATTCAGCATGTCTCCCTAAAAATTCTGCTCTGTGTGCCTGCTGCAGTGCCTGTGAGCTGGCCTAACACAAGCAGCTCTGTGTGGAGCTGTCATGAGGATAATTAGCTGTGTGAAAAAGCTGGCTGTGCCACAACTTGACTGAAAGAGTTCGATTTCTGGGGTGATACTTTGTTTTAAGCCATCATCTTCAGTATTTGGCATGTCCTATGACCCTGCAGAGGTCCTTCATGTCATCTCCTGCTCCTCCTCTACCCATTCCTCCTGCGCACCCTTGTTTCTGTGGTTGTTCAGCCCCTGGGCCCTTCTCCCACAGGCTGAGGGAAGCAAAACCATCCTTCCTTCCTCCAGAAAAAGGGCAGGAGGGTAATGCGGTTCACTCTCTTTGTACAAAACCCAGCCTGTTTGTTTGCAAATGTAAGCAAACAGGAAAGCTCTTCTTTCAAAGTTAAGGAGGAACTTTAAAGTGGGGCCCAGAGCAGTTGTCCATGAGGGTAATAACACCCAGATCAGTGGAGTTTCAAAGCTGGGTGGCAGCCCTCATTACTGGCTGGAAAGACTATTAGGGCCAACACAGGTAATCAACATACTTCTTGAGGCATTATGTTGTCAGGAGGGTAAAGCTACCTGACAGACTGAATTTTGCCATTTGAAACTAAGCTTGATTGTACAGTCAACAGTATCCTTAAATAAATTAAACTTTGTTTTGTGGGAGGGAGGAAGGAAAAAGAAGCAGAAGTGGATGGCGGCTCTAGAGATACCATCTGCATGGGCAAAGATCTAACATGTTGCAGCCTTGGCTTTCCCCCTCTCTGGCAGGGTATGAGCTCCTAGGAAAGAAGAGCAATGCCACCTGAGTACTGGGTAGGTAAGGGCGGGTGGTGCCCCCTGAGGGGAATATCTTCAGATGAGAGGGCAGAACAGGTACCAGCCTGTTGCATGTGCCTGCTGTTAAGCTAAAGCCAGGCACCTTCTCATACTCCCAGCTGCCTGTCTAGCCATGCCCAGAGCATGCCAGCTCCTTGGCTGTGCTGGAATCCCAGGAGGTGGCTACTTTGGAGCAACCTGCCTCATCCCTGTAAGTGTTCGAGGCCAGGCAGTGTGGGGCTTCGAGTAACCTGCTCTAGAGGAAGGTGTCCCTGGCAGGGGGGTTGGAACGAGATGAGCTTTAAGGTCCCTTCCAACCCAAACCATTCTGTGACTCCGTGATCTCTGTTGTTTGCAGCCAGGCTTCTCTGCCCGATGGAAGAAACAAGAAGGGGTTAGGGAAGCAGCAGCTGCCATAGCTGCTTTTCCTAGTTGGCCTCCAACTTGTTTCCCACACTGGAAGCTGACAGGCTGCAGCCCACAACAACCTTTGGACCTGCTGGACAGCATTTTTTTCCCGCGCATCTGCGAGCGGCAGCGCAGGGACGTGTCCCAGTGCTGCCGGGCCAGCGCCGCGTGCTCGCTGAGCTCATCGGGCTGCTGGCTCCCTTCCCAGCTCTGCGACACCAGCTGAGCATCCTGCAGCAGAAAATAGAGGTAGCTGAGCTAGGGAATGGTGAGGGTGCCATCTTACAGGGCATCTCCACCCACACGCAGCAGGGAGTCAGAATGGGCGGCGGCAGCGGCAGCTTTCATATGAATGCAAATAAAAGCTCTGGAGTGTTATTAGTGTGGTAGAACCTTTCCAGGGAAACTGTTTAGAATAGTTCCCAGATGCTCAGCCTTGAGCTAGCTTAGTGTGAATAAGATTCATCAAGCGTCTTAATGGCCTATTGCTCCCTTGTTCTGTGAATGGAAAGCAAAAGAAAAAAGGAAATTTGTTCCAGTGGGTACAAGCTAATGTAAGCCCGTACAGCCTGTGCTGTATCAGCAAATCTCCCCTTCCTTACCACAGAAAGCAACAACAGCTACTAACAGCACTGTGTGTGTATCAGAGAGGGGAGGACTGCAAATGTAAACCAAGAAAACATGTTTGTTCAGGACACCAACTTCTTGCCTCTGGAATGACACAGCAGTAACAAACCCTGCTGCCAATGAACTTGCTCAGGTAAATGAAATTGAAAACACTGAAAAGGCTGTAGGGGAAAATCAAGGGGTGGGGAAGGGTCCTAAAAACCTTAGCCAATCTTACCCGCTGGGGTTTTTTTCCATGACTGCCTTACATTTCAGTCTCGCTGATGATCAACATGACATCAGCACCTACAGCACTTACAGGCTCCCGAACGCCTCGGATAGGGGACTGGTTATTGTAAAAAGGGTGTACAGCAGCAGGGCCCTGAATAACCCAGAAAACTTACAGCAAAAGGAAGTTTCTCATTTTGAGACATAAAGACCCTTCAATTCAAGTCGAAATGAGGAGTGTGAAAGATGGCAGGCTGCCTACTGTCTGCTCACAGCTCAAAACGTGGAACTCCAGCCAAGGCAGGCTGAAGGGCTGGTAGGTTGGAGCAGGATTAAAGGTTTGCATGTCTATCTGTAGTTATGTTAAATAGGATTAACAGAGCCAACCACTAACTGGTGGGGGCAGGGGACATAAAAAGCATGAAGGTTGCTCTGCAGCTGTCTACAGGGTTACACGCACGTTTTCTGAAGGAATAAGCTGTTGGCAGGGCTGAGCAGCAATGTAGCCAAGCTGGTCTGTCCTGAGCTGCACCGTTTGTGTGCCAGCAAGATCATTTATCTCCTTTAATGGGAGGCAAAGACCAGGGCTCTTTCTCCACCTGCCCGCACACTGCAGTGGAGATGCAGAGGAGTTTCAGGACTAGGAGATTCTCTGCCCTATATAAATTAAGCTGACGCATCTGCTGCTCCTGCCGTTCCTTAAAAGGGTGTGTGCGTGCAAAAGAGAGGAAGGAGAGCAGCTGAAGGAGAAATGAGAGGCGGCTGGCCATCGCTTGGAGAACATGCACCTCTGTAATAGGGAAATTGGAGCTTGTGGGTGCAGCCAGCTTCCTTCATTCAGTGACTTCATTCACTTATGACACTGCATGAGTGCACTGAAAATAATGCAAAGGCAGCATACCTGGGATACCTGAACAGCCAAAATACTATTTCCCTGGTCAGGGGACTGAATTCCTCTGTAATTCACAGGGCCTGAAGCATTTCAATGGGAAAGTCAGCAGAGGTGAACACTTCTGGCCCAGCAAGGGGTGCTCATGGTAAGACCCCGAGATGGCCTTTGCACTGGAAATGAAGTGTTAACAGGAGTTTATGTGCAGGACTGTATGGCAAGAGTGTGAGTACAGCAGGACACAGGAAGGTAGGATGTCCCCAGAAGCTCCTTGGACCATACTGACAAAAAATTAGTATGCACAAGATGAAAATTATGCCTGTAGGAAGGACAATAGAAATCCTGGGTTTTTTCTGAAGGCTTAAGTATATGGGAAGATGAAAACTGGTATTCTTCTGGCCAAAAATTTATAGATTTCCCACCCCCACAAAAAGGCTATGAATAGATTACCACTGTGGGAAATTGTTTCCATCAGAATAAGCCACATTTTCTTTCTATAGTCCAGCTCGGGAGCACTGGAGGAGCATTCATCTCCCAAAGGACAGCCTGTCCTTGCAGCTATTTCTGGGCTTTCTGCCAGGGCAAAAGCTATTTGGAAGATTTTATCATCATTCTTTCTTCATTCCCCAACACTGCAGCTGTGGATTTATTTTTGTAAGCGTGCTGCAAAGGTGCATCTGATTCTCCACACAGGCATGTGAAGAAGTTGTCAGCAGTGATGGTTTCCCCTTTTAATTTTGAAAGAGAAGGGCATGCACCTGGGTCTCTCTAAAGGCTGGGTGAAGAGGAAGGTAGTTATAAATACTGTGCTAACAGCAGAAACAAGCTTGTGAGAAGAGGCTTTGTGAGCAGTGAACTGCAAGAGGTAGTTTGGCTTTGTGGGGGAATATTGGACTCCTATTTACCATGAAGCACAAAATTGGCTGAGGGATAGGAGCCTGAGGGTCGTGCATGCTGTGTGTGAGAAGTCGACTTCACTGCCCTTAATTCAGAGGAGAAATAACTGAGACAGAAATCCCATCAGCCATGCCAACTTCAGATTCAAATAGCTTCTATATAACCCAGACTGGGGGAATTCTGCTGTTTCTGAGGACGTAGAAGAACCCAGCTCCTCCGGCGGTAGGTAAAGCCTGCATTTCATGCACTACAATCTAATTCTGGACATGGTATCATGCTCTATGCAAGCTGCAAGGGTTCAGTTGAAGCACATTTGTTCTGTGAGGCTGTGAGCAAAAGGAGAGAGCTCCTGCAATGTGGAAAATGTAAAATCAGTTACTAGGCAGAAGGCTATCAGAGTTTTTACCCTTGTGGGCTGGAGTTTGTGACGGTGTCATGGGTGTTCCTTGGCTCCTGCTGCAGGCTGGACAAGCTGCTGGGCTGCAGAGCCAAGTGGTGTGTTGCTTGCTGTGCCTAACTGAAGCCTGGAGGAAAAGTCTAGATAAAAAACGCAGAGGAAGAGTCAGCCCTGATCTCCAGCCCCTGTAAAATCTTAACTAAGTTACTAAGTATGGAAACGTGGCGTCATTTCAGCAGGCGTTGCATGAGATTGCCATATGGGCTGCCTCTGCAAAGCCACAAGCTCGGAGCCTCGGCAAGCACTGAGGGCTGCCTGCTCTTTAAGGGCAGGTTTCTGATTCTCCTGCGAGGAGTTCTGTAAAGCACACACATGGCTGCAGAGAGCAAAGCAGCACGGATGCGTCAGGCATTCCTTCTCGCCTGTTCCAGCTCTGATCTTCCTTCCCTGGAGTGAGTGTAATTTGGTAAATTGGACCTGCATACTCTCTGCGGGCTTGTAGGAACCAGAATCATGTACTTACTGGCCAGCTCAGACACTGCCTCGTCCGCCTGCAGAGCATGGACACAAAGAAAAATTGGTTTTAGCCACAGGTGGCTCACAGACAGCCCTGCCATGGGGTGGGGAGGGGATAAATGTGCTGACGATGCTTCCAGGCTTTGGGAGAACTGAGTAAGGGCAGCAAAACACATGTGCTGCTCCCTCAGCCCTGGCTGCTGCCACGTGCAAGCAGCAGTTGCTATGGCTCTAAGGGAAGAGGAGAAGAGGAGGTGGTTGCCCCGTGGTGGGAAAGGGGGATCAGTGTGAGGAGGAGTGGAGGGTTTTCCCCTGCACAGGGAAGCCACCAGCTCACAGACTCATAGCATTTATTATGTTTTCTGTGGCTCAACTGAGACCAAGCACAAGGTCACCTCAGGTGCAGATTTGACCAAAGTCTTGGGGCTTTTCTGTCTCTAATTATCCCCCTCCCCACGCTGGCTGGTGCAGCTGATTTGAAGGAAACCTATTACACTGGTCTATCTCCTAAACCACAAGAGAGTCCCTTGTCCTTGCTTGCAGTCTCCAGTTTACCGTGCATCCCATTCCTGCAGTACATGGTCACCAGTGCCCTTACCCAGGAGGTTTCAGACTACTCAAACACTTGTCTCATAAAACCAGGGGAAGGGTCTTAGTTATCCACCCCACCCTCAGTGTGGCATGAGCCCTAACTCCCAGCAGGGAGCCTTCTTGCTGTAATTTAAATGGCATCCAGCCACCCAGGCACAGCTGTAAGCACAGCAGGTGCCACTGGGGCCTGCCCCACTCAGCCCTCCACGGCAGCAATCGGCTCCTGTGCCACCCATCCACTGGAGTAGCCTTCACACACCAGGTCACCCCCACACAGCTGTTAGCCCACATCAGGTAATGGCTTGGGCAAGGAGCAGGGATGGAGGACTGCAGCCCTAACTCGAGGGCTTAAGGAGCTGAAATGTCGAGCTGCAACTGGAGAAACCACACCCCAAGGTTCCCTTAAGGACCTTTTCCCTCCCCCCTCCCGCAGTGGCTGGAGCCCTAAAGCCACTGCACTGCACGTGTGTGCAGCCAGGCTGGGATGTCCAGGCACGAGCTCGGCAGCTCAGGCAGCCATGCTAGTGCAAGCGAGAAGGAATCAACTCCTCGGAAAGGATGTGCAAGTCCAAATGCCAAAGGGATTAAGTGCTGTTAAATGGGGCTATCAGTGGTTAAAAAAAAAAAAAAAAGCACACATGAAGTAGTTAAAAATGGCACATCCCGAATCCTAAAGCCACCCCAACCCCCCCCACATACACAGGTGCTGCTCCAGCACACCAGTACCTTCCCAGCACAGCTGAGGAGGCAGGACTAGAGCTGAACTAGTTTTATGGACCAACTCAGCGGTAGCCTTGGTAGAAGAAAGTCAAATTTGTATTTACAGCTTAAAATTTGACTCATCAGTGAAAAAATGAAGAAGCCCAGACTTTCACACTTGGGTACAGGAACGTGACCCATCAGTAGAAGCTCTACACTAACCCCGCCCATCTGGCCCAGTTCACACCAGTCTGAAGGGGCCAGGACACAGCTCCTGCTCATGGTTTGGGCACTTAAGACCCACAGGCACACGAGGAACCCAAGTACAGTTAACACTGGTGCTTGCTCTGCACTTGTCTCCTAGCAAGCCACCTGTTTCTTTCACCGGTGTTCATTTTGTTTCTTCGTCCCTGCACCCCTTCCCTCCCTTCAGAGATGTTAAAAGTCTGAAAATAAATCTCCCACCCCAGGGCATTACTGACCTTTTGTCTTCAATTGACTCTCCAACCTCATTTGTTTTAACAGGCTTACAGATTACCTGAAAACCCTGAGGCAACCTCAGTGTGAGCCCCTCACTTCAGAATCCATGTAAATTATGGAGAAGGACAGGTCAACACACATCCTTTATTATGTAAACACTCCAGTTCCAAGCACTCTGTGCACTTGCACTGCATTCACCACCCACAACAAGCAGCCGAGTGTCACACTGCACTCGCTCATGCCTGTAGTTACACCCACCTGTGGTTCAGGCCATGCTGGTTTTACAGGTACCACTCATCACACACCATCATTGCACATTTACTACAAAATTATTTATTAGACAGCAATACACAGCTTTAGCAGGAAGCTTATTTACATGCACACAACACTGCTGACTACCCTACTCGGGGACTCTAGTTTTCCTGCCCTTGGCCTTGCGGACCTCTTCTATCAGATCTTTTAAGTACTGGATTTCCTTACTAAGGGAATCTGCTTTCTCCTTCAGGGCCTGGTTCTTCTGCTCCAACTCTCTGCACTCCCCAGACAGTGCCTCCTGTTCTGCCCTCTTCTTCTGCCGGTAACGTGTGGCAGCTGTCTTATTCTGCTCCATCTTTTTTAGCTTCTTATCCATTTTCTTTTCTCCTTTCACCTTTGCTGACACTACCTTCTCTGCAGGATGATCGTATGGTTTGGACCGCACAGAGCCACAGGGGGCATCTGCAGGGAACTGGTTGCCATTGGGGGATCCAAGTGAATCGGTGGGGCTGTGCTGGGGGGTTCCCAGGTAGGAGTCTGGGCTCATGCATATTCCACTATCATCAGAGTGGTTCTCCTCCTCCTTCTCAGACTTGGTGATCACCACCACAACAGTGGGGCACTCCCGCTTTCTTTCTCCTTCCAGAACATCCACTTCGCTACCTAGTTCTAAACTAAATGAGTGGTCTGGAGTGGAAGTCAGAGACCCTGGGGAGAGGGGACAAGACCAAAGGGAAGCTAATGGGGCCATTGAATCAGCTCCAACTGGGGATTCAGGGAGGTTGGTGATTACGTTATTTATCAGTGGAAGTTCTTTGTGAAATTCCTGGATGGTAGCGTTAAATAGATCACACGTGTCTTCCAACGTGGCCATCAGCTCGTCTGGTGAGACGGTGGCTTCCAGATGTTCCATACCTAACAGGGCATCAAAATCAAATTCCTTCAGATCCATCTTCTCCACCATCCACTCCATGCCAGAGAAGGCATCCTCTGCACAATAAAAAAAGGCAATTACCACTTCAGTAAACCACCACCCAGTGCAACTTAAGTTTTTCAAAATTATCTAGCAGTTTACCGTTCAGCAAGTGTCTTTCCTCTCTCGTGTATTAGCACAAAAAGAGTAGTAAATAGGAAGAAATAACCTCTCATTGAGCTCCTAAAAACTGCAGGGTACAATGAATGTAAGCAACCATTGAGACATTCCAACCCTCTTACTTGAAGATCAGAAGAATTCAGGGACATTAGCAATATACAACCGTGCTTCCTTACTGTTACCTCTGCCAAGAAACAGCACCATTGGCAGCTGCTGTGTTACTGCAAGGCCAACAGAAGTGGCACTTTACCATAACCAGCAATTGTGTGTTGTGTAGGCAGGGTAGTACAAACACTTTCCAAGCAAAGGTAACACACCTGAGATTGCCCTCAGGTTTATGAAAACCTAGCAATTTATTTTTAACTGCAGTGCTACTATGGCATTACGTAATTAACGCCCTTTATTGAAATAAGTAACACCTTACCCTGGCTGCTATCTATGGTGTTGCCTAAACTGTCCACAGCAAGCCAATTGGAGGAGACTGCCTTAGCCTTGTCGCTGGAGAACCCATGCGAACCGAGGGGCTCGGCCACCTCCAGGTAGTCATCTAGGAGTCCCAGACTTTCCTCAGCCACCGAACACGGCTGGCTGAAGGGGGATATTGAATCCCCCAACAGCATCTCGTTGTTCAAGAAGCTCATTTTCGTCAGCTTTTAACGCTTTGACGTCGAAGGATGTAGACAAGTAGAGGGTCTTTTCGTCGACTACAGCAATGCTGCTGTGCGCTGCCGTGAAAAACCTGCCAACAGAACTTAAACTCATCAGTATTTGGTCTGAGCAACATAGTAACCTTTTAAAGCAATGGCACCCTCAGGAAGTATGGCGGAACTTTACAGATCATCTCACTTCTTTATTTCTGTGCTGCTGCGCGTCCCCCGCCTCCCTCAGGCCCGCGCACGGCCGGCCCCGCCCACCCGCCGCCATTTGGCGGCCCCGCCGCCATTTTATGTCCTGCCACGTTTCCACCGCGGCTCCAGCTCCGCGCAGGGCTGTGTGCCCGGTGGCCAGGGCAAACTTATCGCTACGCTACTGCACTACTTAACATTAGTACTGATACCAGATGAGTAACGACCCCATTTATCTATCTGCGATTATACCACGTGGTCCTTCTACTCTAACCCCTAAAACCTCTAATGCCCTATTTTTCTTTAAGTACAGCAGCAGTTCCCCCCGCGCGGGGAAACACCCCCCCCCCCCCCCCGCATGTTCCTTTATTCCCATGAAAATCCCAGGAAAAAAAAAAATACTAGAATTCTAGACTTTTCGAAATCAAGGTTTCTCGAACGACAGAAAACATACACGTTCCTCGTAAATTCTTTCGAAATGGCATTTCCTGCCATTTCTGACACTCGCCACACCCGGATATACCAAGCCTTACAAGGATCTCTCCACCTCTCTACCTTTTTGGCTTAACTAGGTAGTTTATGTATTATTTTCTCTACCTAGATATTTCGCCCCGCTCCCCGTGAAATACCACGTATCACCACACGGGTGACAAACCCACCCCAAAAGCCTATTAACACACAAGAGAGGGAGCAGCCGTCCCTCACACACGATACTCACGCCATGGTTGCAGATGCCGGGGGTGTGCTGAGGCCGCCGCCGCTGCTGCTGCGCCTGCTGCACTGGCCGATGCCGCCGCTGGCCCTGCCGCCTTAAAGAGCCATGGCGGCCAGGGGAGGGGGGCTGCTCGTATCCGCGCCGCGCGGGAGGTGCTGCGCACGCTGACACGAACTCTGACACAATCTCTGCTCCCGGCGAGAGGAAACAATGAGGTGGCACCGGCGGCGCTCTGCCCTTTATATATGAGCCGCTTTACCCAACAAGCTGCAGACGTGAGGTATCCTTCCGCCAAGCGTCACCTGCCTGTCACCAGCACCTACCGGCCTGTGGCCTGTCTTTCTGGGCTTCTCTCTTACCGTTCTGCTACGGGTTAAACACAGGAGCCGCTGACAAAACACCACGGCTCCACGACAGGCCTGTCGCGGAGGGACTATATGATGTATACATGCGCGCCGACCGCTCCCCCGTTCGGGCGCGGCCGTGCCACGTGACCGGAGCGGCTGAGGACGCTCCCCCCGCCCCCCCCGCGGGGAGCGTCGGGGGAAATTTTACCCGCCAACAAAGACGCGGAGCTCGCGCGGAAGACGTCACGCAGCTGGCCACGTGGGAAGGGCGGCGCTCATTGGCTACGGGCGAGTCCTTCGCGTGCCCCGTGAGCTGTCATTGGCCGGGGCCCGGAGGAGACCACTGTTGAGGGGAAGCGGGGGGCGGGGGAGAAGGAGAAGAAGAAGGAGCAGCGGGGCAGGGAAATGGCGGCCGGACGGAACGAGAGGGGAGGGGAGTGAAGCCGGGAGCGGGCCGAGAAGGAGCAGCCGGGCAGGGAAATGGTGCCTGCCCACGGCAGCCCTGTGTTTTCTCTGACATGCTCCTCTCGAAGCAGCGTGTGCTCCCCACCTTAATTTCCAACGGCCCCTTTTGTTCCCCATACTGAGGTCAGGCGGAAGCTGGCGGCTGCGGCCCCAGCTGAGGCGCTGGCATGGCGCCCTTGGGGCGGCGGCGGCCCGCCATGGCCTCCTGTTCCCTTAGATAACCCGCTGCCTTCCCTCCCTGCCTGCCCCACACATGCAGCGCGTAGATTACGTGCTCCCCGGGGCTGTGTGTGTGCATGCAGGAGGGCGTCTGCCCGGAGCCTGCCGGCCTCACAGCGGCCATGGCGCCGCACCGCCGCAGAGAAGCTTCTGAGGAGCCCGGCTGCAGAGCCGCGCCGCCGGGCAGCCGAGCGCATCAGGCCAGCTAGTGGCTTTAACTCATGCAAGGGCTGAAAATGAAGTTGGTTATTCCACAGCTGAGGAATGAGAATGTCCCCTCCTGCCATGCAGTTTCATGCTGATGCAGTTGCTTCTCTGTTCTCTGTGCAGATACCATTCGACTGGTGGGAGCATTAATGGATCACCTATAGAGCCTCGCGGCCGTAAAGGGCAGTGTCACCTTGGATAGCTTTCAAAGTGCGGTTTTGCGTTTTATCTGATCCAAATCAACTTGCTTCTAGGAAATAAGTCAGACCTCTTCCCCCACCCTGTTCCTGCTGAACAGTTCCCCCAGCTGGCTTGGCCCTCACTGAGACAGCTCACAGCAGGAAACTTACAGGGGTCAACAGTTTTCTGCTGGCTTCAGTTCCTTCATCATCATTTCTGTCGGGTCACACAAGTGCTGGACAGCTCCGGTGAGCTGGGAGTTTCAATACCTGTGTCCTCCCTCACTGTGTCAGAGTTATCCAGCCTCAAAAGGTTGATTTTCCACATTGCCAGCCTCACAGCACCATCAGCTCTGAGCACTATGGTGGAACCTTGCTTGTTCCAACATCATCATCCTGCAGCTCAACTTGGGCTCAGCTACTTCTGCAAAAGGCTCCACTATTTTCCAGTTCAGGCCCCAGTAGTATTTATGTAAAGCCATAGCCTTCACCATGTCTGCTCAGGTCTAACTGCCTGGAATGTCTTAAACAACTTGACTGATAATTTGCAAGGATGGAGTGTGACCCAATTTCTACTTTTAGCAGTCTGGTCTTAGCATTGTTGCTACAAAGCAGAGTATGTCACTCCACGTCTGTAACATGAACGCTGGCTGCTGAATTAAAAAGCTCAATCTTCCTTCCTTCCTTTCCTTCCTTTCCTTCCTTTCCTTCCTTTCCTTCCTTTCCTTCCTTTCCTTCCTTTCCTTCCTTTTCTTCCTTTCCTTCCTTCCTGAGGAGGCACAGAAAAATGTCCTCCACTGCCAAAAAAACACCACTGTAGCAGTTGAGCAGTCTGAGATAAGTGTTCTGATAAATACACTACAGAGGAGGCAGATCTTGCTTCAAAGGAAAATTGAGAGGATGCAGCAGCTTTTAAAGAAGCCAAGTGGGTGATTGGCTGTGGGGATGGGTGGACAGCACTTCCACATCCTCACTGGCTAAGGGAGAGCTCTCACATCCACTGCCATGCCTGCTTTCCCTTCCTTTAAGTGAAAAGAAAAGGGCAATTGTACGACCATAATGGCAGCTAAATAAACAGAAATGCACCCAATATATGTACACCCAATCTTTCATAATGAAAAGATAATTATAGATTTCTCTGAAAGGACTCTGGGAACGTGTGCGCAAGAATCACGTAAGCAAAAATGAAGTATGCAATGAGGAACTTAGCTCTGCCTGTTTCCTAGCTGCCTGCTTTCCCTTTTGTGTGTGAACTGAGGTGGAAATTTGTCTGCATTATGAATTCCAGACAGATTTTCTGTAACAATCTCCAATCCAGAATGTGAAATCAAGTAACCAGAAGCCAGCCATTTAGAGAAAAGCATATTTTTCTCTGTTTCCTGCAAGATAACTGTTGTTAAATCATTTCATGAGCTACAACCCCAATTCTTTCACAAATTATCTTCCTTCTTTTGCAGATGTTATGTCAGAGATGTCTCCACTGTGGCTAGAGTTTTTGACCAAGGTAGAAGACAGTTCTTTAAGCAAAAATAACAATTTTGGGGAATTTCTGTATTTAAAAAAATTACAAGTATTTTCTAAGTAGAGGACTACTAGCTGCTGTCTACTAACCCAAAAATGTCTAGAAAAGAACTCCTTTTCAGTATTACATAATATATTTGTGGCTCAGAGACTGAGCAGCTGTGAAGAAAATTTGATGTGCAGCACAAAAAGGTGGCTTCTGAGGGAACACCAGTTTGTGGGCATGGTGAGTGAAGTCCTGCTGTCACGTTAACAGCCTTATCACCGTGGATGTTGTTTTCCTGCCCTGGGTATCTCAGCAAAGGGAGCCCCTGGGATCAGTAAGATCCATCCTGCCACAGAAGCGAGGGGCTGGCTGCAGGAGAAAGGAGCTGCTCTTCCAGAGCTCGCTGCAGGATAGAGGCCAAAGGCCTGGCTGGGAAGCTGTGAAGTGCCCTGATAAATCCAGCACTGCAGAGAGCCACCTCCAGCCAAACAGCATCACCAGGAGGTGGAAAACTAATACTCCTCCATTCACCCTCCTCCTTCCTTAAGATAGAAAGTCAAATACGTGCTTTAATTTTTTTTCTTTTTAAAGTAAACATTGCAAAGGAAAAGAGG
This sequence comes from Machaerirhynchus nigripectus, assembly GCA_013397975.1. NCBI lineage: Eukaryota > Metazoa > Chordata > Aves > Passeriformes > Dicruridae > Machaerirhynchus > Machaerirhynchus nigripectus. Next base: position 513,441 of record VZRQ01004164.1, on the reverse strand, counting down.
TTTTCTTCTTCCACCAGCAAGAACACAGGAGACAAGCATGCTGCATGCTGTTAGTAAGCACACCAAGGACCGTGAGGACGTAAATGTTTCCATAGTAACATCCCCTCACACAGTCTAGACCGGCTGCATAGGATGCTCTCAGGGACTGTCAGGGGCAGGCAAACTCGTGGGCCTCTGTAGCAGGGGAGCAAGGGGGGTGGGAGGAGCGGGTATTGCTGGGGCCAGGAGGGGAACCAGCAAAAGTAACAGAGATGTTTGCTCTTCTCCGGAGTGCTGGGAAAAGGGGAAAGGTCAGGGGGAAGGTGGGCTGACACTGCACTGGGAGAGTGCATGATGGCCATGGTGGCACTGGGCAGGCAGCTTTGGGCCCCCACTGAGCCTCAGTGCCTCAGAGAAGGAGCAGATGGGCTTTCTGCTGGCCCTGGGCTCTGCTGGGCTGGCTGGGGAGGAGGGGGCATTGCCTGCCTTGCAGAAGGGTGAGTGTGAGGGCAAGTCCCCAAGGGGATTCTTGTGAGGGATAACTTGAGTCCTTTGAACCTTCCAGCAGGAGGGACAGGAAGCCTTACCCCGCACTTCAATGAACAAAGCATTTCCAGAGACCAGCAGGAATTCTTCCTGGAGACAGAGTGCTGAGGAAAACACAAGGGAGGAATGAGGCAAAGCAGAGAGACATTTTGAGCAATTTTGAGGGAGAATTACCTACAACCTCTATGGCACACACTAATTCACAGTGCTTGCTTGCTTCTCTCCTCGTGTGCTACAAACAGATATCTGAAAGATGTTTTCTGTGAGATTCTCATTGTAAGCTCTTCAGGGATTGCTTTATAGATGTTCCATTTTAAAACTAGATCGAAAAGCAAATATATATGATTAAAGATCAGGCTGGGAGGTATTAGCATCCATCTTTTATTACATATAAACAGAAAATAAGTTATCCATATGCTCTGCTGGGTTTGTTTTGGACTAGTACACCAATGGAATCTCTAATAAATCATTCATTACTTACCCACCCCCTCACTGTCTTCTGTTTCCATCCTGCTATGTAAATATCCCTGACCTTAGAAATGAGACTAATAAAAAAGAGGATTAAATCTGCAATTTACGTTTGCAACTTACAGTTCAATTATTTCAGACAGTTATGGAAACAACCCTGGTTGTCCACCTACATTTTTCTTACTGAACAAACGTGGGCACGCCAAGCACATGCTGATAGCTCACAAAATACGTGTCTCCAGAGGCTTACATACTCAGAATCAGCCAGGCTGTGGCCAGCTGCCACAAGTAAAAACATTGTGCAAATCTGGTAAGAGGGAGGTGAGTTGTAACTTGCCCAAGCATGATTTTCCTAAGCAAAGATACAACTGGCTGAAAATGATGTTTAGCAGAAAATATGTGTGAAGGAGGGAGAGGAGGGGGTGCTGACTTTTGTTCAGACCATTGGGGGATATTTTTAGTTGTCTCATTGTCCAGCCTTGTTTTATTAGGATGAAAGGACTTGGGGGTCAAGAATAATCCTTCATGTGCATTAGCACATATGGGCTCAGTTTAGCACACAAATAAAAGCCTTCCAGTTATCCAAGCAATAAAAGAACAGAAACGTGTTTCATGTCAACTATTGTTCTTCATGGGCCCGTAGTTGATGTGACCCCCCTGCAGACCGTGTGCTCCGTGTCTCTCAAAATGTATGTAGCTGTACATTGCCAGCATCTGCTGGAGTCACACGTGCCAGGTGCCTTGTGCCATTCTGCTAAAGGATGAAGAGGAGAGTGACAGTGCCCATTGCTTCTTTTCTAGCTGTGTGAAGTTAGCAGGACCTGGGGCCTGACAAGCAGGTATGGATGATGAGACTGCAGCATCTCGGCCCAGACACCAGTGGGTGAGTTAACAGCCCATCACCACTTCAGTGGATCTCTCAGTGTCTCAGTGCCCCTTAGGCCGCTCAGCAGGAGAACCCCTTGCTGTACCAGCCCAGCAGCAATTACACCGCACTCCTGAACCTGGCGCCTAAACCATCAGCTTCGGCTGAAGCAGGTGGGAAGGTTACTCGAGCTTAATTCAGCCTCTCTGTTCAGGGGGGAGGGGGGTGCACAGTGAAAGGATAATACCAGGCTGTGCTCTGTGTGTTCCTTTGGGGGATTTGTTTCTCACTTCATCTCGCTTAGAGTGTTTTGATGAGGCCAGGAAGAGGGACTGTGCACAGGTGTACCCTGTGAGTGAAATAAAACAGGGTTCTCGGGAACATTTGGGCATGTGTGAGATCTCTGATTCTGGTGCTGGCAGGCAGCTTCAGCAATAACACTGACACAACAAGTAGTTCAGAGGAAGCTCTGAAACTCATTTGAGGATAAGTCACTGTTGAGGCTGTAGCTGCCCAGGTCCCTGGGGAGGAACACTGCAGCCATTATTCAGTAATATTTTTCCACTCTCCACAGGCAGCAGCTGCTCAGTGATTTACCAGCAGACTTTGTACTGTTTTAATATGTACTTGTTTACAAAGGAGGGAAGAAAAACTCGTGGCGGATGTTGACACGATTGTGATATCATTGAGTTTATAGCTTTTTTCTGAAGGAATGCCATTTTCCCTCCTAACGTCTCTGTGTTTGGAGATTTGGCAAATTATGTCAGAAAGAAGATTCTTTCAGAAGACACTGGGCCTGTTCTGCTCCCTGCACTTGTACGTGGGCTAACGGGTGGCCTCAGTAGAGCCTCCTCAGGTGTGTTACAGGTGGACTGGCCATGGGCAGGCTGGATATTAGTCCCCAAAGAAGACTTTGCAGCCAAAGTATCATATTGAGTAGGTACTGTGGCTTCTCAACCCACCCGCCCTCTTGGTGAGGGAGGTTTGCAGTTCTCTTAACGGGAGGAGGTTTCTGTGCTTGACTGCTGAGAGAACTGGTCTGAGACTACAACCAGGTCTGTCAGGAACTAGCCACAGCAGCCCAGCTCTGTTGGGGAGGTGCAGCTGGCCTGCTCTTTTGGCACTCAGACGGGGAGACTTTGTTGAGGCTGTGTCCTGGCCTCAACAGGACACAACCTCTCTGGGTCTGAGGCAATGCTGGTGCTATTCAGGAAGATAACATTTGAGCCATTCACCTCAGTCCTGCTGTCTCAGTAATACACATTTGGATGTTGAGCACTTACCAGAAATACAGGTCTCCCCTAGGCAGGGCAGGCTCACAAAAGGCTAAGTCTGTCCCAGGGCACAAAGCTGGGGAGTCACCAGTCTGCTGGTGACACCAAACATCCTCCTTTGCAGTGCAAAGTGATGGACTGAATAGGCATCATTCTTTATTCGTTTTCTTGTTTTACATAGAAAAAGAAAAAAACCTACAAAATAAAAAAAAAAAAAAAAAAAAAAAAAAAAAAAAAAAAAAAAAGAGGGGAAAGGTTCCTAGCACAGAACACAAGCCCATTGCTCCTTGTTCAAGAAAAGGCACTGGACTAGATGCTTTCCCCACTGTCTCTCTCATGACCACAAGCAGGGATTTGGAAAAGAGAAGGTTTGTGCCTTGGTCACATCCTTGCCTCGGCAAAAACCACCCTCCCTGTGAATGGCAGGGAGCTGGGCCCCTGCCAGCGTGCTCTCTAACGAGCACCGTGGGAGCTGCAGCTCTGTAGCCTCTGGGACTGCTGCGCCTTGTACTACCTTGGCTTCAGTGCACCTCGGGCCCTCTGACAGCGCCTCGCTGCTGCTGCAAACAAGCAGCAGCTGAACATGAGTCACATCTTATTATCCATGTAAGTGGTGGTACTTACTGTCTCCAAGGCCCCCTGTGCTAAATAAATTCAAGAATCTGAAGGCAAAAAATGTCATTCTGCCATACTGCTTCCAGGAACAATTGCTTCTTGCCTTTCAAGGGAGGTAAGGAGCCTGCCGGGGCACTACGAGTTTTGAAGTAATGCCTGTTGTGGGAGAGGTAAAGAGCCAACGCAGCCCATCATTTGCCATCTATGCCCTCGTGTCTGTTGCCTCTGAGGTCTGCGCTTTGCAATGCCGAGCACAATAAGACCAGAGGGTTGTACAGGGCCAGGATCATTGCAGTGGGATGTCTTATGGGACGGTATCACCCCTGTGCTCCTGTAGAACAGGGACAATTCTGCCACAGAGAGAGGAAGGGGAAGGGTGGAATTGCACTGAAGCCAGGGAATTGTTGCCCAACAAAAGAAAATCCTAAACAAAACAAAAAACACAAGTGAGCAACTTTTGCCCATTATTTGTATGGAGAAGGCTTTTCATGAAGAATGTGGTTAGAATTTATATTTCCCCTGAGAAGCTTAGCACTGAGTGTTAATGGACAGATCAAGGAGCTAGTTAGCCACAGGAGCCAGGAAAATTGAATCAGGGCAGCAAAATAAAAATCAATCTGACTTTTAGTGTGTTTAATGTGATTTTGTTCAGATCTGACTTCTGCACAAGTACTTAGGAAAGCTTAAAATCATGAGAAGTTTGAGTTCCTTGAGCCAAACTCTTTGTCCTGCTCTCTTTGCTGTTTGTAAAATGACAAGAATGTTTCCTATCTACAGAATGATTTCAGATCTTGCCTGCCTTACCCATTGGTCTTACCACCCTGTTTTGCCTTATTGTTTGCAAGATTATCCCACAGGATCACATACTGTAAAGAAAGGAATAATAGCCTGCTCACCACCACATTTCTGGGTCCTTGACTTGTGAATAATGCTGTCCTTCTCAGAGTATGCTAGTAAAAATTTTATCCTTGATTGTGTAGGGGACACATTTGTTAAATGAGAGCTATTGTAAGCAGGTGCTGAATCTTTAAAAAAAAAAGAGAGAGAGAGAGGAAAAAAAAGAAGAATAAAACAGAGTGGGAGGATATTGTTTGAATCCCTTAGATCATAAACTGAGATAGTAACTCGGCCTGACAAGGATAAAAAAGATAAAATCCAGATATCTCAAACAGTTCCCCAAATGTCTGGACCACAGCAGGTCTCCTAGGGCTGGAAGCCAATGCTGGGGTTCACTGGTAGGAGGTAGAATCTCCCATTTCTTGCTTGCTGCATCTGTGGGCAAAGCCCAATATTTCAACATCCAGTCCCAGATTCAGTGAGCCATGCTGGAGCCATTGAATAGTCCAGGCAGTGAGCACACATGTTTGTCTGGAAGAGAAATTCCTCATTTGGAAGAGGCTCCTCTTTTTTTCTGTGAAACTAAAATTTGGAAGAGGCTCTTTTTTTTTTTTTTTCCTGTGAGACTAAATTTAAAAAGCAGCAGCTGTCTGCAGCTTTTTTGAAGATTAGAATATTAAAATAAACCTTAAAAAACCCTGGATAAAATGAAGTGTTTGGGAACAAAAAAAGAAACATTACTAATGCAGTTCAACAGTTTAGCGTGATAATCTCTGATTATTTGGGGTTCAGTCATCCTTTCTCCCCCAGTTTAAGATTAGATACAAAATAGGCTAGAATTTATGTATTTATTTTTAAAATTAAGAGATGCAAAATTAAATAAGTAAACTCAGCTACATTAATATCCAGGACAGGACTGTGGTTATAAAACAAAGCGGGCAAAATATTTTGCTTTTTCCAAAACTGACTTTCCTCCTAAGCTGTTTGTTCCTTAGGCTAAGAACAAAAGAGATTCTGAGTCTTTACAGCCTGGAGAACTACTTGTGCTCTTCTTCTTTGTAGCAACTTTTTCCATACTTGAAATAATTATCATCACTCCCCTCAATTATTTCTTCTTTACATTAAACAGACACTTATCTTTTGATCTTTCCTCCCTATTCATGCCAGGACAGCTTTTATGCAAAGGTGCAAACCGCTGCATATATTAACCATGTATTGCAGGCTCTAGGCTTTCCAGGGGCTTTAACTTGAGGGGGTTATACCTGTCACAGATTTCACAGAGCAGCTTATTTTACCTGTTCCTCTAAGACTCTGTATGGCATGAAATGTTCTTGATCTCATCTGATCTGTTTCTACCACACGACAGATTAAAGGAAAAAACCAAAGCAATGCAGGCAAGGGGTATTAGAAGAAAAGAGAAAGTTGGAGATGTAGACTCCCTTTGCATCATAAAATACCCTCCGAAGCAGTTAATTTCAGAGCCTTCTTTAAGACAAATCTTACAGGACAATGTTGCCTCTGTAGCATGTCTTCCAAGAACTAAGGAGCCTGGGACCCATCAAAAGCAGCACGACTTCACGCTTTATTTGGCATCCAACATTTCCACTCCACCTTCCCAAGCAGGCACATAAAACTGGGTCTTACTGCAAAGAACTTCCTTCAGCACACCAGACACCAGGCCCCTGGCAAAGCAGGTTCCTTGCTGCCTCGAGGCTGATGCCTGGATAAGACAGGAGTGCATTTGGGAGGGGAGAGGCCTGGCACACAAAAACCAAGGTGTGACTGAACAAGGGTGGGACGAAAGTTTAATATTCCAGAGGCACGGAAGCCTCTGAAGCCTGGGGAGCCACATGAAAAGCAAGTGCTTGTCCAGGCACGCAGACTATCAGAGAGAGGATGGGAGGCTCAGCACCACAATTACACATCATCTTGTGACTGGTGTGAAAGCTGCCAGGAGCCAGGACGCTGCTGCACCGTGCTGATTGCTCCCTCAAGACAAGCTGCAAAGTGCCGAGCGCCCAGAGCTGCAAAGGGAAAGCAAGTGAATCAGCAAGAGGCATGTCAGTCCCCAAGTCCTGGTGTGGTGCAGAATTATATCAGCATGAAGGTGATGCACCGAGATGAAAGCAGAGAGAGATGTTCCTTTGTTTATAAACATGCCAGAGACAACCAGGTTACTGTGGAAAGTCATTTTATTTCAGAATTCCACACACTCTGTCACAGATCATGCACTTGGACTTTCCCCTTTGCAAATCTACAGCCTCCAGGCCTGGGAGAGATGGGGCATCATCTCTTCACTTCTCACCGCGTGCCCACATGCTAAGAATGAGGGCCCTGATGGCAGCTTGCCAGGGGGCAGAAAGCAGCCTGTTTCCATAATTGCTTTTAAACATGGGAAAAGAAATACATCTGACTTGAAGGATTAGCAGTGGAGCTCAGCAGCAGTGAAACCCACAGCTGAGCAAGTTGGTCCTCACCCTGTGGTTACAGGGAATAAGACGACAATCTCATGGGAAGCTTGTGTGAGCTAAGCTACAGCAGAACACATGGAGACATTCTTGGAGCTGAGGCAGCCACCAGCCCAACGCACGCCCTGGGCCTCTTACAATCAATCTGTCTCTGAGCCGCTCTGCCAGGAAGTTGGCCAGGAGCTGCCCTTTTCACATTCAGCTTTAGGTTCTCCTGCTCTGTGCTATAGATTTGACCAGGAAGGAGCCTACCTATAGGTAAGGAAGCCCTCCAAGTTGTACATCAACACGTGTACTGCATTTAATACTGAAAGGTGCCAGTTTGAAAGACTCTGCAATATTCTGTTTCACCGACAGGCTGGGTGCAGCATTACTGGAAGTTTCCTGCATACTTACCCTACACCTTCTTCCCTGCTTCTATTGCCCCTTATACCTGACCCTGCTCTTAAAATATTCCTAGTTGCAGTGTCCCTGTGACCCATCACATCTTTGGCCTTTGTCAAGACTGCCACTGCCAGGGCAGCTATTGCCTGCTGTGGTGGCTGCCTGTAGGAATTGATCATTTGCCTCCTGAGAACAGGCTTGTGGCTAGCTCAGAGGACGGCAAAACTGAAGGGAAGAAATGATGGAGATGGTTGATGCAAGTGAAGTGAAGCAGAGTCTACAGAAAAGGCAAAAAGGCAGCTTCAGTCTCCATTTGATATACAAATTGAGCTCAATAGCAGCAAAAAATGGCCATAAAATATTAATTCATTAGGTTGCCAGGAAGAAGTAAAAGCATTCATGTAAAAAATTATGTATCTATATATACAGATATGTGTGTGACAACTTTTCTCAAGTCAGCTCAGACAGTGGCTTCCTCCTGTTTCTATCTCACCTTTTTTTTATATCTACAGTTTAAATCATTTCCAACCACATTGCTGTTAAAAGGTGAAGACCACGGTACTGGAGTCAGCACCGAGTGAGGGGTGACATCATACTGAAGAAATGAGCTTTGGGGGAACTCCTGACAACCCAGATATTTTAATATTTTTGTTGACCTTCAAGTAATTAAAAACAAGGGGAATTTCCCCCAATAGCCAATAGGCTCCAAGTCTCATTTGTCTGCTTTTAGGGTAGGAAGGCTGACATCAGAAAGGCAATGGGGGGCAAGGGAAGGAAGAGGGGAAAAAATCTGGGAACCAGAGTGAAGAGCAATCAACAGTTGACCAACACTGACTGCTGCAAAACTTACAAAACACAAAGTCATACAAATGGGATTCCTGTTAACCTTTGATAGACTATAGACTTTATATACACACACAAACTTCAAAGTACACATCTGGCAGTCTAGAAAATACCAGTACCCTAAGGATTAAATAATTTAAAATGCAATGTTGTGTTATCACTGTATACAGAATTCTATCTGACACGCTGGCTAAAATGGATGGATTGTCCAAGAAAGATGTTCCCTCCCCCATGTCACCAGCACTGCCTCTAAAAAAAACGCAGGGTGAAAGACTTCCCTCCGTGGTTCCACTCCTGAAATTCCCCTTGAAACTTCTCTGTCAAAGACGGGGGAAGTCCTGAGAGGAAGGGAGGAGAAAAGGAGAAAAGGATTCCTGCTCCCTCCAAATCCTGCTGCTGCGGTACTCCTCTCCACTGGCTAAGGAGGCTGGACAGCAGGGGGGAAAAAAGCTGCAAAAGCTGGGAAAAGGCAAATATGTTTCTGTAGCAATAGCTATGCTGGTCTTTTGAGATACACACACAGCCCCAGACTCTGGGGGACACCTTCTCTCCCACTTCTTGAAGACAGCAGATGGCTTAATGCAGAGTATGGAGAGTCTACAGCGTGAGAGCAGCCATAGACAGGAGCGGGCAGAACTGCACTGCTAACAGGTCCAGACAGACAGAATGGGAAGGTGTGCCCTCACCAGCTTTCTAAGAGTATTTGTAAACTGGGAGCACTGGAAAGCCAGCACATGGGAATGAGGAAGGGCATGGACAGCCTCAGTTCTGGGGAGGAGACTAAAGGACACAGAGCAGATGGCAAAGCTAATATATCCCTAAATGCCAGCTCTGTGTATGTACCATAAACCAGTGCATGGGACAGACCCTTGCTGATGACACCAGTTCAGTTCTATCACCTTCACAGCCTTAGAGCTGGTGAGAATCTGGCTTGTGTGTGCTTGTTCCAAAGCCCTTTGAGGCACGCAGTCTTGTTTCCACCTCCAGTAAACCAGAACAGCCATAAGCTTTTGGGGAAAAGAAGAAAAAAATAATCCCCATTCCCATGTGTGTCTCCCACCCCTCCCCTATAATCACCCTCTCTTCCTCTAGGCCAGGGACAACTAAAGAGCTGCCTTGTTCTCCACTCCCGAGGCCATTCCCAGCAGATCTGGCTAGGCAGGAACAGCAAGCTCTGCTCCTTCAGCCTCATCACACAGCCAGACCATGAAGGTTCCTTCCTCCCCTGTGACAGCCTCAACAAGAATGGCCCATACAGGAGGTTGTGTTGCAGGAGACTGGACAGATCTTGGCCCTAAATCCCGAACCCAGCTTGCAAAGGATGAGAAGGCTCCGTAGGAGCAGGAGCTGTGGGAATTCTCCAATTTCAAGCTCTACAGCCCTAAATATTGCCAGTGTAATCATTATCCACTCAGAAATACAAAAAGAACCCCGTCCAAAATATCTCACTCAGTCTGCCCTGCATGACTAGGCCAAAGGGACATAAAAGAAAGCCAAGTGAGACAGTGTGGGACAGGAGAGAAAAAGAAACAGGGGGCAAAATCAGGCCGGAGGAAATTAAACCTCAGTGCAAGTCTGCTAAAATCATCACTGGATTTACCAGCCCAGTTCCACCTTCTTCAGACCAAAATGGGCTTACTGCAGTAAGAGTACTACAGAAGAAAGAAGTGCATAGTTTGGTTTATTTTTTTGGTAGACACTTAAACTCAGCAGAACTTACATGAAGATCTCAGAGCTGCAGTTTTAGCCTCTCTTCCCTAGCCAATGGGTATCTGTTGGGGCAGAGATGGTGGAAATGGACCAGTAGCACCAAGAAATTCAGTGGGAGCACCAACTCCACAGCAGGAATTACTAATGAACCAAAAGGGGGGAGTGGTGAAGAGAGAGAGGGTGATAGGGGGAAGTGGAGGAGACATAATTTGCAGTAATCAAAGTCTGCATTGGCTAAACCCTATCAACACTTCCCTAGGTAAGGCCCCATTACGTCTGCAGCAAGACCTCTGGCTCCGACAGAGAGCTGTAGAGGGTGTAGCCCAACTCATCCACTTCTTCAGGGGTGAGCTCTGAAAACAAGTTCACCTTGGGGTTCAGGGCACTAGGGAGGACACCTGCCTCCAAGTAGCCAATCAGCCCCTTCAGTGCCTGCAAGAAGCGATCAGCCAGCATGTCCTGGGACCAGTCGGACTCCTCCTGGGAGAGGTGCAGGATGACATTGGTGAGCTGGCTGGCAGTGAGGTGTCCCAGAGCTGGGTTTAACTTGCACACTGCTTTGAAGATCTTGAGGCACAAGCAGCGGCAGCCAGAATCCCCCTGGTCCAGGGCACGGAGGCGAGCCGTTTCCGCTGGCCGCAGGCTCAGTCGCCACAAGTTGTCATTCTGGGCCAATCGGTGAGGTTTGGCAACGAGGACGATGTCACCCAATGTCAGGGATGGCAGAAAGTCAATAAAAAGATGCCGATCTGCATCATACTGGACTTCCAGTGTCAAATCTGCTGGGGGAGCTGCTGGACGGATCACATAGTCCAAGAGACTCCCAATTGCTGGCCAGTTGATGGAGCCAGCCACAACTTTCTCAAAGGTGTCTGCTACAGTTTTGGGGGAAAGGTAACCTCCCACCACACAGCGGTCCCAGTAGCTGCTCCCACGAGGAAAGTACTCTGGGTTTTCTCGACGCACCAAGTAGAAGCCAGGAATGTTCATGATAGTGTCCTCCCCGGGGATACACGACCACAGGTTCTGCTCCAGCATCAGAGGTACAATGAGCTGGATGTGGTCAGCTGTCACTACCTTTCACAAGAGAGAAAAGTTGGTAAGAACAAGCTTTCTCTCTCCACACTCATTTTATTCACCACCTTTAGATAGCCTTCTGTCCAAAGGAACCTGGAATAACGATTCAGCTGTCTCACTCTCCTTTCTGCATGGGATTCCCAGCCTCCCTTTGTTAAAAGGCACTCTGAAGGACTATTTCCAACCAATGGTGGGATAATTCCAAGGTATAGCCGAAGCTAGTGCTTACGTGGTATGTACTATTTAGAGACCTGACATGGACTGCATATAGATGATTCATTCTGCCTCATATTGCTCTAAGTCTGCTCCTGGCTTGTGAGATGCAGCTGGCCTAGGGCACGGCAACACCACATGACAATTTAAATAGGAGACAGAGTATTACGTTTCTAGACAAGCTTCTGTTGCCATGGTTTAATAATCCCATGCTACAGCTAGGTACACTGCCCTCACCTGGTCTGCTACATTGTTTGGAAAAAGGTCATCAAAGATCCCTTTTCACCAATGTGATTAAGACCCCAGGTCTAAGTTTCACTGGACACTCCATGCTCCATTCCAGAGCTGTGACTCAAACAAAGAAGTGTGCCTCTGAATCACTCACTATAGCCATGGGCATCTTGCCATCAGGGAGATATTGCAGCAGGGACTGCTGTCCAATCCAGGTCTGTCATGCATTAAAAAAAAAATAAAGAGTAGGAAAGACCTACATGAATATACAGGAGTTCTAAGGGAATATCATGTATTTGGATGGATGGAGAGGGACGAAGAGAAAACAGATGTCTACCAGAGAAACAGCTAAAAGGAGAGACAGCGGGGAAGGAAAGAAGGACTGAGATATTTTGGAGAAATAAAACAGCAAAAAGCAAAGGCTTTGCAGACAATGACAGAGCACCCTGGTCATGCCTGTTCAAACCGCACTGCAGAAATCAACGCCTGGCTCCACAGTGGCAAAGGCAACACCAGGGGCCTTATTACTGAGGAATGCTGTGCTGAGCCAGCAGTGCCAACAGGGAAGCCTGAAATGCCCCTGCCTGGTCAGCCTCCTGAATAAGGAGCCACGATGTCCCCAGGAGTTACCTGCAGGTCATCGTAGAGGCTGCCGCTGAGGTACATGTCCCGCAGGGGCATGTCCGGCAGCTTGGCGCGCAGGAAGCTGCGCAGCTCCGTGCAGATATCCACGGCCGCCTGCTTGGCCCGAGCCTGCTCGTCCGCCGGGATCGCCACCCGCCGCCGGTAGTACGTGAACAGCTTCTCCTGCAGGGACAGACGAAGGCGGGACTTCTTCAGGTCCACCTGACTCCTCTTGGCAGATGGTTTTGGCTTTGTGGGTCGAAAAAAGTCTGCAAGACAGAAGGAAAACTGTTGAGGCTGCAGCTGATTTTGCCGGGAAGTGTTCCGCAGAACAGAAGCTGCAGCGTGGAACCGCAGTCTCCGAGGTCTCAAAAAGCTCTCGGCAGACATTTTGCAGGCTTTACGCAGGTACCACTCTGAAGGGGCGTGCTGAGGAACTTCAAAACGTACTACTACGAGCATCAGAATGGATCAAAACAAGTCTGAGGATCTGAAACTTAGCCAGGCTAATACTATGTACAAGGATGTAATTTTAATGGCCACGTGGGCAGTACCTCAGCTCAATTTCATCAAAAATTCTGTGCTGTTACCAGTTCAAAAGCTTTCCGTGTGATGCCAGACCAGCGAATAAAACACTTTTGAACAACCATCATGATCTCTTTGAGTTTTTAACATTGAAACAGATTATTACAAATTACCAGCGAAACCCAGTCCTGACTAGCATATGAGATCACAGAAGATTGTGCTACCTGGTAATGAAATAGTTGTTGGGAGTCTGATCAACACAGTTATTAGGATGATGAGCTGACAGATCCCGGGGCTGTCGCAGCTCAGGCCATCATAGCTAAAGTGATACCCCCCTTAAACCTTCACTGGACAAAGACCAGAGAGCCCACTCTGAGGCACAATGCAACAACACAAGGTTTACACTGCCATCTATGTTACTAAACAATGTCTGACCTGCACAGATTTTCTGAGCCCCTTTTTTTCTGACTGGTTTCCCAAAGAGTAAGTCAATGCTTCCCATCTGTTTCAGATTTCTCTTAACATGGACCAAGAATTTCAGAAGTTAACAACGAGAATTATAGGGGAATTACAGACCTAAGAGATCTTTGGAAGGGCTGTGATACCTAAGGGGTGCAGGAGTCACCTGCAGTGGCCCCATTAAAGCAATTTGCTGTTGCAGATTTTTGTTGGCAATGGGCATTTGGCCACACAGCATGTGAGGAATGGCTGACCAAGCTGCACACAGACCCTTCTCTAGCCCAGCCTCAGCAGCTGCTGTCACTTCTCCCACTGGCTTCTTTTGGACAGATTTAAGCTTTTTTTGTGTAAAGGAAATAATGCACAAAACCATAGGGAACTGGATTTCATTGCCTACTTATGAAAAAAATTATTTTTCCATATTGAGATTTAATTTAATTCTAATTGAAGAATTTAAGACACCATCATCTATGTTTTTATTACGCAGTCCATATCCATAGGGACTCCAATCATATGATCTAGACTCCATTTAAGACAGCTGTCTAGTTTTTTAATGTTTGCTCAGCAGAAAGCCTATTGCCATCCCAAAGATAACTTCCTTTAAAATAATCTGGAAATCAAGTTAATAGCTTGATTCTGATTTTTAGTTTAAATCTCCAAGTGTAAATCTCCTGATGTGAGTGACCAGGGACAGAAAGCAAAACTATCGAGAAAAAAGAACCAAACACACGTAACAAAACATGGCTGGATTCTAAATTACTGATTATCCCACTCAGAAAGAAAACTACAGGACACTTTCTACAGACTAATGAAGACAAACTCAGTGATAAACAGCACTAAATAGGGAAATGTAGATCCAGAAATTATTTGGAAAATAGTGGAAATAATACAGGAAGTACTGTTATAAATTGCTACTACATTCACAACTCGAATACTCCCCCCTTAGAAAGATGCAAGCAAACTGGAATGACCCAAAGAAAGGCAACAAAATACTTGAAAGGAATGGAATAGCTTTCAATCAGGAAAGATTAGATATTCAGATTGAAAGAGAAAAAACGAGAGAGAATAAAGCTTAATACCATGAAGTCATGAGAGGAATGAAGAGTGCAAATATGACTATTATTGACTAGCTCCCAATGTCAGTTCTGATTCTTGAAGTTACTAGTGGACCTGCTTAAAGAAAAACATAAAATCCCAGGCCAGACAGAGTATTTCTTTCCCTGCATTCCTTTAAACAAATACAGGGTTTATAGGCCTGGATGACTCTGTGATGCAGGAGGATGACCATGCCTCTTACCTGTGTCTGCAGCTGAAGGATCAGTGGGAAGGGTCTGCAGGGAGCGGCTGAGGCTGGTCTTCATGTCCTGGGTCAGCAGGCGTGAGGAGGAGCCCAGCCAGTTTGGCTCTTCCCAGCTTCTCTTTCCCGACTGGCTCAAGCGAGTGGGGCTGCTGGGAGCGCTGATCGCCCGGTCGTACATCTAAACCAGGGACAGTTTGAGTCACCGCGGGCTTGCGTTTCACCCAGGCCATCGTCGGTACCCCGGCTCCTCTCGCTGCCCCCCGACGCCTCCCGGGGCCGTGCCCGCTGCCGGCCGCGGCCCCGGCACTCACCCGCTTGACGGCCAGCGTGGCGATGCCCAGCATGGCGGCGCCCCCCACGCCCAGCACCAGCCGCGCGTTGGACAGCACGAAGTCGATGGCTGTGCCGATGCCGTTGTCATCCTTCTTCCCTTTGCGCTGCCCAGCGCCTGCCATCGTCCCTGTGAGGGGCGGGAGCGTTACACGCGCGGCCCCGGCGGCTCACCCCCTTCTCCCACGCCTCACACCCGCTGCTCCCGGGGTCTTACCGCAGGAAGGGAGCACCCAACCCCGCAGCCGCTTTAGTTATGTTCCCCCAAAGAGCTGCTTGTTCTCTGCAGTGCCAGGACAGCACCAACCGAGCAACGAGCACATCCAAATCTGATGTGAGCTTTCTAACATTTGAATGGGTTTAATGAAGGAAAGTAGAATTTACTTCCGCAATATTTTGCAATAAAATCCTGCATATTAAGCAAAAACCTATAACCATACAGGTATTTTTCTCTTAACTTGTGCTTCTCAACCAAAGCACAGCCAATTTGTTTCCTCATTCCTAATGTCACAAGTGTAATTTTGCTCACAGACAAGGCACTACAGGGTTGGTCAACTGTTTGTCTGGAGCAAAGCAGAATCTTCCCCAAGAACTGACAGGCAGACTCAGAGCTTCCAGTCCCAGATTAATTTCTGAACAGTGTCCAATCCCAGATACTTCAAAGACACCCAAGAATCAAGAGTAGAGACCGCTACGCATCATAAAGGGAACAGCTCCCTTGCCTTCATTCGATGTTTATTCCTGCCCTCGAGGCTGGTGGGTTTGACTCTCAGACAAATCATGTAAAACACTGACAAGAATATTTTCTTACATGTGTACTTCTGTGTCCTCCAATTTCCATTTAACCTGACCTTGAGATTTAAATTTTAGGAGTCTCTCTAGCCAACATAGCCTCGAGCTGTGCCAGGGAAGGCTCAGACTGGACATCAGGAGGAATTTCCTCATAGAAAGGGTGATTAGACATTGGAATGGGCTGCCCAGGGAGGTAATGGAGTCACCATCCCTGGGGGTGTTTAACCTGGATGTGATACTCAGTGCCACGGGTCTAGTTACAAGGTGGTCATCAGTGAAAGACAGTTCTCAAGTGATCTCAGAGGTCTTTTCCAACCTAAATGATTCTGTGATCCTGTAAAACACACCTTACCACCACTGCACCTGTAGATGGATCCCCAGTGAACCTACATGAAAACACCAGGAAACTCTTCCGCTGTGACTTGAGGTCTGTTTTCTGAGTCAGTGTCCAAGGTTCTGAGCCAGCCTGCCTGCCTGATTGGGGTGGTTTAAAACTGCCCTTTGCTTTTTCTAAAGCCAGCCCAGGGGGAATGCTCCTGCCTGGATGAACCACGAATACATTCACTTGTCTTCCCCAAGCAGAAAAAACCCTGCACTTCTGCAAAGCTCACTGTAACAGCAGCACGAAGAACACGGTTATATCAATGCAAATGACCTACCTGTGACCTAATGCATTTGTGAAGAGAACAGGAGAGCCCTCCTGGTGTGCCTGTGGAAGCACCTTCAGGACTTCTTCAAGAAAATGGTGGGTAGTGAGTGTTAATCATCTCTTCTGGTTGGCGAGGGGATTTTGGAAAGGAGGGGAGGTAAGTGGGACCAGTGGGAGCTACAGGGAATCTCTAAACCAGGCCCCCGAGCCTGCTCTGCAGGAAAGCCTGTCCCTTCGCCAGCTGCCTTTCCTTGTCCTCCAGCCGCTGCAGCCCCTGGTTCCGGCGGAACTCGCGGCGGATGGAGGCGAGGTAGAAATCCCGGTCGGTGTAGCGCAGGCCCCGGCCGCGGCGCAGCAGAGCCCGGTACAGAGTCAGCACCGCCTCCCGGGACCACGCGGCCATGGGGCCAAGTGTGTGGCGCGGGCGGGCGACCTGCAGAGGAGTGACCGAGGGCGGGATCCGGGTCAGCTTCCCCCTTCCCGAGGGACCCGCCGGCCGCCTCCTG
>VZRQ01004164.1:466070-496682 GCA_013397975.1 Machaerirhynchus nigripectus | reverse complement strand
CCCCTGGCGGCCGGGAGGGGAGCTGCCCGCTCCCGCCCCGCCTTGGAGCCCGGGATGCTCCCGGCTCCCCGGACGGTCCCGCTGGCATCCGCGGCTCCGGGTGCTGCGGCACAGCGCGCTGGGCTGCCGGCCCCGGGAGGGAATGTGTCTGCCGTGCGCCACGGCCACGGAATCACGGATTCCGTCAGGTTGGAGAAGACCTCTGAGCTCATGGAGTCCAACCTATGACCGAACACCACCTTGTCAACCAGACCATGGCACTGAGTGCCAGGTCCAGTCTTTCCTTAAACACCTCCAGGGACGGTGACAGCACCACCTCCCTGGGCAGCCCATCCCTATGTCTAGTCACCCTTTCTGTGAAGAAATTCCTCCTAATGTCCAACCTGAACCTCCTCTGGCAGAGAGAAGTGGGTCAATGCTGATCTCAAGGTACTTCAGACTTCTGGAATGCTTTTTACAGACTAACTTATCAAATACAAGCTCCTTATCTTTATCTCCAAGGAACCCCCAAGAGACCAGGGCCTGGTCTGGAAGCCTCAAGGCTCTAGGAGAAGGGCGGTAGCTGGAAGCCCCTCTGGGGTCTGCTTGAGCTGATGGAAGGAGACACCCAAAGCCAGAACCTTTTGCTCCTCTGTCCAGGCGCAAATCCCACTTTTCCATTCTCACCTTCTCTACTATATGCCTCCTCTGGTGCATGTGTATTTCTCCTTAGCCATCCCCTCCTCCCCAGGTCCTATCTAAATATAAAACATAAAGTGCTGGGCCTCCCCTGGAGGGGAGGGTGAGAGAAAGAGCAAATGGTGTGTGACAGAGGAGAGCCACATCACTTCACACAGTTCTCAGTGACACCAGATATGACAGTGATTGAACAGGAAGAAAAACAGAAGCTCTGGACTGGCTCACTCTGTCCCAATCTCCTCTTGTTCATTTCCTTTCTGAGATAAACAACCCCAATCGTTTTGATCTCTCTGCGAGCGAATTTGCCATGCCCCTAATCAGTCCTTTCTGAGAAGGGCTTACTTGAACTGCAGACAGTATTCTCAGAGAGGCCGTGCCAGTGATTTACATAATAGCATTATCATATTTTCCATATTATTCTCTCCTTCCTTCTGCATGCTAATATTTTGTGTGTGCTTTTTTTTTAACCTGCAGCTACTCTCAGAGCCAGGGGTTGTGTGACATCCATGTTCTTTCTTGGGTTGCTAGAGAACACCTGGAGCTTTTTGATTCTTACGTGCAATTTGCTTTCCCTCTTCTGACCTTGCACGTACCCAGTTGGTCCTTGGCAAATACGTGCTGTTGCCCATTTGCCACATTTGCATTTTACTCAGTCCTTTTTGATCTCCTCAAGAGTTAATAGCTTTGAGTCATCTTTTAAAAATGTTGGGTATATTGCTCATCTTTGTTTCCAGATCATCAGTTCATATACTGGGCTATCCAAGACCTCGGAGGCAGCATTCATATCCCCTACTCGTAGCCCGCTGCCAGAATGAAAATCGATCTTTGAACCTTCCTCCCGGCTTCCTGCCGCCTCCTTGGGTTGTTAATCCTCAGAAATACTTCCCTTCTCACAAGAGGGCTCTTCAGCCCTGGGCAGGTGTGCTGATGAGCCCAGTCCCCAAAACTCCCAAGTCTGGATCGAAACTTGAGCAGCCACGTGTGGCAAACCCCTGGTGCACTACCAGTGGGATCTGCTGGGTCAGGCCGAGCAGCGATGGGCTTCCCTGCTGCCCTCCTGCCGTGGCAGCCAAGGACTGCCGCCTCCATAAGCGCCCCCTCCCCAGCCCGGCCCCCTTGGGTTGTGCCTGTTTTGGTGTTTCTCTCTGTTCTTTCCCCCCCGAGGCCGGCTGCCAGCTCCCGGGCCCCTCGCCAGCAGCTGCGTGTGCGTGTTGTGAGCTCCTCCACCCACACCTTGCAGTGTCTCCAAAGTGCCCCAGCCCCGGCGGGGACGTCACTTGCTGTGCCCGCTGCCCCACACGGGCTGCCCACGTGTGGCCAGGGGCTTCAACCCACCCCTTCTCTCTTGCAAAGAGGAGGGTGAGTGTCAGGGCCGAGCAGCACATGACTGACGCCACCCCAGCTGCCGCGTGAGTGCCGGACCTCTGGTGACACGCTGGGGGTTGTACACTTGAACTCTGCCTTGAGACAGTGAAGCAGGATCCCCCTGTCTCCAGGGCTTCCCAAACTCTGCTGACCTGCTGGATGCAGCTGCTGGGACCCACCCAGCAGCCCCAGAGACTTGTGCTGTCCTGAGGGGATACTGGCCCCAGTGCCCCTTTGCCTGCAGAACCCTGCTGCCTGGTGGCTTCTTTGCCCATGGACTCACTGGGAATGGGGTTCTCCCTGTGACTCCAGCCTGTCACTGTAAGAAAGGGAATTTACTTGCCCTGACGGAGCGGGGTGCAGGCAGAGAAGAGGGAGCACACCTTTGCTGTGCTCCTGGAGAACAATAACAACCTTTGTTTCTCGAAATGACCGAGTGAGCTTGAAATATCAAAGGCAGCAAGTGTGACAGGGCACAATAACCCACGCTGTTACCTGGAATAAGACTAAGACATCCCCCACTGGCCCCCGCCTCCTTGGGAGCCTCCGGAGCCGCCACTCCTGTGCTGGTCTTCTCATGCTTGCAGCCAGTCCTCCCACCCAAGCAGCCACTGCCACAGGCTTTGATGGCCACCAGAAGCAGCAAATGCCTGCCCCTGAGTCCAGCTTGCAGCCAAGTGCCATGCCCAGGGCTTCCCACCACCCATGTTGCAAGGGCAGGACCATTCCCAGCCAGGGAGACATCCCTGTGCTGCCTGTCACCAGCCAGCAAACCCTCCCTGGGCAGCAGGGAGGTGAATGTGACCCTCAGGGCTGCAAATGGCATTTTGGAGGGGCTCTGCAGGGATGGGAAACAAACTGTGCTTGGAAGTTTGGAAACCAGCTTGGAAGGCTGGTCTCTTAGAGGAGCCAGAAAGCAGTTCTAAAATGCAAGAGGAAAGATGGATAGTGACCCACCAGTGTTATCTGAGCTTGAGCTTAATATCCTTAGTATCTTCCAGTAAATGGACCTTGCAGGAGGCCTTTTGGCAGTCTCAGCCCCGTTCAATAGCTCTCTCTTTTAACTGCAGCCCTATTTCTTTATTTTTCTTGAGCAGTTGCAAGGATTAATGGCATTTGGGCTCCTGTTCTCCAGCTGTGATGAGCCAGGAGAGGCGGATAGCCAAGGGTGGCACAGGTGGCTTAGTTCCCTGAAGCCCCAGCAGCTTTGATGTTGAGTGCACGTGGGAAGGAAGACAGGTGGTGAGGGAGGAGAGACCACTGGTACACAGCCACCTTTCAAGGAGCATTCCTGATTTAGAGCCGAGGCCCACATCTTAGTAGGGACAGTAAATATCCGATCTGGGGAGCCACACTCAGGGTATGTTTTTGGCAGGGGGAAGAAAGGAAAGGTCCCAGCCTCACTGTGGCTGAAGTGGGGCTTTTCAGATCCCCAACCTTCCATCCCTGCAGTGCAGGGGGCTGCAAACACTGCCAGCAGCGAGTGGTCTCCTGTGTGAAGCAGAGCCGCTGTCTCCGTGAGGAGGACACTGAGGAGGCTCAGTTTTATTACCTAACACATTGAAATTGCTTCTGTAGTACTTTTACAATTGGTCTGTGCCCACCCTCGCTCTCAGCAAGACTCGTGTTTCTTCAACCAAATTTTCCCGTGGCTGGGTTTGCTGGGGACTTTTCTCATTATTCCCTGACTAGTAAGATTCCATCCCCTGGCCTCCCCCACCCCATTTTTCACTTTGCACCAGCTGCATGCTGCAGGAGGTTTACAGGGCCATTCAGAGACCCTGCTTTTGTGAGTGCTGTTGTCCTTGCAGTCTTGCATCACTACAACAGCCCCTGTTTTCTGCAGGGCAAGTGTCTGCAGAGAACAGAGGGCTTGCAGCTGGTGGTACCACCTGCCTGAGCTGAGCTGCACACGCTGACCTCAGGCTTTCTTGTGCTCCTTCGTGTGCTGTGTGCTGGGATGAGGCCCTCTCGGCGTGAACATGGGATTTTGGTTTGTGTAAGGGCTATCTGGACTCCAGCATCAGGTGTGGTTTGGTCCCATGTACATACAGAGCACCTGAGAAGGGAATGGCTGCTGCTTCTCTTCTTTTTCTAAGCAAAGGCACCTATTGCACACCTTGCCCCAATAAGTCGTGGGCCCTTAAATAGATTTATTTCTGTCCCATTTGCCTGGTTTTGGTTTTGCTGTAGTCTGACATTCACTTCTGGGTAACAGTTTGAGACAAATGCTTTAAAAACACTGTGAAGCAAAAATAGGTGGGTAGATGTTTTTCTACATTCTTTTTGTGTGCATGCCCGGTTCTTAGGAAGTGTCTGAGGGGGGGGGGAAGTGATATAACTGATGATTTGTTGCTCTCTCTTTGGAAAAAGTCCAGACTGTAGAACAGGGCTAAAATGCCAGGAAAGAGTTTGCTGCATCAAGGCAGGCTTCTGTTATTTGATTTTATACATTCCTTGGATAACTTACTTTCTTTAATTTGAGAACCTGGAGAAGTCATTTTAGATCTTTATTCAGCACAGCTTATTTGTTCTTCTTCTCAGTTTTCCTTATTTTTAGAAAAGTGAAGTGTGTTCCCAAATTAAATCGTTACTGGGATGGACTTCAGCCAAGAGGATCCATGGTTCGAGCCGTAAGGCACAGGAAACATAAGAGCAAAACAATGGAGTTTTATATTGTGTTTCGTTTGGCAGGGTGAGGAGAGATATGGCCTTGAAAGATTTGTGTTCTTACATAGCTATAATGTACTTTAAAAGACAGTAAGGACTATTTTCATTTCTCACTTCGCTTAAAAAAAATAAGCACACACAGAATGTTGGGATTGCCAGATTCTCCTTAGTTCCAAGTAAAGGGTCCTGGTTGGGGATCTCAGAGATGCTTACAGTAACATCCCAAACAATAGCTGAAGTGGGCTGATCCTTTACCTTTTTGCTGATGTGCTTGTCCCTGCTGCAGCTACAAGGGCAGAGCTTGCAGCAGCCTGGCCCCAAGCCAGGCTCCTCAACCAAGCATCCATGGATTATATTCCTTATGTCAGCCTATCACTTCAGTGATCTGGAGCCCCCTCTCCAGATGGGACAGTTTTGCAGCAACAGAGCAAAGCCCTGCAAAGCTCACTCCCAGGTGAAGGTTTGACACAGCGTGCCCAGGCACCACAGGAACACGTGGCACTGCCAGGAAGCAAAACATGCCTGCCTCCCTTCTGCCATGGCTGTGGCCAAATCCTCTCTGGCGGTGCTCTGGAAAGCAGGGCAGCCAGTGCCTGCAGCTGTGGGCACGTGAGTGTGAAGCCATTTGCTGGTGACGCTCTCCAGGGCTGGGGTGACTCTCCCGGGCTGCTCCACGGGCTGCCTGCCAGCCAGCTGAGACCTCGCTGCTTCCCCAGCTGAGCTGCTAGAGCAGTGAGATTTAGAAACATAATACAAAATTGGACTAATAATTAAAAATTGACCATCCCTGCTAAGCAGCACATTAAAATGTGTCCTTACACAGGGAACAAACATATCCTAGCAACAAAAACAGCTGGCAAAATGGGGTCTGGTATCCCCATTCCAGCTTCCTGAAAGGTGTCTTAAGTTTATAATGAAGTCACTTTGTTTCCAAGCACCCTGGTGTTTGGAAAGAGCATGTCCATCCCTCTATAAGCTAACCTGACAGGCATCAATCAGGAATCAGCTGGAGCCAGCTCCTCCGTGAGTCAGAGATGGAGGGTGCCTCGCAGCCTCCCCACCGAGCACTGTTGCACAGTGCCCAGGATGAGCACCAGGCATCCGTGACAAAGAGCAAGAGCTTGGGAGAAACCACTGACTTCCAGGCAGGTCACACCAGAGCTCCTCCATGCTGCATCACCCCATCCAACACCTGCTGGGTTACTGAAATTCTGCAAAACACACAGGAGTGCTTGGCATCAGATGGCTTGCAGGCTCCTGGTTCAACATGGTGCTCAAAGCTCCGTATCCATACCTAGGATGGATGCTGCACATACCAAGATGTCTTTTGGTGCGTTGAGGGACCCTAGGGGATGGTCTATGGGGCTTGGGGTGGCACCATGTGCTCCCTGCTGCTCCTGCAAATGCAGGTCTCCACCCCAGACTGGTTTGTCCAAGAGTCAGCCCCTCTCGCTCACAGAGGCACTTAAAGCTCCTGCAGCAGAAGCTCGTGCTTTCCAGGGAAAAACGTCTTTTAAAACCTCACAAGAAAGAAAAGAAATGCCATTTACGTTACTTTTAAAAATAATATAAATGCCAGTGAAGATCCTCTGTTAGAGGCAAAAAAAGTAACGTGGGAGAACCTTTGACCTAGTCAACTCTCATTGCTTAAGCTGTCTCACTAAATTGGCACTGGTCTGTGCTTATAGACTTACACTGCTCCTCTTGAAAAATTAAAATTTCAAGCATGCTGGTCATGGGCTATTTTTAGATTATCCCCCCTGTTCAGGCACAAAAATACAGTGATCACTAAGAATGCTAAAAATTCTAAATAGAAAATTTTAATTGTTAATTTTGAGTGGCAGGTTTCTTTCACGCCCTTTGTTCCAGAGACTGAAGCAGCAGAATTGCATTCAGCAATGCATGACACAAGCCTCTAGTTTGATGAGGCCCTTCCACAAGAGGAGAATTAGAAAACATTAGACTGGTATGGATGAAATAAAAGATGAGGGAATTCACTGAAGCTAATAATTATGAGAAAAATAACCTACGGTGCTTACAGTCACTATCTCTAAATGGAATCAGGAATGAATCTGAAGCATAAGACACTTAAAAAGGTAAAAAATTAAATAGCTGTAGATGGCACATGAGCTTGCAAAAAGGCCCTTGCCAAAAGCACTGCAGAGACCAGATGGTTAGGAGGATTCAGAGCAGGACCAGGCTTTGATACCAAGTAATGGGAACAGCCAAAACTACAGTAGACAGGTTTAAAAATAAACCAAAACAAGGAGGTCATGTTCTCTCACATACCGTGCCAAAAGTCAGCCACAGAGAGGCATTTCTGCAGGGGGGAGGTTTAATTTGGGGCTCCGGGGTTTCCAGGGCTTTGCTTGGAAAAAATGGATGCATCCAAAGGAGCAAAGATGGTGTCAAGGGACCACTTTATGAGATGATGCTTGTTCCCACATCCAGCAGCTCTTCTGAGAGCCACTCAGCAGCTATTGTTCCCCACTCATGCACCTTTACATGTTCATTCTCACCTAACATGCAGATTAGGTCTGACATGAGCCTACAAAATCAGGAATCAGTCCCCAAATCAGCTAGGCTCCCCTTCAATCTCCCTTCTTGGGAACAGTGTCCTACCAAGATAGGAAGCTCCCTCACTCCATTTTCCAGCAGCCCCTCGATCAGGCGATCAGAAATAAAAGCTGCCACACACATGCCTTGGTTTCCTTTCATACTTTGTAAATTTTTTTTATTTTTATTATTATCTCCTCCTTTTAAGCATCCCTTTAAGGGTGAAATGAAATCCAACCATTTACAGAGAAAATGATTTCAGAATGTACATTTGATTTATCCTTACAAAAAGTTCATTATTACTTGCTGTTTATAAATTACAGAGTTGAAAGGAGCTTTGCAGATGCTCTTATTTTTTCTTTTCTTTTTAGTTTTTGGCAGGTCCACGCATTCTTTTTCCAAAGCAGGGTGTCCTGGAGCCACTCCAGGAGCAACACCAGCAGTAGGTCCAGGTGGACCCCAGGCTCAGAAGTGCTGCTGGACCCCCTCCAGGATGATACTGCATCATCATTCACACAGGCAGGAAAAAACAGTGGTTCAAATTCTTAGTCTCAGAGTATTTCAGATCCCTTCTTAATCCATTACCTGTAGTCCTCAAAACTTTAAAATGTCAGTGTATTGCATTAGAAACAGTTCTTCTTTCTTGATGTTGGATCTGAGCCTCTCCTGACACCCCCTTACCCTCCAGCTCCCCTTCCCTTTCCATAGCACGAGTGAGTTTGTCCAATGTCTCAGAAATCAGAAAGGAGGGGTTTAGAGAGGGCAGGAAGAACATAATGATGGAGGGATACAGGATCCATTCTCCCACTCACTTCCCTCCTTTCTCACCAAGGTTAGAGGTCAGTGAAGCCAGTAGAAGTCACCCCTTCCCTCTTCACCACCAGTGTTCACTAATGGAACCAGGAGTGACCCTGGACACGTGTCTTCACAGTGCAGAGGCATAGCAGCCACAGAGATTGCCGGCAGGAGCTGGGACACAGGGAGAGAGCCCCGGGGATATGGAGGAGGGGAGGAGACACACCATCCCACGAGGAAACAGCAAGGCAGAGGGGAATGAACACCCCTTCTGCTCTGACACTCTCCCACCATCCCAATGCGGTTTCCTTGTTTACCTGTCACAGAGACACACAGCAGGCTGGCCTGGGCAGCACAACAGCAAACACCTCAGCAGGACACAGGGATCAGAGAAAGCAACAGCAGGAGTGGGCTTGAGCATGTCATCCTCCCAACCACAGGCACAAAGTCACCATGTCCTTTCTGTCACCTGGGTGTGGCATTACCCCCAGATGGGAAAAGACGTCTAACCTGCCCTACTCCCTCTGCTTTAGCAAGCTCACCTGCTGCAGGTCCACCAAAGCCCATGTCCCCCTTTCACTCGGGGCAAAGGAGGAAGAGGTGCTTTCCAGTCCAAAGCCATGCATGGGCACACAATCTCTTTCTAGGTGGGAAGCACAAAGAAAGACAACAAGACATGGACAGAAAGAAGTGCAAGGCTTGGGTGTGCCACGCACTGCTTTACCTACTTCCTGGCCCTCCTTCTTACCAATCTGAAGGTAAAAAAGGTTTTGGGAATGAAAAAGCACAAGGCTGAAGAGGGCTGCAGGAAAAGGCTGGTGATGCATTCCCTCCATCCACTGGACAGTTTGGTCCAAGAGACACAGAAGGATTTACTGCTCGCTGTCTGTGGGCTGCAACAACTCACAGACTTCAGGCTCCGGTAGTCTGATCCCAGTTCCAGCCCAGTGCCAGGACAAGGTTCTTGGTCTTTCCCTTCTCAAATCTCAGAACCTGGTTCAGATAAGTTGAAGGAGCCTCAGTGCTCACCTCAGAGTCCAGCCTTGGGAAACAAGGATCTGACATGAGCCTGACCTGCCTCTCACTTTGCCTCTCTCACCACCTCACACACCCACGTGCTTTTGGCTTCCCTCTTGTGGCAGTTGCCTGGAGGGGTGGCTGCCCCACCCGGAGCCGGCTGCAGAGGTCCCAGCAGGCAGCACAGGGAAGGCTGAGCAGAGGGTAAGCCACCACCTTGGAAAATCACTGTGTGAAAGCCAGCTTAGTAGTGTGTGTTCCCTCCAGGGAAAAGAAGGAAGATTTTTAATGACAAGCACTCTAGCTCCCTAAGGATAATAAACACAGGGTTAGCCAGACAAATTAGACAGAAACATTGACTGGTTTGGCCTTAAATCAAAAAATGTTTAAACAGTTCTTGAGAAAGAGAAACAATAAAGAATGCATTTCATCTGTAAAGCCCCTTCCTCCCACTACAAGAGAAATCTGGCTTAAATTTAATTTACTAGGAATAAAGAAATGAGTAAGTCCAGGAAGCAGGCAGGGCAGGAGATCTACAGAAGAGCCCCAGCATTCCTATTCCAGCAACACCTTCTTCTCCAGCCCATGGGAGCAGAAGGGAGAGGCAAATCAGAGAGAGAAGAGGAGAATGGTGGAGAAAATAATGGAGGAGAGAAGGCAACAGGCTGTACTTCAGGAGCAGGAGAAGCAGATACTGCAGCTGTGGGCTTATCAAACTCCCAAGAGACAAGGGCCATACCTCAACACTGAAAACACGACTGCTTGCACTAAAAATCCCAAAGGATGGCCATGCATGGGGAAGGGCTGGTATGAGAGGAGAGGCTGCTCCCACTGTGGGAGATAATGAGGTGCAGCCCCAGCACACATGAACTTTAGCTCCTGCTGAAGTGGGGCTCTGGTGCTGCCAAAGCACCCACGCAAAGACTGGCTTGTCTTTCTCCTGTCTCCAGCAAAGCCCAGCACTGGCCTTGCATTATCATCACTGAAACAAGGCAAAGCCAAAAGGTCCAAGAGCAGAACTCAGGCTCCCTCCCCAGAGTAAAAATGAGAAATGGCTTCTTCCTTCCATATTTTCCTGCTGCTGAATTGCATGAGCTAACACACCTGCTCTCCCCTCCAGCTGTCCCTGGGGAAAGCATCCTCCCCTTGTGCTGCATCCTCAGTGCTATGGCTTTCATCTTGCTTAATACAGGCTCTTTCTCAGCTGGGACCCCATTTCTCTATAATCTCTCTGCACCCAAGACCTCCACACAGCTGCTCAGCACCAGGACCCCATGTCTGTGACAGGAGTTCATTCTGCTACATATCAAGAAGTCTGGACTTTAAAAAGCCACAACTTCCCTTTGGGGGAAGAGCACTCTGCCTAGCAAAGTTTGTCTGTCCACCCGGTTCCCAAAGGGGATTCTCTGCCTGTGGGGAAGACACAACAGAATTGAGAACAGTGATTTAAAAAAAAAAACAACCAAAAAAACAAACAAACAAACAAAAAAGAGGTTCCTTCAGTTCTTCCAAGCAGGCATTATGGCACACAAGATGTGGAAGGAGCTAAGGTGAACCACATCTCATTTTGATCAGAAAAAGACATTTATCCTCAATTTGAGTCTCAGCCTTATTGGGCAACAATGTTATTTCTGTTGACAATTTTCTCTTCTCTAGAGAGGGGACTAGGAGGGAAAACGAGAGAGAGACATAGGCAGGAATGAAGCAAAAGGGTGGCACATGCTGGACAACACAGGACCATGGAGCCCTGATGGAGTTAAGGGCCATGAAACGCCTCCTGCTTTAGAACAGCTGGCCAGAAGGGCCACACTTCTTTGTGCCAACACTTTCCCCTTTCTCCTCCTCCATATATTTCTGCTTGGAACATGAGTCAGTCTTTCCACTGCAGGGCTAAGAGAGCAAGTTCATTATGTTTTTCACCCTCTGCCCACTACAACCCAGGCTCTGGGCACCCTGTCAAGCCATCTGCTAAGGAAGGGTGGTGGTAAGGGTGGAGACAATCTGCCTCCTCAGTGAGTTGAATCAATCCAATGCAACAGCAGGCCAGATCCTCACTGCTCATGCCTGGCAAACTGAGCAGACACCAGCCCAACCAGCTGCAACTAGTGACCTCCTAAATCCCCTCTCCTCTCCATGGCCTTGTCCCCACAGCCCAGGCTGCAAATGTGGGCAGCACAGACTCTCTGGATTGCATGGTGGGTCCCCAAACAGTCTCTTGGCCCCAGGGAGAATCTGCCAATGGCCTGTTTCTTCATGAGCTCGCTGACACCCTAAGGGCAGACACATGGATCCCATGCCTTGACAGGCTTTGTTTGCCCACAACAACCCGAATTTTGCCCTTCCGCTTCTCCCTTTTATTACCCCATGGTAAGAAGGAATAGTCAGCACATGTAAGCAGCAGCCCTGCTACAGGCACAGCCTGCGGGGCTGTAGAGGCAGCCAGAGCAGCATGCAGCAGTCCCACAAGCTATGCAGAGCCAGTGCTATCCCTGGTCCTCTCTGTGAATTCCCCGAGAAGTCATCCATGCCAAGACTGAGATCACAGCTTCTGGATCCCACCGTTTTCTGCAAGCACACACAGCCAAGCCCCACTATGTCCTCTTCCCTCCCCCACCCAATACTGGTAACACCCAGGTGCACACCAAACCCATGCACGTGAGCACTCATGCACACAGGCAACCATGCACTTGCAAATGTACACTCCCACCATCTGACTGAGTCTCCAGCAGCTTATCCCAGCTCCAACAGAAGCACTTGCTGCAGGGAAGAGGCTTTGGCTTCTGTAGGCCAAGTCCACGTAGTGTTGTGAGGGCAGGGGGGAAAAATGAGCAGAAAAAACCCTCAAAACCCAGCTTTCTCCTCTGCTTCCTATCTGCCTGCTCCAGGATTGGTAGAGTACTGGGGCAAGATCCAGCCCAGGACAGACACCTGTGCAGGGGGGCTGCACCTTCGGGAGGATACCTTGGAAGCAAAGGATTTGCCCAAAATACCCTTTAAAAAAAGAGGTATAAAAAAAAAAAAAAAAAGAGGAAAAAAAACCATACTGAGATGCTTTTTCACATTCACTCATCCAAAAAATGCCAGTGACACACATCTGCACAAGCAACGACTCACAAGAGTTTGTGCCTGCTGACTCACATGCTCACTGAATAGCCCAGGCCTGCATCTGTGCTTGCTCCAATCCACAAAGGATGAGGGTGGATGGGAACAGCTGCCCTCTCTCCCCATGGGCCCTCTCAGCCTCCCCCAGAGGAAAATCTGCCAGCTGGCTGCAGAGATTCTCTCTAGCCAGCAGGAGAGGTTCGGAAGATACAAGAAAGTCTTTATGCTGCTCCAGAACAGGTCCCCAACATCTCTCTTCCTCCTGTCCAGGCCTCCCTTCATGTGACGGAGGAATTTGGGCTCCCAGGCATCACGCTGGGATGAAGGGAGGAAGAACAGGAAGTGAGGGAGGGCAGAGACCCCAGAAAAATGGCACACCCTGCCCATAAACAAAGGAAACAGAAGAAGAAAAGGAACAGACGAAAACACCCGACTCTTTCCCTTTGTTGTGAAGTTCTGGTTTCCCACCCAAGCCTGAGCCTCGGTGGCCTCACCCAGCACCCTCCGCCTTTCGGTAGGGGTTCTCCAGCAAGTAGCGGAACCGCTGGTAGTTCTTGAGCAGGTACTTGGGAGCATACATCTGCTCCTTGGGGTCGGCAGGGGGATACTCCTGCATAGTACCATCAAACCAGCCACCAGTCCGGATCAGCTCCCGGATATAATTGAGGTCTCGTTTATCCTCGTAGTCACCCCAGCGGGGGAAGTCCCCGTTCTGGGCTGACACCAGTTTGAAGTAGATCCCCTCTGGGGTGAAACACCAGGAGCAGTGCCAGCCAGCAAAGTGGAGGGGGCTGCCCAGCGACCACTGCACCAGGATGTGTCCTGTGCTGTTCTCATACTGCCGAAACCCAGGCATGGTGTAGTACTCACGGCGTCGCAAACGTATCCCGTCGGTAGCATAGACAGCCTGGAGCATCCCCATGGTGCAGCCCGAGACCACCTCCAAGGTGCCTGGTTGCTTCCAGAAGAAGCCATAGAGCGATTTGCGCATGTGAAAGGCGAAGGGCTCTGTCCAGCCATCGTAGAGCTTGAGGAAGAGCACGCCATCGCGGGCTGGGATCTCATCAGCATCATCAATGATGAAGACATCGTCCGGGCGCAGGTTGCGGAGGCGGGAGATGCCGTCCCGGGTGAGGAAGGTACGCAGGTAATCGTCAGCAATCCAGCCATCCTGGCGGCCACCAGGGGGGAAGTGGTCCAGGAAGACGTAGAGCACCTTGTGGCGGATGTAGTCGAAGGAGCCGTTGAGGAGCATCTCGCGGAACTTGAGGGGCCGCGGCTCTCCGTAGGCCGTGAAGTTGGACTCGCACACCACGAAAGCATCCACCACGTCTCCCAGCTCATGGAAGCGGACATCCAGCAGGTCGAACTCGTGGTTGACGTTAATAGCGTTGATGACCCGCCGGGGGATCTCCCGCGGCACGAGGCGGTCCTTGGTGGGCAGGTTGGAGTACTGGACCACGGTGGGGACCCCGCAGCTGGGGCCGTGCCAGCCCGGCAGACAGACGCACTCCACCCACTTGCGCCGCTTGGTTCCGCTGGCACTCAGCGGCTTCCGAGCCGTCCGCCCCGAGGCCGCGCCATCCGCTCGCTCCTCCTGCCGACCTCCCACGGGTGGCTTCTCCAACACCTTGGTGCCTGGTTTAAAGCAAATGCCACCGGCTTTGGTACGGACAAAGTATTCTGTTGAGTCTTCTGGCAGCACGAA
This sequence comes from Machaerirhynchus nigripectus, assembly GCA_013397975.1. Classification (NCBI taxonomy): domain Eukaryota; kingdom Metazoa; phylum Chordata; class Aves; order Passeriformes; family Dicruridae; genus Machaerirhynchus; species Machaerirhynchus nigripectus. The sequence continues at coordinate 482,791 of VZRQ01004164.1, read as the reverse complement.
CTCAACCTTGTGCAGCTCTTCGCTGGCTCTGCTGGGAGGCAGGGGCTGGAGCAAGGGGGAGTGGGAGTACAGGGGTGTGCGGAGGAACTCTGCACCCCCTGGCTCAGGGCTGACCTGAGGCGTGACGGGGGCATTGTTCCAGAAGAAGCTGGAGACAAGGTTGGGACTAAGCGAAGCCAGCTCCCTGGGGAAGGTGACATAGGAAAGGGCCTTGAGGAAGTGCAAGAAGGAGATGAGGCAGAGACCAGCCATGCAGAGAGTCAGAAAGAGTTTATGGCGTCTCATCTTCATCCTGTGGAAGAGCCATGAAAAGGAAAGTCACGTTCAATAGTTACTGAGGTGCAAAAGTTTACCACTGTTAGAAAAACAGGTTGGGCAAGGCAGGAATGCTGGTCCAAATTCAGCATGCATCTTTAGAGACTTGACTCCAAGGACTACACTCCCACCCCTGCCATCTTCAGTGAGCCTTTTGCTTCAGCTGGGTTACACCAAGCTGAACCTCTGCTAGATGAGTCTCATAAATCCACAAAGACAAGAAAGGCACTGGCTGTGGGGTAGAAAGACAAGAAATCCGGAATAACAGGAATTTGTGATCTAGGGAACTCACCGCACTTGCAGATTTGTCCCAATTTACCGATGGGGATTAAATGAATGTAAACCTCCTCAGAGATGCATCACCAGAGGGTTGGGGGAAAATGAAGAGAGCTGAGAGCAGGAAGGGTGAGAGAGTTGGGGGGCATGGCTGAAACATGACCGGTGCAAGACAGGCAGTTTTAAAGGACCAAGATCATTAGTCAGACTGCCAGAGGCAGCCTACACTCTACAAACCTTTTCAGTGTTTGTTTAACACACACCCTAATAAACCACCCTTGTTCTTAGGAAATACTACCCAAGTTCACATGGGGGACAGGAAAACAAAAATAAAATTAAGATCCTGTCACATTTATTCTTCTCCCACCTGTGATTCTCAAGTCCACTGTATCTCCGTATGTTGCCTTTTGCTTTTCATTTTCTGTGGACCAGATGCTGAGGTTTTTCTGCATCTGGATCAAGGTGACAAAAATAAATGCCTAGCTGTCTCTGCCGGTAATACTGTGCCATCATGATGGATCCATGTTAGGCTAGAAAGAAGCCAGCAGTGCAGAGCCCTTCCCTCCCAACAACATGAAATATTGCCTTCATCCTCCCCTCAACCACCTCCCCTCCTCCAGCCTAGGCAGGGAACACAGAGCTGCTGTCAGGCAGAGAAGTGATTGAAGACTACAATTCAGAAAAAGGACCAAAAAAAAAAAAAAGAAGAAGAAAGAAAAAAGAAAAAAACCCCACAAATGAAAAAAAAGAAAAAACGAATCTCACATGATACTCCACCAAGGAAAAGTAGAAAAGGTGTTCACCATCCGCTGTTTAGGGAAAGGCAAGTTGGGGCAAAAGTGGGTATGGGGAAAAGGTCATCCTGAAGTCCTTTTCAAAGCAGAGGCTGTCCTGGAGCATGACACCCTTCCTGCAGTGACAAAGAGGCAGAGATCCCCATGCATGTGACATGTATCACTTTGCCCCCTCCACCTGCTCCATTCTGGTGGCTCTCTCCCTGGCGCAGTCTCCCTTCCAGGGCCAAAGTTCCTGAGAGGCACCATCACTTATAAAGCTTCCACCTGGCACACATTGCTGCCAGTAACACCTTCCCTGGAGGCAGTCCCTGCTCCTGGGGGTCACGAGGGAGCTGCCCCGCACATGGCTGTCCCAAGGGCTCCTCAAGGCTGACACGTGGGCAGGTGCAGGGGCAGAGGGAAGAAGAACGCAACCCACTCCAAGCACTTTAGAGGGTATTAGGTAAAGTACAGCAAAGCATGTTTACTGAATAACTTGAGGAGAATTCAACACTAAAGTGAAAAGCCATAAAGCATTTAGACAGATGACAAGCACCCAAAGGAAAACGTATCTGGCTCTCCACCGATGGCTCTGACTTCGGTAGAGGGGCTTTCCACAGTTGTATACTAAAACCCAACAACAGCATTTCTGGACACTTGGCAGTCACTTTTTTTAGTGGAAGTCACCATCCACTGACACTGTCCCCCGTGCTTGGGTGGCAGGCCAAGGAGTCCCAGATTAAGCTCTGACTGAAGGACTGCAAGCCTGAAGCTGGTGGAAAGGTTATAGCATGGCCATGGGAAGAGAAAAAATTGAAAGAAAAATAAACACGAAAAAAAAGAGAGTTTGATTCTGTTGGTTAATGTTTAGTAGGGGTTTTGATATACTTTGCCACAACACAAGTCAGCTGCAGGGTGCTGGCTCTGTGTACCACTGGGAGACCATCTTGTCGGGCAGGTGGAAAGGGAGGAAATGGTGACTCTCCTCGGGGGGCTGCACCAGGGCAGACCCTCACCTCCAGCACCCATCCACCACAGCTCCACAGCCCGACCTCACATGCCTGGTCATGGCCCAGCTGGCAGGAGGTCACCTTTGTGGTGGTCCAGCCACAAAAGGGCTGGATATTCCTCTGTTAAAAGTCGTAAAGGAGCATCTGGGGGCTTGCTGTCAAACCTTCTTCATGCGGGCAAAACAAGAGGCTGGAGAAAGTCCATGAGCATCTCATTGTATCCATGATATTTTTTTTTAAGGCTCTGTTAATGTCTTGCAGAAGCAGCAAGATCACTTGTAAGGTAGAGGAGTATTCAGTGCCTTTTCCTTGCACATCACTAGTTTTTACTCTGTCTTGAAGTGTGGGGAAGAGAAGAGCACAAGGAAGCCAAAAACCCACTAAATTAGCAGTGACTGGCTGTCAGGAGAAAGTGTCCCTCACTGGTAAATGAGTACAGCTTTCTCCAGTCGGGTGTCCTGTGACTTCTCCAACGCATTACTTCCAGACATCAGGCTGCTCTCTCAGACGCTGAAACCTGGGCAGGATGAACAGCTGACCTGCTCCAATACAGCAATCCCAACGGCTGCCAGGAAATGCTGGTTTCGCTCCAGTTCCTATAGGACACACAAATGCGGGGCAGCCAGCTTCCTCTGGGCCAGCCCAGGGCTGAAGGCAAGTGCTGAAGGAATCGCACAAGGCACATCATCTTTTCCTCAGATGGCTGTGATGCTCTGCATGCCACGGTAAATTCCCAGACAAAAAGCCGTAACTCTTGACATTCAACAAACTGCTCCACTTTCTGAGGTGTAGCGTGCCGTGTCAACATAGCAGGACACACGGTTTTAGGAAGCAAAGCATTATTTTCCTCGCTTGACATTTGCATACATCAGTATCTGTCAGGCTCAGCACGCAGCTCTGCAGCTCTTCACCCACGGGCACAAGGAGCTCCTCCGGGCAGGGCTGCGCTGGCTCCGTTCCTGCGCCGGGCTGGTGGCTGGTGTGCACAGCCCTCCCCGGCAAGCCGGCCCTGCAGTACCCTCTGCTGTTCCGCTGCTGACACGACCCAGGAAGCAATTTCCACTGCTCAGCTGGCTTTGTTAGGGACTGGGAACACAAACCCATTTCCTAATCCCTTCTGGAAGAGGGGAAGCAAAGAAACAAGGTGTGTCCTTTTCAAAGTCTCCACCCTGGGAACCACTTTCATTCTCACATGCCAGGGATTCTTCTGCCAAGGAGTGGAGAACACTCACACTCTCTTGGTGAGCAAAGACACTAAATACCATCAGTCATGTATCCCTTCCCATATCCTCTGATCAGCCCTGCAGTGAAAGGTGTGTCTGGTGGCAGCTAGTTGGAGACAATGGCCAGCAAGGGAGGATTACCCACCCGCCCCATCCAAAACATTAGCATGTGGTGGAAATGAGAAAGGAGGTACCAGTCAGGGAGACATCTCAGTTTGTCACAGAAGAGCCCAGCTGCTCCAACACAAAGCAGCCATCAAGTGACACAGAAATCAGGACATCAGAAACACGGAAACAGCAAGAAGAGGTATTTCCCTCCTGACAATTTTGACTGAGGAAGGCAAAAAAAAAAGTCAACTTGATCTCCAGGAGAGTGATCAAGTTGCTGTCAAGTTAAAAACAGCAGCAAGAAAAGCTTTAATGTTCAAGTAGAAGAAAAAACCTGAAGAAGTATGGACAGTCAGCTCCATTAAGACAAAGCTCTCTAGGGAACACACAGTTATAAACTGCTTCAGCAACACTCAGTCCTGGAAAGACAAGCTGAAAGCTTCTTTTTGTAAGGGATCCCTTTGATATTTCCTTGCTTGAAGTTCTGTCTCTACCATGCAGGGGAAGGGCTTTCAGAAAAGGAGGAAAGCTAGAAGTGTTATGCACATGAGTTATCCCCAGGCACCTGTTACAATTTTAGTGACCAGTTGATTTATACCATCTTGAAATAATATACTTATTTTTCAAGAAGCCAGAGAGAAAGATATGCACCGATAAGAGCTGGCAGTTCACCAGCCCCAATGTTCTCTTCTGGAGAACACTGGCAAGAGGCCACACAACAGGCTGCTGGATACAAGCTACCCCATCTTGTTAGGGCATGGGACTCAAGACTCCTTAGACCTCTCCCATGGTTACAGGGAAAAAGCAGCTGTGGAAAACAAGTCAGAGCAGAAGCTTCTGGTTTTCCCCTGATACCAAAATGCTCATCTCCTCTGCCTAAAGTTATCCCTTAACACCCATGCAGAAACAAATTTGCAGATCACTCAAGACACTTCAACACAAAGTGACAATTCAAATTAGAATTGCTTTCACATGGCAGATTAAAACCCAGTACGACTTCCATCCCCCACTCCACACTGAGGGCCCAACTCTCTCCCTGCTCCAGCTTGAGACAAATGGAACAGGCTCCACATTTCTGGAGTACTAGGTCTACCTGCCATCCCCAAGCACAGGAACCACAGCAGGCGTCAGAGCCACAGTACCTCCAAATGCTCCAAAAATCTCCAGTTACTTCTGTCCTGCAAACATCCAACAAGGAGAAACCATAAAACTTAGTATTTGTCAACAACTAAAACAAGCTCAGGGACAGCAGGGCTACGCTTTGCTGAAGGGTAGGAAAAGAAGATTATCCTACCTTGCAGGAAAATCTGAGAGAAGCAGGATGTACCAGAAGGAAGCTAGGGCTCAGCATCTCTCCCACGTGAAGGATGCTACGGTGTTTTCAGGGACTGCGAGCTACAAGGACATCAGCAAGAAGCTCTGGCAGTCACAGCACAAGGTGGTTTGAATGTAAGCAGGTCCGCATCGGCTTCCCTTCAAGTTCCAAGGACAGAGTACAGCATTCTTCCATGTCCTTCATCAAGAGCTGCTGCCCACAGCACTAATGCAAAACAGCAACACCTCACACTCCATGTTTCCTCTGCAGCCTTGAGGCAACTGACCACAACACACTCTCTTCTTGGTGCCAGCGACTTGGTGCCAGCCCAAACAGCTGGATCGAGCCATCCAGCACAGTCACTCTCCAAGCAAGGTCAGGCTGAGGGAGAGCAAGGCTCTGTCCTAAGCACCTTCCCTCCATTTCTGCAGGGAGGTAAGAAGAGTGGTAAGGTAGCCACTCAACAGCATGCCACCGTAACTTCCATTTGCCTCCCAGAGCTGCCATCCATGCACCAGTAACAGGTCTCATCAAGTCAGAAAGAAAACTGCAGTGAGGAAATAAGATAGCTAAAGGCTGAATCTACACAAAACTACGGTGAGGTTCACCAGGGAAGGGTGACAGCACAGCACAAAGAAAGGCATTACCTTCCGCTTCCCAGGAAGACAGGCACAGGACGTACATGTTAACCACAAGCCTCCAGATTGTGTGCAAGACCTTGCTAAGTCTCAACAGACCTGCAGTATCTACAGTCAAAACCCAAACAAACCACGTGTCTCTTTTGTGCATTCTTCTAGGAGACACAAGTGCCCCACACCAGTAGCTACTATCTGCTGCACACAGAATCTAAGATGGAGGCAACACAAAGCCTCCAGCTTTTTAAGTGCTGCGGTTGCTCACCTCTTCACCTCTGCAAGCACAGCACTTTAGACTCCACACTTTCCATGGGCTTTCACTGTTTCACTGTTCTCTCAAATGTCTTGTCTTGCTCTTCAGCGGCCTAAGCCTTGGTTATTTTAGACGCCACACCTCCAGTGGCAGCGACACAGCTGCACGCTGTCGGACAAAGCAGCTCTTAACCCTCTGTACAGAACACATGGGACCTGGAGATAAAGTGGTCTTTGTTGACAGGACTTTATCTCAAGATTCATCTTCTAGAAGTCAGCAGAAGAGACCAGCATCTGAAGACCTTCAGAGTCCATTACAAAACCCTCCACTCAGACTGTTCTTACTGTAGCTACCATATTACTAATAGCAGCATAATTACATAATTCCCCAACCCCCAGTTTAAAAGAGGATCTCAGAGAAGACTAGAAAACTCTAGTGAAATCTAGTAATGGCCTACAAGACACCAATTTAATTTTATCCAAGAAGTACTTGGACATCACAAGGGTGCAGTACTGCATGCTAAAGGAAACTAAGCTGGATTTCCAACTCCACTGGAATCTATCAAATATTCTTCTCAGTATCCCTCAGATATGCTAGGCTCCCTTGTAGCTAATTTCCTCTCTCCAGCTAAATCCAGTCTCACCACAGGAATTTCCACGGCTTCAGAGATGCTGCCACACACTCTAATCCTTCAGAGGCTCTCAGAAGCTGCACCTGTAATTTCTTAGCGTCACTAGTCTAAGCACTCTTTTTGCTAAAGGAGAAGCAGCACCTCTCCCCCTCACTTCTGCCTGATATCCTGGAAGGACTCTTCCTCAACCCTGCTTATCGCCTCCTCAAAACATCTGGTTCCACGAAGTCTGCTGTGATGGCCCTGGAGATTGCGTCACCACTTGGCTCCACGGCTGGGCCTCTCCGGACATCAGAGGGTGAGCTGAGGCATTGCTCATTGCACTCACCCAGGATGCGAGGCCCTTCTCCCAGACAAACACGGGGCTGCTGCTGCTCACTGCTCCAACAGCACAGCAGGCAGTCACTACATATAAAAAGCAGCTTGTGTCCTCAGACAGACCATGGGGTAATCAAAGAAGTATGCAAGATCTCCCTGCTAGTTTTGGTGCTTTGCAGAGAGGGACAAGTCAACACCATGTTGTCCTAGGACAGAACCAAATCATGCTTTCAGAGACTTCAAGTGAGGCATGTGACAACACAGGCTGTTGTGTCAGAGGTTCTCCCCCCTCACTCACCACCATCACAGCTTACCCACCCCTCAGTTGTCAGTTGTACGAATTCAAGTTGTCAATCACATGAAAGTCTGCTTTTACAGCCGTATCAGCAGCAGATCTAACTGGGTTAAAAATAAACTTGAAGAAAACGCCTAGGCATGGGAACAAGCAGCTGACCAGCAGAAACTTTCTAAATTATTTCACCAGTTCACTTCTGATCAAAACATGTAGATACATCCCCAGACACCCAAAATTACAGAACTGTAGGCGCTGTTCATCTAACCAAATCTCCAACAAGGCCCTCATTGCTCATGGGGGGACCACCATGGGCTCACTAATTCTTCCCAGCAGCATCAGAGAAGGAGTGCATCTTAAGGAGGGAACTGGAAGAACCAGCAGCAGCAGGTAACTGCTTTCAGTGCAGATCCTGGCAGGCACCCCATGCAGGCCAAGCAAGTGGAGTACAAGCCACGAACCCTGAGAACAGCTCCGGGATGAACAGTCCAGGTTATCCCCAGACCTGCGGGTCCATGGGTGAAGAGCACGTGGCAGACATGCCACATGAGGTACACAAACCCTGTGCAAAGGGACGCTGGGGGCTGAGTGACAGCCCACGCAACAGGGAGACGCAGGTTGAACAGCCCAGAGGAAGGTGAAGTGGGTGCCCTGTGGGCCCAGAGCAAGGCACTTAAAAGAGGAAGGAGGCAAGAAACACTTGACGCCATGGTGATGGGCGAAGCGCACAGACCCACGCAGGCAGGAGAGACCATGTTAACTCCAGCTATTTTTGAAGCGGGTGGCAGTTGTTCGTGCGTCCCCAGCATAAAAGCTCTCCAGGAGGGATTGAGAAGGGGCATAATTAAACCCCAGGAAGACAATAAATAAAGGCAGGCCGTGGAATAGCATTAAGATCCTAGCGGCCAGGAGAAGAGCTCACCCTCCATCCCCACCCTCTTTCCTCCCCCATCCATCACCAGCTACTTGGGGGTTTGGCAGTGTGCTCACTTTCCCACAGTAGCCGATCTATTACTGTTTGGAAGAGCCTCTTCCTTCCCCTCCTCCCCTCCTTTTCAGGCCACAGGGGTCCTGCTTGGCAGCCCCCGGATCCCCCTCTACTCTGAATGTCTGGTGACCAGCCAATCCCATGCAAAGAGCATTAACCCCTCTTCACCAGGAACAGCCGGAGAAACCTGACTCCATGCTGAGAGGTTGCTCTAGGGTGTCTCTCCCTCCTTCTCTCCTCCCCTTCCCCAACCCCCGCTGCTCATTCTCTCGCCTTTCTCCCCCCTTTCCTTTCATTTCTCAAAAACTAACTCCAGCCCAGGGAGTGTCACATCTTCCCGAGAATGTTACACAAGCCCATGGGAATTTTTCTTGGACCACGAACAGACCCTTATTTATTTGTCTCTTCTGCCTTTGTTCTTCATTTCCTCTTTCAAGACTTAGGCAAGACCTCGACACAGTGCTGCCTAGATCCCCCGCTGCCACTTCACTTTGTTATTATTTTCGGAAAGAAAGTGCTGATAGGCAGAGAGCTCTTCAATGCCTTGCCCCAAGGCAGGAGTAAGTCAGCCCAGACTCCCACCTCTGGGCTGGACAAAGGGCATGAGCTCAGGGGCTCTGGCTTGCAGAGACAACCCCTGCTTATGTTATCCTTCTGACTGCAGCATCGCAGCCCCTCAGATTAAATCCCCGCGAATCAATTCTGCAGTCACGGCTCTACGCCGATAACAGGCATATGGTACCACAAAAAGGGGCAGTTTCTCAGAGTGAAATCAAAAGCCTCCTAATGCACTTAACTCAGGGTCACATAAATCTCTCTTCTGCCTCCCACAGACAACTGGATCTTGTTTACAGGCATTGCAGCAGGCCTGGGTCTCAACAATATGTTTACTACTTCTGCACAAACATTCCCTTTCACTAAGCAAAGCGGTACCCTGATCTCCAAATTAATCCGAGCAGAAACAACTGGGAGCAGGTCTGTGGGGAAAGAGGGAGAAAGTTGGTCTTCATCAGTGAAATCAAATGCCACCCCAGACATCACACAGATTTGGGGACCACTTGTCTTCATATTCTTCCTTTAGGTTGCATTAATTCTTGAGCAGGATAAGGAGGAATTTTGCATTTAGCAGGTTGCTGATGCCCCTGACAAGAGGTAAAACCATTTGATGAAAGAATGGGGTTTTTTCAGGCTGAAGAGCCCAAGAACCAGGCCAGAGCAAGGTGGGACAGCACAGCTTGTCCAGGGAACATACCGTGATTGCCTGTCCAACTCTGCCCCAAATGCAAAAGCCACAAGTGGACACTGTGCAAATAAAAACAGGGAAGCTGAGCATTTCTGCTCAACTGCACAACAGACAGAGCAGATTACTACCACAATCACTTGATTACAGGCCAAGTTTCTTTCCTTCTCCACCCTCAGCCATTTTCCTCCCCTTTCAGGTCTTCAGTAACACGAACATTTCTACTGAGCTGTGCTTCTGAGAAGTCAGCTGCCACAAAGAGGTCAAAAAGGAAGGAAAGGAGAAAGACAGAGCTAATGTGTAAGCACATTACGAAAATCTGTAATGAACAAGAAGGATGTGTAGTGCAGGAGGGGAGCTGTGCTCGTGGTGAAGTCAACAGGACAAGCAGGGCAGAAGCGGGACAGCCCACCTGTGTGGCACAGCAACCTGCCCTGGTGAGGCACAGGGACAGAGGGCATTAAGCTCATACGTGGCTGGGCTACCCAACTCATCTTCATGATGTTCCACTGCTGCAAGAGCCTGTAACAAACTGCCTCAGTCTCCCTCTGCCCTCCCTTGGTTTCTTGTCAGGGTTTAATCACTGAGAGGATGGGAATTTCAGCTGCACAGTTCCCTACTCAACCACCAGATCTATCCAGTGCTCAGGTCCTGATGATCTTGTGTAAAGTCCAACGGACCATGTAATGACAAATCTAAAATTTGGCAAAATGGGCCTTTGGAAGAAAAGAAGTGGCTTCAAGCATCTAAATACTTTAGAGAACAGTCCAAAAGATCCCTGCCCCCGATCCACAACACAGCACTGTAATTGAGTCAGAGACCAAATCCAAGCATCAGATTCACTGTCTCCAGCTTGACACAGTCTCTTTAGTGCAAAGACAAGGCTCTGAACTCAGGAACCTCTCGCACAGTCCCGAGCCACGGAGACGCTCAGCAGTATCACACACCTGAGTGATACAGAAACCAGAACTGCATTTTCAGGGCAGTTCAGCTGCACAGAGCCATGTGCAAACAAACATGGGCAGAAAGGAAGCCCACAGCACTTCCCCATCACTAAGTGATAGACTCTGGATGCCTGACAAACTCCCCTTCCCTCCCCCCCAGTGCTCACGGGAAGTGAGAAGACTGTTCCAGAGCACAACTGCACTATAAATAATTCAAGAGACTGCTAAATTATGCAAAAGCAATCCCATCGTCCCCCCGGCCAAGCTCAATGCAGGTGTGGTCAACCCTTCCTCCAGAAGCTGCTGCTAGATAGGGATTCTGAGGCCGCAGAGGCTTTGTGCCAATAGCACGTACCAGAGAGCACATCGGCCACTTGCTCACAGCCAGGCTTGCACCGAGCAACGGCACGACAGGAGGTATTTGGGGACACAGGGCCAATGGGGAACAGCAGCTCCTTTAACCCACCTCTTCTCCAGAGACCTCACATGGCCCCAGGAGCAAATGCAGAAAATCATGTCCCCTTCAAGCAAGGCTGCTCAGTAGGTCTTGCCTCCATGGATCGGATTAGCTGGCAAAAGCTGCAGCTGGACAGCGCTGGCACAGTGAGGCAGGGAAGAAAGGACTGCTGGGGCAGGTGGGAAGGAGAAAAGGGAACAAAAAAAAAAACCAAAACTCTGGAGCAGAAGAGTTTTGCTAGCACAAATAATGTACAGGGAAGGCTGAGCTGAAAGCAGAGAGAAACACAGTCTGTTCTGCTGCCCCAATCTTCTGCCTTCGGGAGATCCTGCTTCCCTGAACATCAGGGCTTCCAAAGTTTCCCCTGGAAATGGGGTCATTAAGCAACAGAGCGCAGCTCACGCTGGTCACTCCAGGGCACCGCTCTCCTCATTTACCCTGCCCTTTGCTCTGCCTCAGAGCCAGCCCTCACACTACAAGCTCCATGAAAACACAACTTCCTCACACACAGTGAGCACCACACGCTCAGCCCCGACATGGACAAATCCTTCTTCCAAAACCCTACATTTCCCAGCTGCTGCAGCCTCCAAGATCTCTCCATGCCCAACATGCTCAGCCTGCACAGGCCTCCATCCTCCTCCTTTTCCCTGCTGCCTAGCTAGAGGCATTTGTGTTAGAGATAGGAGGAACTGAAAGCACTACCATAGTCCCCTCTTCAGCCTGAGCACAACCTGCTTAAAGTCTCAGGGCTCTAGCTTACCTTCCCCTTCTTTCTTAAAGGGCTCAGCATCTAGGAGAGAGACTCCCTTTCATGACTCTTTGCCATGCTGCCTCCCTGGCTTTCTGTTCAGCTCCAGTATGTGCACGCCAAGACAGGGGATCCCAAGGCAGATAACGCCGGCATAGCAGATAGCTGCGCTTAGATCACAGGTTTCACAGCTGCGAAGCCGCTATGCAGCGGGTCTGATTTGCATTAGTCTTTCAGGTGTGCTCCAAATCTGCTTGCTGCAGCTTTGCCATCATGCAAGAGACATGCAGCAACATCCCAAGATAAAAATCACCCCAAAACAAAGCCTTGAAGGGATCATGGAATTTGATTCTGCCTGCTAGCCCTAGCCCAGCCTGTATGGATTTACACAGCGAGGGGAAAATGGCACTGAGGGAAAGGCAGCAGGGAGCTGGGATTATAGATTAGGCAGCAGATCAAGAAGGAGGCAATATCCATGGTGAAAAGGGCTGCAGAACCCAAGCAGTGACTAGAAAGTTATCGATAACGCCTGGCTCAGCACCCACACCCAGCTGTTCTCCAGGATTTCCGAGACAGCCAGCAGCAAAGCAAGTACAGGGAGCGTGGCACTTTGGCTGCTGCTCTGCTGACAAGCCCCTGCGTTTGCCACTGGGCACGGCAGAGCCTTGCTCCACACCTCAGTTTCCCTGTGTGAGAAATGTGAGACTTTTCTACTCTGGGTAAGGGCTTACCTAATTAAAAGCAGCTTAGTAGGTTGCTTCAAGGTCCTTGGAGAGAAATTCTGTCAAAATGCAAGACACAGATGATCCTCAGAAAGAAGAGAAGCCCTCTCTGCTTTTCTCCCTTCTGGTCAGCCAAATCCACCTCTCCTCACCTTTCCTCCTGCTTGCAATTTGTGCATTACAGGCTGGAAATACTGCTGGCAAAGCTCAGTGTGGTCATACCCCAGAGCCACAGCTGATGTTTTGGAAAAATCCTATTTAGACATAGACCTGGGCACTCCCCTAGGTGGGGAAACAACGAACCTTAGCAGAGGTCATCAGGCTGCCTATTCAGCTAGGGGGGTTATCTCGGTACAAAAGGCCAAGGCCCCAACAGCGAGCAGCTCACATAACTTTTGCTGTCCTAAAGCAGGGAATAATCACTTCCAAAATCACAATTCCAGAACAAGCCCTTCCTGTTTGTAAGGCAGCCAGCTCCCTTGGTGCTGCTTCTTCCCTCAGCCTACCTGATGAAAGCTCGAAGTGCAGTGCTGCACTCCCTTTCACCTATCAGCTCTACCGGGCAAGTTTCTGAGCACAAAAATACACCCACCCTGCTACAGGTGTTCAGGGGTCTGAAGAGCAGGAGGTACCTGTTGTACTTCAGGAAGAGCTTTAGGAAGTAAAGGGTCTGAATGCCAATGAACACAAGTTCATTGATGATGAAAGATGTCAGAAAAAGAAGGTAAAGAAATCATGTTTCTGCCTTCCTGAGATATGCAGCCAGAGTTTATTCCACAGGGATGTAAGCATAGAGCGCTTTTGTAAATCCCACACCACTGCTCCACACACAGCATTTCTCTTCAGCTTCCCCTGGAGAAGGGGGAACTCACCAGCTCTGTGACAGCAACTCTGCCCCAGCCCCTGGGACAAGCAGCTGGTCCTGGCAACCCACCCAGCACTGCTGCTGTGGCACAGCCCAGTCCTTGCAAGACGCTCACCTAATGCTATCAAAGCGCCCCAAACCCGACCCAGAGGTGCCCACAATGCCAGCCTTGGCCCCTCCACGCAGCTCTGTGATGGCTTCTCAAGGCCGGCCTGCATCACTGACCCGACAGCACAGTCCACATGTGCAGTGCAGACATGCCACCACCTTTCCAAGAACATCCAGGATGGGGAACAGCAGGCATTCCTAAGACACCCCCCACGTCCCCTTAGATTGCACTGCCCCATGTGCCTCCCTTCTCCACATTTCAGATCCCCACTGTAATGTTTCACTGCAGTGTCCTGATGGCATTTTGTACCAGTGAAGTGTAGCCTGACCTTTTGTGCAGAACTGACGGGTGACAGCGGCAGAAAACACATGGGCACAACTACCCACGCTTTTCTGCTTCTGTAGCCAGGGCTGATAACATGAACCAGCCCTTTGAGGCACCTTCCACTGACCTAAAGTCATGAAGACGTCTCTTGTGCCAGTCAGTACGCCCTCCGCCTTCCTCTCTGCCAGAGTTACTGACAGCTGTACCAGTCTTCGTTAGCACCACCTCCTCCAGCTACATCCCACTGATTGGGTCACAGATTCCAACAATGTACAAAGGGCTCATTTTAGAGCAACTAACCCCACCTAAAACCTAATTGGCCTTTAGGAATGAATGCTGGCCCAGCTTGCCCCATCTATCCATCACCAAACTCCCCAACTTCCTTCCTCCACCTTTATGATCCAACGCAGAGGCTGGGGGGTGTAGGGGTGTCAATTTGTGATAGCAGGTGCACCTTAAAGATGCTGTTCTCAAGAGTAGAGGAAGCTCAGACACAGCAAGCTGAAAACTCAGCTAGAAACCCTGCCACGAGGCAGAGTTTATCTCTGCTTGCTGACCGGTCAAAGCAAGGGAGGGACAGACAGAAACGTGTCAACCCTAAGGTGCCCTTCACATACTGAATGCGCACAACAACATCTACGCGCACTGCGCTGAACAACTGTCGTACCTGTGACTGCGTACATGTTCCTCATTTACTGCAGCCATAAACTCAACAGAAGTGCCCGTGTTCCATGGTAAGTGCATCCAGCAGGACCCGAGCGCCTTGCTACGTGCACCCAGCAAACAGCCACCCCCATTTGTCACACGAGCACCCCTTAAAGACATGCAGCAAGCATGTCGCACCAATCTGGCAGGCCCCAGTGTCACACCGCACTTAGCCAGTTGCGCGTGGGAGAAGGAGGAGAAAGGTAAATATAAAGCACATGGGAAGCCCACAAGCACACAAACCTCACAGGTACGCTCCTCAGGCAAACACACCGAGTGTGTCTGTGCCTGCCATGTGCCTGGCTGAGGTTCAGTGGGCTCTGTGCTCGCCGTGCAGCCCCAGCAAGCCTCCACACCAGCCACCCCTGCCTCATGTTGGGCACAAGTACTCCGGGTAAGTTCATAGTTGTGAGCATCCACTGAAGCTAACATTCCTGCAAGTACACTCACTATTTTCCACCTGCTCTTCCCGACCTTCTTGCTAAGAAAACCCTTGTGTGCTAACCAGGCAACTGTTTTTCCAATCTCACCAGCATTTGCATGGAGGGAGGGAAGCAGGCAGGCAGCTAAGCCCCCAAAGCTGCTTTGCAAACAGCCCTCCCCACTCTGGGCACCTCCAGTGGAGGTGAGCCTCAGCAGCACCTAGGACCAAAGGTATACTAGCCAAAAGGCAAGCAGCTGGGCCACCAAATTAGGAACTGGGCAAGAAAACACACCTGCAGCTAGTCAGAATCCATCCCCTCTCCGAAGGGTATAATTGCCATATCCAGGGCATTAATAAACAAGCTATGCAGGTATAACTGAGTCCTCGCAGGGAGGAATGCTATACCTTGCAGTCAATTTTTTACCACTACTGCAAAATCACCCGAGGGTGTAGAGGAGCTATAAATCTTTGAGGGACTTTTATGACATGCAATAGAAGAGCCACAGCTTCACTCCTCTTCTGCAGTTTGCAATGGCTTTCATTCAATGCTTGTTTTATAGTGCTACAGGGGGGGCTGGAGACTCCCCAGGAATAGTTCAAAGGACTGCTCTTCTCCCACTCCAGCTTGGAGGACGTGTTCCCAGCACTGCTACTGGGGCTGAAACAAGCACAGGTGCTACAGCCGTGTTTAGGGGGTTTGCTGGAATGTAGGGACACCCACAGTCCTCCCTCCCCTCAGAGATGTCTCTCCATTGCCTCAGGGTCAAGCAATGAATGGTAGGTCCTGCTTCATTTCTGCTGGCAGCAACAGGAACTTGCAAGTGCTTCCTGAGTCACAGGCATCAGCTGGACTCAAACACCACTGCTGCAGGTGGGACCCACAGAGCACAAGAAACAACCTTTGGGGATGGAACCTGAAAAGTTCCTGCTGACTCACACCCTGCTAAGGTGAGGGATACAGGGGCAAGAGTAGGCAGGAATTTGAAATTCAGTTTGCACAGGCTTGGAGGTTCCTGGTGACTCAAGTCGTGTTTGTTAGCAGGGGTGCCACCGAGTGTTTTCACAGGCTTGAACTTCCCACTCAAGAAGAGATATCTGGAATTAACTGGAAGTTTGTTCTGTGGGAGGAGAGGTGCTCAGCACCCACACCACATGCTGGAGGCAGGGCAGGCACACTCCTGACCCAAGCTCTGCCCTAGGGTGTGAAGGGGAAGTGCAAGACCCCAGCTTCATTCTGGGAAATAGGCAGGGTTCCCCGCGACCCAGGCGCAGCTCGTGGAAACGTAGCATGTGGAAATCCCCGAAAGAAAACCACGAGCTGAGGCACTGAGAGAAGCCTCTCTCCATCCCGCGCCACGCTCCCTCCCGTACTGAGCTGTCTGAGGAGGTCTAGAGCTGCAGCAGATACCGTGTTCCCCATAAACCTAGTCACGTTCGCCCAGGGAGCAAAACTCTCGCAAGGGCTGAGCTACACCAGCCTGTGTCACTCCGGCAGGATATACAGCTATTCCAGCCCACAAACAACCCCAGAGCCGTGCACGAGCGGGGAGAACTTGGGTGCCCGCGTCCCTCCGCGGCCAGCCCCGAACGGGGGGACTGCAGCCATCTGACATGGAGACAGAGCAGGGCAGAGGGGACGTTTGACGATACACATATATTTGTATGGATGTTTTCCCTCCCACGCACGCACTCCTGTTACTCCTCGCTTGCTGCAGGCTTGGCACGCATCCCCAGCCCGTGCCCTCCTCGCAAGCCGAGCCCGGGCAGCAGATGGGCCTTCGCTGCAGTGCCCCGGCCGGAGGGAGGGTGCCTCCAACCCCAGCGAGCCCTCCGCTGCGGGCAGGGGGCTGGTAGCATCACCTCCCTCCTCCCCACAGCCGATGCTCCCTAGCAGGGGATGCCGGGATTATGGGGGGGGCGTGGGGAGGAGGGGGAGAGAGAATAAAAAAATAGCAGCAATATAAATAAATAAGGAGCGCGAAGGTGGGGGCTCGGCGGGGGAAGCCTCTCCGGCAGCGCTCGCAGGGGATGACGCCGCACCCC
>VZRQ01004164.1:410960-465555 GCA_013397975.1 Machaerirhynchus nigripectus | reverse complement strand
TCAGCACCTCTCCCCGCGCCCCGCGGGGCGAGCGAGGGCGGGAGCACCCGTTGTTTGGCGGGAGGGAGGCGAGGCGAGGTGGGGATGCGTGAGCTGCCTTGCCCAGCGACATCAGGAAGTTTTGCTGCGGTGCCAGAAATAGAACCTGCGCCTGCTGACTCCCGGTCGTGCACCCTAACCGCAAAAGCTGCCTTTTCTCAATTCAACTTTTCCCTGCCTTCTTCCACGTTGGGCCCATCTTTGGAAAGGAAAACAAAGCCAAGCCCAAACCGTAGCAGCACCACCGCCCCCTCTGCCCTGGCCGAACGGCACCGCTACAAACATGCTGAAACACAACCGTGGGACCTCACCCCTTGCCGCCAAGAGCGAGCAAAAGGTCAAAAGGAAGCAGAACCAGAGTACACCCTTCCTCGACATTTCATGGGAATTTGGAAAAACAGCATGTTAAAAACAAAGCCTCGGTGCCAACGCCTCCCCAGCTTGCCGTTTATCATATGGGCGAGCTGGGCAGCGAGCTGGGCAGAAGGTGAGAAGTGGCTCTGTCAAACTTCCGCTCCCTCTTCTGAGCAGCACTTGTGGCATCCCAGTGGGGATGCACAAGAGTCTGCCCTACACTCTGATCTCCTGCCTGGCCAGCACCAGAGAGGGTTTCCATGGGAAAGGGTTGCCCTAATTTTGACTTTTTAAGGCCAAGATGGAGAACGCGTCAGAGCTCAGGCATAATTGAAGGGGAATTTTCCCCGATGCAAACTCAGCTAGAAGGATGAGTAAAGACAGCCAGAGGTCAGCTGGATTCAGAACTGCCTCTAGAGTATTGTAGAAGTATTGAGGGAAAGGAATGAGGGCAGAGGAGGAAGACAATGATACAGTAAGGGAAGTTCTCACGACATGAGGGAGGTCATTTTGTGGCAGACATGATACTGCACCAGCACAAGTCCTTGAGGACACTGAAAGGCTCCACCTCGATGACAGCAATATCATATTGGTGGGAACACACTGGGAAAGACAACATCCCCATCTCTGTGTGTTCAGGTTGAAGTCGCTCTCTGACAAGACTATGCTCTTCAAGACAGTCATGGGTCCCTAGCAGAGAACTGGGCTTGAAGGGAGTCCTCAGCTCCTCCATCCCTAGCGAGAATTTGACAGCCATGATTCCATGATTTAACTTGCATTGAGTCCGTGACTGCTTTTTTTTTTTTTTTTGGGGGTGGCTGGCAAGTGATGGCATTAGCCTTGCATGTGTGGGTGATTTCAGTTCTGCGAGTATAAATCCTATTAGGAATGGGCAGCCATCACCAATTCATTTCCCCCAGCCAGCGAACACCCATCACAGAAGGGATGGTTGGCACTAACGGGAGGAAAACATCAGTATTTCAGACCTCCTTTGCTCATAAAACATTATCCCTTTGCTTCAAATATTACCCCTGGGGTGATGTGAAGACAGCTAACACTTTTCCATGTTAATGTGATAGAACTGAAGGCTTATGGGCTCACCCAGAGATTGCAAATGTTCAAGATCATCAGACCACAAACCTAGAGGTAGAATTATGTCCTGTGCACAGAGAGGCATCTGCAATACCACAGCTCCTCAGTTTTGTGACAGTGTTTGCCACGCTCGGTACTCCTACCTGGAGAGACGGGCTCCTGCAGCCTCCCTGAGATGTCTGCCCCTATGCAGCAATGTGAAGGGGAATGTGGGATTTTAGCTTCGCCTCTGAATCTTTGTATGAGGAAAGACAGGATTTTGCTCTTCTTTCCTGAGCTAACCCCAGAGCAGAATGATGCAGAAGGCTGTTGTTTCAGCATGTGCTAGTACACTGCCAGATGCAACAGCATGCTGGTATCTCCTTCACAACAGTGCAGCTGCATCTGTACCTCCTCTCAAGCGAGACCTGGTTTCCAAAGCCATGTGGTTTTGGGTTTGTGGGTCCAGACACAGAAGCTGGGAGTTTTATATACTTCTACTGATGGTATTACGTGCTTGGATGGCACCAGAGTGAGTCTGTAGTCTTAGATGTAGTATCCAAGCACCTCATGATTTCTAATTTACTCAGTCATCATCCCCTCTCCTAAAGGTAAAACCCCCAAACTTCTGGCACTGTTTTACATAAAATAAACAGAGGATTAGAAAAGTTATGTGATTTGCTGGAGGCCAGACAGAGAGGTTGTGCTAGCGTAGAAAATTGACTGTGGATCTTGAATTAGCACCCTAACCATTGCTGTCTGTGGAGCGTTTTCTCTCTGCTTTGCATACTTCGGTTTGAGGCATGCTGGACAAGCTCCCTTGGGATAAGGAGTCATTTTTAGCCCGATTCCTTACAGAAATGAAGTCTCACAATCATGTTGTCTATCTGGCTGTCTATCAGCCGCCCACGATACGGTTTGAATCCACTGGCCGATTTCAACGCAACCCAGCAGCAAGGAAGGGATTTTACAGCAAAACAATTCAGATGAGCTCCATGATGAGCCAGAAGAAGGGAGGGAAGAGAGGAAGGAAGAGAATGCTCATGTGTGCCTGTGGGCTGCATGGCGTCCAAACACCACTTCTGGCATGGCATGTGATGCTTTGAGCCCCTCTCCGGGGCAAGAGAGAAGGATTGAGCTCAGGTCGATGTGTGGGGCTGGTGAGGCCAGGAAGTAGCTGAGCACACTGCAGGGATGTCCTGGGCGTGCAGCAACCCCAGGCATGAATGTAGCAGAGATGTTCATCCTGCCGCTGGCAAGAGCAACTTCTGCTCTCCGCGCTCCCTAACCCCCGCCGGCTGCTCCTCGGGGGAAAACAGCCGATTAACATATTGCAATGAGTTAACCTTAAATGGTCTAAAAATCCAAATGTCTGCATGCAAATGAATTCTGATGGAAGCAGCAAGATAAAACACCAGCCAGGCACAGCTGAGCCTGTTTACTAACTGAGACACTTTCATGTTTGCAGCTGAAGCCAAGGTGGTGCTCTCAGTCCTGTGACGATTTGCACCACCCCACTCCATGCTTCTGCCCTGCCAGGTGCAAGGCTTTGAAACAAAATATTGTTCTAAATGGGTTTTTTCTTGTATTTTGGTGGCCATGATCTGTGAGATGCCCTATTTTCTTCCTCTTGGGCAGTGCCAAAAGTGGGTGGTGTGGGCAAGAGCCTCCAGGCAGGGTGTCAGGCATATGTTGGGCTTTACGAACCCGGCAGAGCTGGTAGCTCCAACCTGCCAGCCAAAGGCAGGGGATGGAAAGGCCCTTCTCCATCACTTCTGGGTGAACCCGGTTCGCACCCAAGGGGCTGTGCTCAGCTGCTATTAGGTAAGTTGTCTTCACCCTGTGGTTAATGCTGATAAGCGATTCTTGGTCTCTCTGCGTGCAAGTCACTGACATTTGGTTTACTCCTTCGCGCTGAGTTAGTGGTGGCAGAGCCAAACTTTCACTGTCACCCTTTCTCCAGAAGATCACCAAAAGGTCACATCTTTCCCCCCGCCCTTTGGAATTAGGGTTCTTTTAATGCCCTTTGGAGCTAGACTCTGCAAACAAAGTCCTCCTTTGAGCCAAGCAGTCTTGAAATCCGATGCCCTTGTTCACTTTGCACTGCTGGTGGCAGGGAGGGAAACAACAAAGTGACATTTCTATCGGTCACAAGCCAAACGGCATAAGACAGTGATATTTATCTCCTTGAGTGCTCTGAGGCCTTGTATCTGAAGAAAATTACAGTCACTGGCAATCACCATTTCCAGCAATCAGGCTGTAGTTGAGCAAGTGGGAAGATGAACAAGTGCTGGTACAAATACTCAGGGACTAACCCTCATAGCAGGATCCGCCCAGAAAAGATGCCTTGTGTGCAACAGAAACAAATACCTTTAAACTTGCACTGGTGTTAAGTAACATAAAACTTTTCCAGATAAGGACTGTTTGCTCTCATTTAGGGGTTTCTGGCAGCCCTGCTCCTTGGATTATTTGCTGAAATGCCAATAGCATTTGGCTATTTTTCAGTTTGCAGTCTTAAAGGCAAAGAGATTGACTTTCATCCTCATCTCCTACTATGGTACAGTTCTGGGCAGCATGAAAAATCCAGTCTTTCTGCAGCTGGGAGGGCAAAGGAGGGCAGTGGGCATGGAGGCAAAGAGTGTCACAGCACATGAACCTGCTAATGCCTCTCCAGCCTGCAAATTCCTTAGCGTGGAGCTATATTTTGTGGTAGAGTTTTAGACCACTTGATGTATCAGAGCTTCCACCACTGCCTCTAAGAACAACGGAAATATAAGTAATACCAAGTCAGTGGTGGCTTGTCGGAAAGGTGAAGCAAAAATTTGGTTTGGCAGCAACTGAGTATGTTTCAACATAAGTTTGATAAAAAGCTCCACCATGCAGTCAGTAAAAAACAGAAGTGGTTTCAGAGGCATCTCTGCAGCAAGGCAGAGGAGGTTTTTAAGAGCAATCACATGGAAGCAGCTCAAGGCACTGAGAATCCTGATGTCACTGCATGCTCCTGTTCTGAATCACCTGAGTATGACAGCAAACCCTTCTTGGGGAAGAAATGCTGCCTGGCTGGGTGTTTTCTGGTGTCTTCCCCTCAGGAGCAACAGCAAACAGAACCAGAGAATGTTTTCTGCCTTCATTTCTCCAGCTCCTTTCACTGTTTGAGCTTGGGTTAGCCTGCACCCTCCGGAGTGCAGGGGGTCAGTAAGTGCCAGCTCTCTCAGCGATGGACACATGAGCCAACAGGTAATCACCACTTGGCCTAAGAAACCAGATAAGCAAGAGCTTTTTTTTTTTTTGCAGTGTGCAGAACTGGACAAAACAAAAGTGAAGGTGAAGTCAAAAGGAACACATCTCTATGCACGATGCAACAACACGGGGTGGAAGGATTCTGGGAACATGCTGGAAGCAATGTGTACCCCAAAGGAATGGCTGGGTGCCTTGGTGATACATGGAGCTGCTGTTGTGGTCAAGGAAAGGCAGATGACCTCTTGGAGGGAGGCAGTTTGCTCCTTCCCTCCTTCCCAAGGATGAGTTTTGCTCTTCACACTTAAGAGTGTTGATTCGCTTTTACAAATATAATTATCACAACATGAGGGGAAAAAAAGCCTGGAGCAAAGTGAGCTGCATTTCTCTCTCCACACACAGCACCCCCAGCTATCACCTGTCACCCCTCTCCCAGTTCGCAATTTTGCAGACATTTACTCTGTGTTTCTCCTCACTAAACCAGGCTCAGGTTAAACTGACCCATCTCCGTGCTTCTCTGGGCCTGCTGCCTCCCCATCTCCCGCGCTCTTCTTATCCCTCCTTGCTGCTGCTCTGGCCTTCTGGGAGCTCCCAAAGGAGAGCTGAGCAGTACCATCGGGAAAGCAGGCGCAAAGGGGGTTTTCTCATTTGCCACTTGGGTATAGTTTCCAAATCCCCTAAAATGGAGCTGTGCCATTAGAAAAGGAAGTCCTGGTCCCATGGAGGTGCTGAGGGGGAAGACAAGACCATTGCATGCTCTCTCCAGCCTTGCCGTCTTTAATCCTCACCACAGGGCCTCTTCCAGACCTGAATTCCAGCACCTACAAGTCAAGTTACTCACCGGTCATGGTATCTCTAGGCATATTCCCTCCCAGCATTGTTCCAGGCAGTAACCACAGCCAAGACAGGGATATGTTGACAAGCACCTTCTTTCAGAGGCCCATTCAGTGCAGCAGCAGCCATGTGCTTGGGCGGACTGAGATATGTGTCAGTCACTTTACCAGCATGGGCAGGAAGGAAAATGGCACGCTGGCGTGGTTTTTGTCTGGTGGCTGTAATCTGGAGGGGTTTTACTTTGCTGTTTGCATTCACTCCAGATGAATCTTCACCTCCATCAGCTTCTGGGGTGCCCCCCGCTGTGTGTGATGCTGCCCATATCCAGCACCCACAGAGGAGGAAAAGCCCCAGTGCCACAGCACAGTAGTGGCACGTGCCTCTGACCCAGAGCCTGGTGCTGATTTCTGTGTTTAATACAGTCAGTACCTTCTGGGGCTGAAGGAGGAAACTTGGGGAAATGCAGGAAGGTGCTGTCAGACTGGACATGGCCAAATCCCAGAGCCCACATCCTCTCCATGATGTGAAGCCTGAGCCATAGCAGAACTCTCACCTGTACCTGCAGCTCGACTGTTTGGCTGCAATGCCACTGGCTGAGTGGTTGTGCTCGGCTTGCAGCCAGAGGGATGCCAAGAGCGGCTTGGGCAGCATCAGAGTGAGATAAGTGGTGAAGAGATGGATGGAAACGGTGCGAGAAACCACAGGAAGCTAGCTCCCTGTGGCCACGGTGAAACAGCAGTTAACTCTTCCTTGCATGCTGTGGGGGCCTAAAGGGTTCACCAGCAGCAGGAGGGATTTACCTTAGGACACCAAGGTAAATGTGGGAGCTGGAGCTGTTGGCCAGGACCAAGTGGGCTCACCTCAGCCTGTGGATTTTCTCTGGCTGCCTGTTGCTTGGGGATGGCCCCAGCGCCTCTGAATTGTGACTTTTCCTCCCACAAATCAGAGACAGGAGAAACACATTAAACCATAGCCATCCCCATACACTTGCAGAATTGCTCCTGGGACAATGTTTTCTGCAGTTGGCTTTGAAATATTCATGGAAATGAATGAACCAACATGGTATGGTTTCTCCCACAGCCTCCCTGAAAGCACATCTTTGCCTTAAAGGTCTCAGGTGAGGTGCCAGTCCAGCCATCCCTTCTGTTTTCCCTTGCCCTCCCCTCTTAGGCCTTGATGTTGATCTGCAGCTTCCTTGATTTGGCACCTTTTCAGCATCTTTTCTTGTCTTGTTGAGAACACTTCTATCAAAAAGCCACCAGCTGGACTTTAGACCACCTAGCCATGCAGAGACATGGCAAGTGGATTTGGGCAGGGGATGAGGGTAGGGCCAGAAGTACTGCAGCCCCTGGTAAGCACAACCCCATGCCAGGCAAGGCTGGCTCACGTTGCGGCTGACCTCCCCTGGGAGCACAACAGCTGCTGTTCCCCTCACCTTCCCCCATCCAGCTCCCGACACAGGCAAAGGCACAGTGGGATTTGCAGCCAAAGGAGTTAAACTGCTGCTGCCTGAATGCACTTTGACTGGGGCCAGGTTGACTTTCCCGGCCCCTGTGACTGATACAAGCATGTCCAGCAAGGGAACTGTAAAAAAGACAGGCCTGAAACCAATTTCATTGCAACCAGTGCCAGCTGCATGCGTTGATAAGGCCTTTGATAACATTGTGGAGAGGAGTTATCAATGTTGGGCAGGGCTGTCTCGAAGGTACAGCTCCTTCACTACTGTCAGAGGGGAGTTGAACACAGGTACCAGAAGGTGCTTACCCAAAAAACATCCCTTACAAGTAGTGAGCAGCCATGGCAGCCCCATGGGGGGCAACAATCAGGACACAAGGGAGACCTCAGCCTGCCCCAGATTGTGCTGGCGGGCTGCTTGCCTCACCCCTGCTTGCACCTCCATCACACTGACTCACAGCTCCTCCACCCTTGGCGAAGATGGGGACACGGAGCACAGTGACATCCTGGAAATCCAATAGCTGTCTATCCCTTCAAAGGGGACCCCCAAGGAGGGGGCCATTGTCTATGTCTGGAACTGGCAATTACAACACATGGGCTGTTTGCTCTCCACTTGTGTGCCTGTCTATATCTCATTTTATTGCTCCTTCCTGAAGTACTTGTGAGATACAGAGGCTTATCAAAGCATCCCAGAGAGAACAGATTTAAACAGTGTTGGGAGGGGTGACAGGCGCAGGCAGGAAAGCCAGCAGAGCCACCGTCAGCAGGACTACTCTGACCCTGCAGCCTCTTAGCTGGCAAATTTTGGCTGCATTGGCCTAATCGTGGTGCTCTCCCGGGCCGCAGCGAGCGAACCACACGCGTGAGGCGTGAACCGGATCGGCTTTCCCAGGCTCATTAATCTGGCTGAACCATTAAACCCTGCTCGGGGTGATGGTTTATTGCAGGGCTAATGTGGCTGCGCTGCCGCGAGCCGCGCACTCGGCCTGGCCTGGCACGCCCTCACAGAGAGCCACGGTCCCTGCCTGCACGGGGGCTCGCGGCCCCACAGAGCCCTCCGTGGAGGCTTGCTCATCTGTCCGGCCAGGTCAGATTCCCAACTGCCCAGAAACACAAAATTCGGGAAGCAAAACGAGAGCTGGGAAGGAAATGACACTGAAAGATCTGATTGCATCTGAGCTGCCTGCAGCTGAGCAGGGTTAAAAGGTAACTGAGCCCGACTTGCTGTCACCACCAGCCTCCTTCGCGAGCAGGCTTGGCCTCCTCCCGGGCACTTTCAGAATTACTGGGTCGGCCAGTGACCCGTTTTGCCAAAGTCGCTCAGGTTAACCACAACCATTTCGTGGCCAGCCTTTGCTTGCCCAGCTCACGCTGCCCATGCCAGTCCAAGCAGAGCTTCACGTGGGGAGGTTGGCCAGGATCAGCGCTGTTGTGGCCAGGAGAGAGGGAGGAAGCAGTGGCTTTATGTGAGGGTGCAGCTGCCAGCTGATGTATCCCTGTGGGTCAGTTAGGGCTGCAAAGGAGGCTTCGGCATGCTCCAAGTGCTACACAGGTCTTGCTTCGTCTCGCCTCCTGGACGTGGTGTCACAATTAACTGTCGTGCTTGGGGCACCTCCACTGGTGGAACACGAAAGGGGCTGCAGCATGTTGCCCCTCAGACCAGCTCCTGTGGGAGAAACCTGGCCAGGAGCTGCCGTAGCTCCCTGGTGGGGATGAGCTGGGGGTCAGGACAACAGAAAGTACTTCACCCAACCTCTTGCCTTCCGGGTGCATCACACACCAGCACTGCCAGGCTGCCACAGGGCCCGGAGTACTCCGGGGCATTTTCCAAGCACGAGGTCTTGTCACCAAAAAGCTCCTGAGTTTGTGGAGGGCTGTGTGCTCCCATTCGTGGTGTTCCTGCCCTGCCCGGAGACGGGCTTTGAAGTGCGAGGAGAGCATGGTGCCAGCACCAGAGAGGCACGTACAGGGGGAGCAGGGTCGGTGCCCTGACCGGGTGTCAGAGCAGAAGAGGGGGCTGCTGTCATCTCCGGATGCAGCGCCGTGTAACTTTAGCTCCGGGCCATCCCTATTTGTCTTTGCTTCTTGCATGTTGTGAATAGATATTAGCTCAAGCTCAATGGGCTCCACGCAGGTCTTGGAACCAGATGATTCAAGCTGGGATTTGTTCCATATCTCGGGTTTCACATGTTTTCTTTAGCTGCATTTTAATTGTGGGGGTTTCCTTTTTTGATTTGTGAGGTGTTTTACCCAGGTGCCATTCCTTCACAGCTGTAAATATCCCAAATAAATCCCATTCCTGGAATATGTGAGGGTGAAGAGGAAGTGCCCTACAATATAATAGGTCAGGTTTTTATCACAGCTCTTCATCTGGAAAACCATTGGGAACACGTCCACAGAAAATGTCTGGCGCTAGTCTGGAAAACAACGTTCAGTGTAAATGGACCCCTAAAGAGAGGAGTATAACACAGTTAAACAAAGCCTGGATTGGGTTTAGCTCACCTTTATTTCCAGCTTCAACCAACAAACCTCTCCTCTGACTGCAGCTGAGCTCAGGTCCTGCTGGTAATAGGAAACAAAATTCCCCTTTTTTTTCTAGCTGCCCGGTTTTTTTAGGGTCATTCCCCACAGGCTGCAGTAACCCTTGGGTTGTTTTATACATCCTGAGCCATGAGGGGCCAGGAAGAGGCTGGTGGCCAAAAATGAGGTGGTCTGATCCTATGTGGACTTGTCAAACCTCATGCAATGAGTTCCCATTTCCTGCTGCTTTCTGCCCCAACAGCCATTTGTCCCCACCAACTGCAGCAGTTCTGTTTGGGCCACGGAGCAGGAGAGGGGCTAGAAGGTACCTCCAAAGCGAGTCCTGTATTTGGAGGACCCACCCCTCAAAGCCAACACATTTTCCATCTACGGGTTGGTGTTGGGAGCCCTCCTGCCTTGCGAGGGGCCTTGTGCTCGGGAGACAAGAATGCTCAGGAGCGTTATTGACTTCTTCCCTTGGCTCTTCTCCCATGCCAGGGCCAAAACTTCTCTGTCCCTGCTTACCACAGGGTGGAAAAAGCAGTAATACAAGTTGTGAGCACTCCCTCTAAGCAGACCGCAGCGTGTTTGGACCATCAGCCCGAGTTTCGTGTCTCCGCATGGGGTCTGCATCCCACCCCGGAGCCTGCTGGCTTGTCCAGGCAGGTACAGGTACTGGAATACCTCTAAGGACTGGTTTGACAGGCTGCTCCTGCCTTTTGCTAACTCCCACTCCCAAATTAATTTGGGCAAACTTGCCACAGGCTGCCCCATCTCACAGGTGCCCCAGAGCTGGGTTTCCCTGCTGTGCTTACACACTGTTGGCCGAGGGCCAAACCACTCTGAGAATTACTGCTCTCCATGCTGCTGGGCTGTTTCAACAGCATCTGACGTGATATTGGAAGTGTCACAGCCTGGGGGGAGCAAAGGATGACCCCATCCCCATGGGTCTCCCAAGAACCACCCGTGCAATGGCATCTGACTTGGGAAACCATGGCTGGAGTGGAGGGCAGTGCATTTCTGGGGTCTGGAGGATAAGCTGCCCCTGCTTCCCTGACCCTCGCTGCCATGCCCACCTCATGGAAGAAATCCCTCCTGAGGAAGGCAGTGAGTGAGGGGGGCTTTGCATCCGCCCGTGCCTGAGGTGCTTTTGTCAGCCTGCTGGATCCTGGCTGATGGATGGCTGCAGGCAGCAAATTTGAGCAGCATCTCCATGCCAATTTAAATAAATAAATGAGTCTGAATGCTTCGCCTTGCAGAATGGCATCTCATTCAGCCGTTCAAGCATCAAATACCTCCAGGATTCTTTGGGTCTCAATTTGCAGAACTATTTCCCTTTCAAGTGCTCTTTTATTTTTCTTTTTACTTATTTAAACCTGTTTTTCCTGTGGTGAACAATCCTTGCACGTGAAAGCAAGCGGCTTTTAGATGTTGGGGGAGCTTTCCTCCAGACTGAAGAGGGATCAGCGGACTCTATTTAAAAAGGTCTTCCCCTGCCCTTGCAGCTGGTGGGGATGCAGAGGGATGTTCTGTGGTTCAGGTTTAGTTTCAGTTCCCCAGGGCTGCCGGATTGCTCGCTTGAAGCTCGTTGCTCACAGCCAAGGCTGAGTAGATGTGCTGGTGCTGAGGGGAAGCTCTTGCCCACGCGGGGTCAAGTAGCAGCTGTGGGAGCTACTGCTGGCGGCGGCTGCAGCCCCCTCCTCAGCCCCTTAGATGGGTTTCGGGAGCTGGAGGGTGGGAGGAATATGTATATGTCCAAAATACCACAGATGCCTTAAGGACAGAACAAGCTCAGGCCTGGTGAAGTTGCATTTAGCGTCAATGGGATGGGGGAAATTGATGAGGTGGGGAGAAGGCTGAGAAGATGATGTCTGTTGGCTGCATCCCCTCTGCTGAGCCTCTTCCGCTTTTCTGGGAGCCTCTGGGCCCTGGGGGTTGCAAATAACCACCTGGATAAGCTACCTGAGGCACCTCAGAGGCTGGAAGAGCAGAACACAAATGAAAAGAAGCTGGTATTATTGTCACCAAACACAAGAATTTTAAGCAATCTAATTCATGTGTTTGAACACCTGGGTGTGATACACAGCAGAGCCTCCTCAGAAGCACAGGAGTTTCCCTGTGTATAATCTAAAACAACCTTCTAGCCAATCTCTAATCAAGGCTTTATGGATCAGTGAATTAATTTGGGGGCTTAGTTAAATTAGCAAGATCTGTGCTACTGCTGTTGGTCATGGCGGTGTTTTTTGACTACTTCATTCCATCCATCTATCCCCTTACACTGATCACCCTCTCCTGCCTTCAGGTAATCTGCTCAGTGCAGCGGCCAGGCACGGCACAACACGGGTATTTGGGAATAAGCTGTGGAGTTTTGGGGCAGGACACGCACAAAGGCTCAGGCTCCTGCAAAACAGCCGAGAGCAGTTCTCCAAGCGCAGTTTCCTTTTGCTGACACTTGCGTCCTCGTGCTTTTGCACCACGCTTTTGTGTGCAGCTGCAAGTGCTGCTCCTGCAAGCCTGTGGGAGCCTTTTGCACCGGCGTAGGAGGAACTGCAGGGGGTTTGTCCTGGTGCCTTTTGTGAGTCTGGCCTCCCTCTCGAAGCAGTCATCGTGGTCAAAATGCCGCACATCAGCCAGGCCATAAAGAAATGGTTTGGCCTCGTGTTTTAGGCACATTGAGTAAACACAGTGCAAACTCTGCTGTATCCCTTCAGCTCCTCCATCTTCCTGCCAGCTCCTCGTGAGCCCCGGCTGCCTTCCCTGTGCTGCGGATAATGGAGAATTGACTCTGTCCCTGTTGTGGATTCTCCCTGGGAGCTATGGGGAGGATACACTCCCCAGGGGGCTGATCTCCCCTGGTCTCTCTCATTTCCAGCCAGCCTGTGTGCTCAGTGTAGCTGGAACAAGGGGGAGCGAGAGTGCCTCTCTGACATGCCTCGGTTAGCCAGCGATGGCGCCTGCTCCCTTGTGGGAATGCCACTGCTGCTGGAGTGATAAACCAGAGGTATTTGGGGATTCGAGAGGAGAGCGAGGGAGCTGGGGACGAGCAAGACATTGCTGTACATCTCTGCACATGGCAGCTGAGTTCAGAAGACTGGGGGGCCCTGTCCTTAGCTCTGCGGAAACAGGGGTTTCTGCCACTGGTGGGGTGCTCTGCAAACCTTTTCTCAGATCTCAGCCATTAGAAGGGGACTAAATCCATTTAATAGTCCTCAACCTCCCATGTCTGTGCTAGCACATTGCAGCCTTCCCTGTCTGCTGGGCAAGAGCCAGCTCTGGGAGCTGTTTGATGGGAGGAAGCTCAGGGCACCTTGGCCAACACTACAAGGGGCTAGGACCAAGACAAGCAGCACAGCGCAGTCACTGAGTCCCTCCTCAGTTTTCTATGCCAGCATTATCCCTCTCTACCCTCCTCTCTTCAGCCCTTTCCTACCCTCAGGGTAGCAAAAGCCAGTTTTGCCCACATCATCAGCCTGCCACCACCTGTGCTGGCTCCTCTCCAGTTTCCCCAGTCCTCAGAGATGTGTATCTCGCTCTGCCCCCTCATGTGAGTGGTCCCTGTGAGGGACCAGCTCAGCAAGGCCGGGCGGAGTTTGCTGCTCCTGGCTGATGTTTCCCAGGCCCCATGCACTTCTGCAGTTGCCATCCACTGCACAACCCCCACGGTGGGAATGACTCCAAAACCGAGTGCCGCAAGCAGCTCAGCTGTACGTGAGTCCATTCGCCAAGCCCAGCTGGGGAACTGATCTGGCTGAAAAAATCCTTTTTTTTTTTTAAATTTCTTTTTTTCCCCTGGGTTATTTTTTAATCCAGATCAGCTCCTCGACCTGGTTTCCTCTGGCTCCTCCGAAAGAGCCGAAGGGCAGCCCGGGGGTAGGCTGGAGGATGGGGACACTGCAGAGCTCAGCCCACCAGCAACAGAGCTGCAACATCAGCAGTCCAAGGCAAGTTCAAACACCAAACTCTGGAGCCACTTCCTTCCCTTCTTCCCCACAGATCAGGAGTGACACCTTCCCACAGAATAGCTGGTGCCCAGGGAAGGGAGCATGGCCACTGCTCCCAGCTCACAAGAGCTGGCTCAGAGCAGAGATTCCTCCTCTGCTGCTGAAGCCCTTTGAAATGTGTTTACATACCAGGCGGGAATAAAAAGTCAGAATTTCATTGGTGTTCAGCCAGGGAATCATTCTGATTTGAAAACCCTTGTGTGACTTGGTTTTTCTGATCATGCCAGCAAAAATAAGTGGAGGCACTGAAGCGGGCATGGAGAAATCAGCAGATTAGGATGCTTGGACATCCCAGCTCTGCAGGGCTTTCCCTCTGGAGGTTGTCCGACATGGTGTGTTACACCAAACCCTGTTGGTTTCAATGCCCATTATATTTTCCTAATGTGTCAGTGGGCTGTACCCACCAAGTCCACTTGCCAGAGCCCCCTTTTGTGCTACCTCCCTGCCATGTCCCCACCCCAGATGATCTGCTTAACACAGTTTGGTGAACATGCCTTCTAATGAGGCCTCCACAACCCCAGCATTGCTGCCTGGGAGTGTTTCTGCAGTGACACTGCTGCAGTTCATGCCTCTCAGAGCTATTTTCCACCATGGGGACTTCATCAGCACCGGAGAGGTTGGGAGCCTGGAGCAGCTCCCTCTGCCATCCTCCTTTGAACTCATTAGTGAAGATGCCAAGGCTTGACTGGATATTTAGTTCGCTGGCACTTCCTTAGGCCTCTGTGCCCTAAATAGCACTCAGCAGTCATTTATCATCGCAGCCCGGGTCCTCCAGGCAGCGCGCTTTCGCATAGCTGTATTTATAGCCTTGTCAATTTTCATTCTCTTCTTCAGAAACAGAAATACCGATATTCTCTGCTGAAACTTCCTGTCGAAGCTGCCACCCACCTGTGGTTCAATAAACACCAGCCACCTCTCAAGCAAAGTTTGTCACAACATAATCTTCTCTCGTGCCTTGATCTCCACTAGCTGTGGCTGCTCTTCTTCTGGAAACTACCCTCATTTCTGTGCTACTGGGCACCAAGTTGGCTTTCCCAGTGGATGCAGAACCTTGCTAACCCTTGGACCTCACACCTCTCCCGTGTCACAGAATCATAGAATTGTTTAGGTCGGAAAATACCTCCAAGATCAAGTCCAGCCATCAACCCAGCACTGCCATGTTCAGCACGTGTTTTGGTTTGTGTCAAGGGGTTTGACTGCCCTGAGGGCAACAAAACCAGCACGTGTCCATCTGGCAGTGAAGTGTGGGAGAGGCTGTGGCAAAAGGCTTGGTGCAGCAGCGTGACTCCCAGCTTCCCTGCATGGGGGGTCCTGCGAAGTTCACAGCCAGTTTGGCAAACAGCCCACGGGGCCATCCATTCCTCCAGGAATCGCAGCCCTGCTCCAATGCTCCGGTTCGAGAAATTGGTCTAATTAGAGAAGAGTGAAATGCTTCTCCTGCTTGGAGAGCCTCAGGTCCCCAGCCTACTTAAAGCTCCACATAAGACCATTAGCACAACAACGTGTCTCCCCAGAACGATGCATCCGCTCGCGCGCTTGGCAGGCGGCCGACCAGATGTAGCCAGGCTGTCTGGAGGTGCCAAGCATAACAATTAACAGCAGCTTCGTGGTGGGGTTGGCAGTGGCCGCTGCAAACTGCAGGCACGTTCGGCCGCCCACCTTGCTTCCAGGCACGGCACAATCCTCTTGCACCCCTCCAAGCGGTACTGCCGGGGGTCAAGGAGATCACAGCAAGGGTCCCTTGGTGCCAAACAGCTGCAGGACCTTGGTGACGTATCAAAAATGAAGTCCCACGCTGAAGAGCACCAGTTAATATGCGCCTCAGCTAAATCATTGACTATTGTACCTTATTTCTGCCAAAGTGCTGTATCTCTTTGGGTTTTTTTAATGAAGAATCGATCTGCAGTTCTGCAAACACAGTTGCTTCATCCAGGTGAACAGCCCCGTGGAGTTTAGGAGGTAGGCTGCCACGTTCCTTGCTTGCTGCAGCAGGCACAAGCTGCTTTGTTAGGTCTTAATTACACCCCTGCTATCCAAAATTCTTAAATTTGCCACTAAAGGCAGATAGAAACAAAAATGTTGCACTTTTGCAGTTCAGATACTTGCAGCCATGAATAATACACTCACACACTCATTTACTAATGGATGCACTTCTCTGGTCTCTTTCCCCCTTCAGACATTTGCAAAAGCTCTTTTCACATTGCCACCTTTAGCAAGCAGTAAGCCATTCTGTGTTTTGTTGCTCTTATCTCTTCTCTGAAAGCTTTTATTGACTGCATGTTGGTTTTGTCTCCTCACCTTTTCCATTTCCCATCTAGCCTTTTTTTGTTGTTGTTATTTTGCTGTTGTTGTTTCAAGCCTTCAGATCTCCAAGAAGTCCCTTGTGGAGCTATTTTGGCTATTCCTCAATGCAGCAGCTGAGAAATCCAGGAAGAGCTAATGACAGGAACAATAAGGAAAAGCAGAGTTAGCTCCAGAATGCATTTGGATTAGGGGTGGGGAGCTCAGTAAATTATTGAACTACCTGGATGAAGAATTCATATCAAAACCTATTTTGCCTTAGTGCCTGACTCTCATTTGCATTTAAGATCTGCAAGTGTTTTAGTTATGAGCTCTGAAGCTGCTTCTCTGTATGTTCCTTGCTTCAAAGACAGGGATGAGCCACTTCCCTCCTTACACAGCAAGGGTCTCCAGGACTGGGGCCATCCTCCACGCTGAACCAACGAGCAGCGCCCGGCAAATCCATTCAGAGATGAGTTTCTGTTTCTGCCCTCACTCCCACCCTGCAGCAGCACCCACAGCAAACCTTTAGCCAAGGCTAGACTGGGTGACCCAGCCAGTTTGCTCCACTTTGCCTAAAACTAGGCACTGAGGTATCCCTTTCCTGGCACGGGTGGCTGATGGCCCTTGCACAGGGGTTGCACAGTGGGTCTGGAGATTTGATGGGGACAAGGCCCTGGGGCTCCCCCCTCCCCTTGTGCCCTACCTGTGTGCATGGGATAACCCTCTCCTGGGCTCTATGAGCAGGACCCTGCCTGGCTGCCTCAGAGGTCATGGATGCACCAGGGCTTTGGCCATTTTGCTGAGCAGGTTTGCAGCCAGGGCAGGCATCGGGGGCTCCAGCACCAACAAGGGCAGGAGGAGCCCAGAGTGCACAGGCAAACAAGAGCAGCTACCTGTTGAGCTTCAATGCCAGCTGCCTTTGGAGCCACTGGAGTGAGGGACTTTCCGAATCTCTGAGGCATGAAACCACTAATAGCTCAGCTTTGATCCCACTACTTTGAAAGGAGTCCTGAATTTTCCAAAGCAACCAACTCAGAGGTTGGAAGCTGCTGCCTTTGCCCATTTTCACTTTGGTTGGAACTCTCTGAGTTGTGTGTCCAGAAATGCCCAACTACCTCAAGGAACCTCAGTTTTGGATGACTGGGCTTGTGGCTGCTTTTGGAAACAAACTGCAGTGGCTTCCCAAGATCTTTTGGTGGCTGATGGTCACCTTAGTGCCATGGTAACCACAAGGGTTTTGCACAGAAGCATTTCTGTAACTACTGAAGAGAGAAATGTGGAGTTTTCTGCCCTTCCAGAAGCTCTTGCTCTCTAAGTCTTGACTTTCCTTGTTACCAGTCCTTTGGACATCAAAGCAGCTGGTTCACTGAGGACCTTGTTTCACAGAAAGGGCCTGGTGTTGCTCTGCACCATCAATTGTTTTTTGCAAGGAAGAGAACAGCTCTTTGTCCAGCTCAGGCAAAACTAGCAGAAGAAATGCAGAGTTTCTAGGTCATGCTGTTTTTGAGAGATGAGGCAAAAAGAGAAAACACCTTAGAAGGCTCTTGAAACACCGAGCAGTGAGAGGGCCAATGGCCAAGCATTGCACATCCCAGAAGATCGAATCCACTTTCACATGCCTTGGAAACACCTCTTCTCTTCTCACAGGGCTCCTGCTGTTTGCAGCCCAGTGAGCCCATGGGTGAGCTGAGGCTTCTTTGGGGGAAGCATAGGAAGATTCACCTCCAAGCAAGAAGCTGTAGTGCTGCATCCGTCCTATCTGTCCTAGCTCTCTGCAGCAATCCCAGCTTTTTTCTTTCCATGCTCCACTGGAGTCTAATCCTGCATGCAGAAAATTCCTCATGCATTTTGCTCTTATTCCTTCAGGGCATCTGTTTTCTCTTTCATTCTGTCTGGCTGTTCACCAGCCTGAACTCAGTTACTCTAATCCCTCCATCTTCAGTGATGTTCTCAGCTCCACATAATAAATATTAACAGCTTACACGTATCTTGGGGTTCTTATGCAAGGGCTCCAAATAGCTTTATGGTTCATAGGCACATGGGGCTCGCTTTATTCCCCAGAAAAATACAGCCACCGATGAGACAGCAGTTGTTTAGCAACCTACAGTGACAACACACAATAGCTAAGACGGGAAGTGAAGATAAATATCGTATCCATTTGAAACTCCTGGAGGGGATTGGAGTTGGCAGAATATAAGTACTCATGCTGAATTTTTGCCAGAATGCTCTGAATAGCATTCCTATGCTTACAGAAAGAGCTATAGGATTTAAAATACCTAACCCATCCCTGGGGGTTTATTTACAACTCACATAAATGGCATGGACGTTTTAGGATGCCAGCAATGCTCTTCACTGGAGAAAGGCAAGTCACTTGAGTAATGAACTGTACAGGATTATTCTAAAGCCCTTCCTCAGACATTCTGAGGAAGGAAAAATCAGATTACTTTGTATAAACAACTATCTATTAGCTATCAAATTAAATGATATTTATATCTTTTAGACAGATTCACCCTTCAGCTATGGCCATCTCCACCCTGAGAAGACATCAGGCCAATTGTGGCATTTTTTCAGTGGTGCCACAAACTCTTTGATCTCCTAACACTAAAAGCCTTAATGCGGTGGAGAAAAAAAGAGAGCAGAGGGGATGGGAACACATTCCTTCCTCTTCAGAGCATGGTGGCTGAGGGAGCAGAGACTCTGGTTGAGGATGCTGCATTACCCTTGTGTGATCCAGGGAGCACTGGTGGCATCAAGTGGCACTTGTTCACCACATGCCTCTTCCCTATTGGAAAGTTCAGGTGTGACAAGAGCAACAAAGTGAACGGGAACAAACCAGCCTGTCTTAGCTTCAGCTGATGCTTTGGCTGCTGAAGAAAACCCAAGGCCTGTGTGACTTACCCACAGGCCATGTACTGGAGCCGAGCACTAACTGCTGGCCATGACCCTTCCCAGCTATCCTCTGCTATTTAAAGATTTTGTTATAAATGGGTGTTCTGTTCAGTTAATGGAGAGCTTAAAATAAAAAAGTCCCTGGTGATCCTTCAGCAACAGAGATGCTGAGAACCTCAGTTTAAGGTGGCATCCAAAGTGCCCCCCATTTCCTGACTGTCAGACCACAAGGCAGCTCAAGACTTGATGGCTCATTCCACCCCAGGCGAGGGTGGACACGACCACCCTTTCCCAGTGCTGCAGAGCCCCCCATGTTTGTCCTGGGAGCGTGAGATGTATGGGGGGGCAGGAGGGGCAGGCAGCTGCCAGCACAGGTGTCTCACTGACATCCACCAAGCCCCCTCCACTGGTGGTCCCTACTGAGCTGCTGGAGAGATTTCTCAGCAGAAGAGAAGCAAGGAGGGACAGAAAATTAGGGATAGGATGGACAGTGGGGTACCTCCTGTCTCCCACAGAGGTATTTCCACGTGGTGAGGTGGTAACTTTCTCCCAGCCTGTCTCACTGACCTGAGCACCTCCAGTGACCCTCAGACAGTGCCCAGAGCTCAGGGACATGCAAAGTATTCCCACTACTCTTGTTCTAGGGATAGGACTTCTCATTTCTAACCTTGTCTTGCAGGGGGATAGCTCTTGAAAAATAATATTAGCTGTCTTTAAGACAAACTTATCCTGCATATTCAGGTCTTAAGTTGTCAGCTTCTCTCCAGCAGTCCTGTGAAGCATAGCTGGCAGCACTGTTTTTCTCTGTCTAGGTCTTTACATTTCTAGTGGTTTTGAATTTCACTACACTGCAAAAAGGCCCCTGCTCTTGTTTCTAGAGATCTCTCTGGTTCTGTCCTCTTTCAGCCACTCCTTCATTTTAAAGGGGCAGGGAAGAGGAGGTTTTTCCACTGTTGTTACAACCTGCATCTTCCCCTCTCTCCCTGAGGACAATATTAAATACCAATATTGGCTCGTGAGCCTCCTGCCCCTGTACACAATGTTCAGTCTGTTCCTTTGACCTGGACTCCTAAGCCATGGCTTACAGAGCATGCACAGAAAACCTACTTTCCTCATCCTTTTCCCAGTGGCTGTACAGGCACAGCTTAGTGTGATCCACCCGCTCCTACCCACTTTATTTTTTTGTACTTCCTAAACTGGTAATGATGCCTAAGGATCAGTTTGTTTTGTGTGATCTGCTTTATATAAGTGTGTTGGCAATTCTTAAACTTTTATCTGGAGCATCCACTTGCTGGAATATTTCCCATTGGAACGGTTCTCGGTATAAGTTCGCAAATACCAGAGATAAATGGGATGGGGGAATAAGCAAGAAAAACTTGTTTATACAGCTATTGAAATCTGTGCCAGGTTAGGGAACGTAGAACAGGACAAAACCTTTTCAACTCCATCTTAGTCCATACCAGGATCACACTATCCTGTTAAATAGCCACGCAACAATCTGGAGGATAGGACCCCCAGGTCAAATGACATTTTGGAGCAGCCCTGGACAGTAAGGGCAGGCTGGGCTCAGATACCTGAACTCTCTGCTCCTTGCAGGGCAGAGGCAAGGGCAGAGGACAGTGCTGAGGGCCTGCCAGCCCCTGCCTGGTTCAGCCTTGGGGACAAGGCACCAAACCTCCCACAACTCTGCTGCCTTTGCCTCCATGCCACAGAACGTCACCTCCCTGGCAGGGCTGGAAGGGTCTCAACAGGAGGTGCCTGTGCTGGCACGTCCAGCACACCCAGCCTGCCTGGGAACTACAGGGGGGCAGGGAAGCAAGCTTCTGCAGGCAGTCCAGCAGCACACGGAATGCTGCAGGGCAAAGCCGTGCCAGGGGGACTTGGAGATGGCACAGGCAGAGAGCCACCCACCCACACACGAGGGATCCCTGGCATTTCTCACCGCTCTGATCCTGCCCACATGTTTCTCAGTGAACTCAGGTCTTGCCTCTGGGTACTCAGTGCTATTTAATTTATCCAAAGGGATAAATCCTCCTCTCCTACTTTCCAGGCTGGCATGCCACAAGTGCCTCAAACCTGCACACATCAGGGTTCGGCTACACACTGGCCGTAACTACAGCATCCCCTGCTAAATCATCCTAATCCCCTCCCATTCCCCTTCTTCCTGAGGTGACAAGCCTGGATGCAAAAATAAACGCAGGAAGGGACGCCGGCCAGTTCTTCCTCTTGCTCGATCTCCTCTTATCCCCTCTAGCCCTCTCTTGGCTTTGCCTGGTGCCTCATCACAACTCCCCAGAGGTACCGGGTGCTGCGGGTCACCCCCGAGGCCTCCCGTGTTAGCTGGGGAAAGGCCCGCAGGGAGCGAGGCAGGCTGAGGGGACGGCCGGAGCAGGGAGGGAAGAGCCTCGCTTGCCGCCTGCCGTCAGAAATCTGAACTGAAGAGGAAGATCGCCGTGATCCCGACGCCTCGGCCAGCAAGCCCCGGCCTGGGCTCACCCCGGTGTGCAGCCAGCAGGACCCCTCCTCTCGTCGCTGCACACCTGACATGAGGGTGCGAATCTGGATCTTCAAGGCACCTCGACAGAGTTGTGACTGCCAGCTGTGCACCACCAGGTGCCTGCACAGGAAAACTTCATTACAAACTCCACCTGCCCTCTACAACTTTCCAGATGGCCTACATTAAGGGAAACAACATGCATTTTACTTACAAAAAACAACAACCTGTATTTATGGCTTGACTCTAAGCCATAATTCAGTGCCAAAGCTCAGCAAATAAGTAAACAAAGAACTTAGGCTTTTAAGTCGCCTGCAAGGCTTCAGGCCACCTTTTCAGCAGCAGCTTTCCTGCTGCAGGGTGCAAAAGCCTCTGTTCTGGAGGAATAGAAGGTTTCACCAGGAGGAGCTGTCACACCCACACACAACATTGTAAGGAAGAGAGCAAGCCACACAGGTGCCAATGACTGTAGCTATAAGTTATTTATTCTGCAAAATAGAGGTATCTTCTATGGAGTTGAACACTGGAATCACAGCATTATGAACTGAGTTGTGGAAACATTATGACAGCACACACACACACGCAGGCACACATGTGTACACCTAGACACGCGCACACACCCAGCCTTCGTACGGGCCCGACTCCCGCATGATCCACAAGGAAGCCCTCTCTGCACCTTTCCTTGCGAAAACCTGCAGTGAGGGTTGCATTCAAGACCCCTTCCCCTATTCACAGGGCTTCCCATGGCTGGTCAGGATTGGGAGCATGGCACAGGCAACACGTGTGTAGTGCACGAGATCCCCCGCCCAGTGTCCAGCACATCCTGGAGAGGAGTTAGCGCTGGGCAGAACACAGCCCTCAGTGGAACACTCTCATTCTTGCCTCAGTCTTTGCTCACGCAGCCGAGCACAAGGTGTCTGCAGGAGGCAGATACATGTTAGGACACAGTCAGTGCTCCCTGCTCGCCATGGTCCATGTTCCAAAGCCGGTAAAACTCCGCAAAATCCACGTAGGGCTCCACACGCCCATCCTCATCTGGCTGGAGCGAGTGTGTGGGTCGAGAGCGGAAGAGACCTCCATCTGAACTCGAGCTGCTGCTCTGCGTGTGAGTATTGGTTGACTGCAGTGTCACAGTTGGGCTTTGGCTAAGGAGGGAAAGAGAGAGAACATAAGCATCTTTATTCTACTCCACCTGATGCATTGGACAAGAAAAGCACCAGATCAAGCTATTCTAGCAGGTAAAAAGTTGCAGTCACTTGCTCTATGAGAGCACTACAAGTGTTGAGAACTGATTGGAATTGACAAACATCAAAGGTATCTGATTCACATTAACTGTAAGGCCTTAAGTACAACCAGGCATCTGAGGAAGAGAGAGGAAGCAGAAGAAAACAGGCATGCACTCTGCTGGCCTCCCCATACCCAGAAGAGTACAAGCTTTACGGGAAGAGTCTGGCAGCAAGGAAGGCTATTCTTGCGTGACCTGTGCTGCAGCCAAAGCAGCTCTAATGCGTCAGCCTCATTGTTTCTGGAGCTACAGAGCACAATACCCACAGCGCTTCTTCACTGTGCTGTGTGTACACACCACCCAGTGCAAGGGCTCAGCCTAAACCACAGCCACTAACTAGTATGACCCTGCAGAGTGGATCCAACCAGTTCTAAGCTTTATCCACTTTATTTTTTTCCTGGGCTCTGCCTGTAAGCAAATCAACTTCAGCAGCACAGCCTCTCCAAGAGCTTTACAGGTGAACCCGCATAGTTCCTCTTCCTTACTAAAATGAAGGGCACCTACACTCCCTCTGTGCACAGCACCCAACACACTTGGCACATGAGATCCAAAGACAAGGGCTGCTCGCTGCCAGAATGCCCTCCACAAACAGCAGCAGATGCTGCTCCCAAGGCGCGTCGCCAGAGCTGGCTTCAGAGCTGTTGCTTCACTCATTCCCACTCCTCACACAATCGCCTTCCAGCTAACACATTATGCTGGCTGTCAATACTGTTAGCGGGGAGGAAGCACATTCCAGATAAGGGAATGACTGACAGGTAACTGACAGCTGTCTCTGCTTTTCAACCACTTCATACAGCGTGAGGTGCAGGGAGAACTGTGGGGAGCAAGAGAGCAGGACTTTACTTAGTGAGGGTGGGGGTGGCTTCATCCAGAGTTGAGCTGCTGTGGGCACCATTGACCATCTGGCCTTGAGAAGGCATGACAAGAGACAGTGTGACACTTGTCTTGCTCGTGCTTTGGGAGCTGGAATATGGCACAGAGACTGGGTAGACACGGCCTCCTGAGAAGGGAGAAAACAGAAGTTATAAAATGCAGTTCAGACATGAGCAACTGGGGGTGCAGAACAGCAGAAAAATACCCCAAGAATTTATATCAAAGTGCCTTTGATGCTTTACTGTATCCTGTCAAGTTGTCACAGATTCCACATCTCAAAAGCCCATCATCTGCTTAATAAGAAAATTCCTTCTACACCAACTACCTCCTCTCCCAATGTGAGGTGAGTGCTGGATCAATCAAGAGATCTTATCTTCCTCCCCCCATTTTGTTTCATTCTCTCCCCAACACACCTTGCGTTGGTGTCAGCGTGGGCTGGCTCATCTCACCCAGGGGGTACCCAAAATTCCTCACAAGCAGCGTCATGTCTTCGTGACGGGGACAGAACTTGGACCGCTCCCCACCACTGGCAAAAGTGTCACAGTGAATGCGCTTAACCCGGTCCACTACTGCTTGTGCCACAGCATCCAGTGATGTCTGCTTGGCAAACTCTGTGGCTATCATGGCTGCAATTTCCTGAGCAGAGAAGGGAAAAAAAAATCACCAGAGGAAAGATTTCTAGATTTTGGAGGAAACCTTTTCCTGCCATCTGATCTAAGAGTTTTTATGGCAACTCTGACTGTGATGCTTACCAGCTGATAATGTGCCTTTATGCCTTGAGTCATCCCACTTCCTTTAATGGGCTACTCCTAAGGGACAGGCAGCTGCCTAGAAGAACTGGCTTGGCAAAGCAGCTCCCGTACTATTAGACTGGAATGGGGTGGCACAGGCATTCAGCCTGGCCCACACTGACAGGACAGATGAGGAGCACAGCCTGTGCAAGAGCAGCTGACACCGCCAGAGTGAGTCAACAGCCATGGGAATGTTTCCCTTGTGAGCTGGCTCACCTGGTTGGCTTGCCCAGGCCCATGAGCTGCCTCCAGCGCTTTGTAGAGTCCTTCCGACATGAGCACCAAGAATCCCGTCACCCCATCCAGTGAGTGCCCTCCGTGGATTTCAGGCTCTGCTATGATAGGCTTAGATTTAGCAGCACTGGAAAGAGACAGTAATTTAGCATTTAATGGTGACATAGTAGGTGAGAATGGAGTGATCATGAAGAAAAGGAGGGCTTGAAACTCCAAAGTTGACTTTTTCTGACCTGAGCAGTTCAATATCAGTATAGCCGTATTTGACTTTGTAATCTCCAATGCGCCGAGTGCTTTCCTGCCCACGAATAGTTCCCACTTGTTTTATTTTCCCTGCATCCAAGCCTGCCAGATTGAAAACCAAAAATGTTTCATTAATTTTGTGGAACTTGCAGAACTTCCTCTGAGAAAAGAAATATCCACAGCTACACAGAACTGTAAGACAAAACGAGACACCAAAGAATCATCAGGAACATCTAAACATCATCAGAATCATCTAAACAGGGAGAAAAGGAATAGCAGTTTGCTGTGTTCCGAGGGACACCTTTTCATTAGTTCCAGGC
The DNA here is from genome assembly GCA_013397975.1 of Machaerirhynchus nigripectus. NCBI lineage: Eukaryota > Metazoa > Chordata > Aves > Passeriformes > Dicruridae > Machaerirhynchus > Machaerirhynchus nigripectus. The sequence continues at coordinate 440,632 of VZRQ01004164.1, read as the reverse complement.
TGGCAAGGAGAGAGAAGGAAGGAGGCACACGCAGCCCAACAGGCGTACTCTAAATGCAACAGCTGGCCCTGAGACAAAGCGCACATCCTGCTCCACAGCCACCAGCAGCAGCTGGCCTGGGTGTGCAGGCATTTGCCAAAAAGGCAGGGGAACATCTGCACCTGTCAGCTCTGGACTGTGTGATGGGAGGAGAAGGCAGGAATAAGGAAAACATGTGAAGGATTCTGCTTTTTCTTCCACCTGTAATTGACGCCTGCTCCTAAGCTCCACATGGCAATTTCAGTAATACATTAGACTGCAGAGAGAGGTTGTGGAGTCTCCCTAACTGGAGATATTCAAAAACTTGTACAATATGCTTGGGGATGACCCTCCTTGAGCAGGAGCTTGGACCAGATGAGCCTCTGTGGTCCCTTCCAACCTTATCCATGCTGTGATTCTGAGAAAAGGAGAACTATCTACAAGGGGCACTGAATTTGCTCAAGTGCTCAAACTGATGTGGGCTACTCCTAAAATAAGAACAATGATCAAACAAGTATTTATTTAAATAAACTCATGGGGATATACCTCTGGCAGGGACTAGGAAGTAATCCCATCTTGAGGGAGGTTCTAACAGAGACCATCTGAGTGCTGCTACTATTTGAGGCAGGACTTGGAGCAGATGAGCCACTTACCTGATCTGTTCTGGCAACCCCCCTTTCCTCATTATACCTAGAGCTATCAGCCAGAAGGCATTGAGATTTTATCTAGGGATGACTGTCCTCAGTACAAGGTGAAGGCAGGGGTCCAGCCGAAATTCTCCCTTTGAGTCAAACCAAGCCTCGCTGCACAGATGGCTCCACACCTACCCCAGCAGTAAGACACAAGTCCTCCATCTGCTGCAGACCACAGCTGACTCATCAACACGGCCTGGCTCATTTGCCAGCTCCTGGCAGGGGGGTACACGCCATCGACAGACACAAACACAGGGAGGCTCACAGGATGTCAGAGGGGTCATGTCTAAATCACAGCAACTCTCCCAGGACACTGAGCAAGCTGTGATGTGCTGGCTGAAGAACCACAAAAGAACAAGACCTCTCCCACCCTTCCCCCAAGACAGGGGTGGCACAGGCACCATCATGACAAATGCTATCCCCACTATCTCTTATCTCCATACTTCAACCTAGCCCAACAACAACCTCCCTTGGGCCCCCAAAACAGCCTGTGCACACTCTCTTGTTCCACAGGATCTTCCTTCTGCTGGGACTGTAGGCAGGAGTGCCAGTGCTGCACCAGTTTAAGGTTGGTACATCTAACAGATCCCTCTTCTCCTATGGACTGCAGCTAAATTCTGCATTTCTGGTAGTAAAAAAGCAGTCAAAAAGTCTCCTTCCCTGGATCCTTGTATTCAGTCTTCTGTTTCACAGCACATATCCCTAGTGTAGGAGTAGGAGTAAAAGTGGGAATGAAAGAGAAATAGAATAAAACGAGACCTAGCAGGAGAAATTACCACATCAACAGCCTCACGCGGTAAGAACATATCTGCCAGGTGAATCTAATGAAGAATGGCACCTTAGGTGTACCTAAATAAAAGTACAGGACCCAAGTATCTCAATAAGAAGAATTTGGTACTAGCAATCACACAAGTGGTCTGGGTTAGCTCTAGACCAAGAAAGAAAACATGTCAAACACTGTAAGGGAAAAGGGAAATTGCCTAAAGCAAAATGTCAGCTTTAACAGTTCAACAGTTACTGATGTGAGAGCAGTAAATGCCAGTGCTTGGCCTGGCTCTGTCTGAAGTGAAGCTGCTTTTTTTCAGCAGCAGCTTGTACAAAGGCATATTGAAATGTACCATCCTGAGGGTGAGGCATCACACAGAACTTAAAGCAGCGTAACTGTGGTTTGCCTCCACAGGAGCCGTCATACATTGTCCGCTTCACTTCTACCCTCTGGCTCTGTGCTTCCACTCCTGCCTTCCTATCGACTACAGCAACAGCTGGAGGGCAGATCAATGCCAGTTTGGCAGCTGGACACAAAACTAACACTCAAAACTTGAAACAAAAGCATAGTTTTCTGCTGGGTCAGTGAGATGAGCTTACTCACTCTGTAGCCCCAGAATGGCTAGAAAGGCACAAAAAGAAGGCACTGAACTTGTCATCTGAAAACACAGTAAGCTTCTTTTTGTGGTTATTTATCGTTCCTGTGGCTTGAGTCATTCTCGGTGCCCCAGATAAACAGTCATGAGATGTTCTCAGCTAAGAACAAGAAACCCAAATACTCACCCAGCTGAGAGAAGCGAAAAAGTTCATCCTCATTCTCTGTCGTATGGTCCACGTTGAGCTGAGTCACCTGCAGCCCATCCACTGTGGACTTGCATAGCAGTGCCCGGTTGGTACCTGCAGTGGGAGCAGCGAGATGAGGCACCAGATAGCTCTGCCGTTAACAGGGAGAACATATCCAAAGGGAAAAGGAACAGAGAGGGGAATAAAGACAGAAAAGAAGAGATAGGCTTCATGTACTGTCTCATCATGATCTCCAAAATGTAACCTTGCTAGCAGCATAGTGGGTCTGCTCGGCAGCTCTCCCTCCAGACCTGAGCCGGCACCTCCCAAGAAAGTTCTCTGTTTCTCAGTGAACCTGCACTGCTCCTCTCAACCCATTTTCCCTCTGTTCTTTGGCCATACACACCACATCAGCCAACATCTGCAGGGATGAAGAACGAGGCTGATTTCAAGTGCTTGTGTAAGTAGCAAGCGTATCACTGTTTGGCCACAGACCAAAGAAACTGTCCCCCACATTCAAATTTCTTTTACTTCCTACAGCCCCTGCCATCCTCAGGAATACTGAGACTGAGCCACTGACAAAAACCAACTCACCCACATTGGCGATGTAGAGCTTGTTGTTGAGAACAACAGCCACAATAGCCATGGCTCCTCCAGAGATCTCCTGCTCTACAACCTTCAATCTCTCCACAATCTTCTGGTACTGAGAAGGGAGCTGGTGGTGAGGGACACCCTGGAAGCCAAAATGAGGGAGAAGCTTAAACACACAGTCCACAACACAAAAATCATAGCTGAAATAAAAATTCTGTAGGGAGGGGACTCATCTTGACATGCTTTGTGTCATGCCTGTAGAAGACATATAATTGTTTTGTTCAATCTTAGCAAATGACACAGCTTTGATTTGGTTCTGGAGAGGACAGTCCAGCACACCTGAAGAACAGAGCCCGTATGTGCCAAGATGCCATGCAAATTTGAGGCCTTGCCTCTCATCTGCATGGCTTTGTCCTGGAAGAGTCATATGTATAGGCTAAACTCCTCTCTGTGATACACTCAGTTCCTTATTCAGATAACCAATGATAGGTCTCAGCAGTGCCAGTATGAACAGTGGGAACTCTGTGAAATGGACCAAGGCACTTGCTTCACTTCATGCAAGCTTCCAGAAGAGAACCATGGAGAAGTAACTTTCACTTACAGCCTCCCTTGGATCAAACTGCCCAAACCTAACTAACATGCCCAAACCTCATCCAGCAATCTGGAAGGTGGGACCTCCAGCAAGCTCTGCTCTTAAGGTTACATTACCTCTGGTAGCTGAGACTGCAGGCTGGCCTTCTCTGCCAAGGCATCATCAATGGACTCCAGGAAACTTCTTTCCACCACATCAAAAGCCTAAAAAGGCCATAAAGAGAAACTAAACTTTTATCCAATGCTTACAGACCTTTGGGGCTACCCATCCTCACCTCTCTAAGACCCACTTGTAAGAGCGGATGATCACTCTACATACAGACATTCAAGGATCACTACAGCACACGGAAACACAATTGTTTCAGCACAACTAGTTAACAGCTTGTAAAAACCATCTGCAACAACTCAAAACAGAAGACAACACCATAAAAACTACATTCACAGCAATGTCAGAGACCTATCTGATCTTGTGTGTTGATCCTGTCAGTCAAGAAAGTGCACTCACTTTCTTGACTGACATCTCCCCACACATCTCCCCACACATTAACTTCTCCCCTTCACTCACTGCCATCTCCTTCACAGGCTGACTTGTTCCGACATGTCCAGTGAAGACTGGCTGCAGCTTCCTGGAGAGCTCTCAGCACAGTGCTGATGGAGCCAGGGGACAGACGGGTATGAGGCGGGAGTGAAACAAAGCACTACAGACGCTCAGGATGAGTGCGGCTGCAACCACCAGATGTTTCCAACCCCCACAGAAAACAGATGCTGCTCCCCTGACGGCAAAGAGGAGGTGGGTAGTGTGAGAAGCAGGAGCTGCTCCCACTCAGAGCTTCTTTACCTGCAGCAGAACTCGACGCACGTCAGCATCGCTATGATCTGCATGGAGCTGGCCCAGCAGCAATTCTGCAGAGAGCCTCTGACCCACGAAGTTGGTGACTCGGTTGCCATCATAACCATTGAAGACACCATAGAGGTAGCAGTTGTTCTCACTCCTGCCAAGAGGGTAGAAGCAAAGAGGTCACAGATGGCTGTAAGACACAGATACAAGTAGCAAGTTCCTGGAGACACTTCTTGAATGCTCAGGCCCCACCCTCTTCTTCCAAGTCCTGTGGGACAAACTAAATACCTTTTACCTGGTCTTGTGCCAGGAGGAGTCGGTGTCCCAGCTGCAACCCACTTACCTGAATTTTAACCAGTTATCTTCCAAGGGGTGACCCTCTGTCCCCTTGCCATCTGCACTGTAGGAACGGTTTGGAGCTGAGCCCACCCCAGAGAGATGGCAGGATGGTAAGTCATCTGTCCAACTGGGCTGCTGTTCCTGGCAGACAAGAAGAGGAAAGAGACCATGAAAACCCCAAGCAGCGTGAAATGAAGACTGTGGTCCAGTACAGATTACCAGTCCACCCCCACCCTCTCCTCATCCCTTCTCCCTTTGCTAACTAGTAGCACAGACAACAACTCCCTATTTCCCTGCTGCAGAACAGGATCACTTGGTACGTCCCTTCCCTCTGAAGCTGAGCTCTGGCTGTACTTCGGCTCTTGCTAACAAGAAACCAGAAGCAGAATTTGCATGCAAGTTTTGCACTCCATGCAGCACAGCACTAGCTGAGCTATTCCTACGGTGAATCAGATCCTCGCGCACCCATGGCACGGGAGTACAGGGAAAGCTCTGGATTCTCCCAGGACTACTCACCCAGGACAAGGGACTGGGGCCTGCTGCTGCCGCCAGCAATTAGAGAGACGTCCCTGGGGCCGCCATCTCCCTCTCGGCCTGCAGACGGCGGCTGCCCCCTCCCACAGCGGGGCACCCCGAAGCCCGCAGCAGTGGCACGGCCCCCGCAGCCACCTGTCGCCCACCGTGCGCTGCAGAGCGGCCGGTCAGCCCAGGGTGCGGATCGCTGACCGCCCAGGGACCCCCGCAGGCCGAGACCCCCTGCCCTTAGGCGGCACAGGGGGCGAGAGAGCAGCAACCCACCGCCCCGCTGCGGGGGGACCTCCCCCTTCCCACACGGCAGCGCGGGGGGCGGGTGAGGAGGAGGCCCGGGGACTCCCTCGCACCCACCTGGGGGGTGCGTGTGCACGGAGGGGGGGAAGGTGCCACTCACACTCTGCAGCAGACTCCTCCTCTGCGCCGCCATCTTGGAGCGGGAGCGGCCGCCTCCCGCCCGCCCTCCGCCGCCACAGCTCGGGCCCGCTCAGGCCCCGCCCCCGCGCGAGGCGGCGCCGGGCAGGCTCCGAGGGAAAGCCCACGGAACTGGAATGCTTGGAAATTTACCTGTCTTTACACCTTCCGTCTAGGTGTCTAGGCGCAGTGCAGGCATCTCCATTTCTTACCTATGGCCCTCAGGTGTGTGACAAAGAAGCACCTGTTGGCCGCCACTGCCAGCGCGTGTGTGTGGAGGAGGAGGAAATAGGGGCAGGCTTGTGAGGATCATAGAATCACGGGATGATCGCAGTTGGAAGAGACGTTTGAGATCGTCCAGTCCCACTGTCCACCCAGCACTGCCACTCTTAAGCCCTAAGCCACATCACCCAGCGCCAGATCCTGATGCCTCTTAAACACCCCCAGGGATGGTGACTCCACCACCTCCATGGGCAACCTATTCCAATGCCTGACCACCTTAACAGTGGGAAAAAAAATTCTAGTATCTTACCTGAATCTCCCCTGTCTGAGCTTAAAGCCATTTCCTCTAGTTCTCCCACTGCAGGCACAGTAGAACAGACCGGCCCCGACCTCACTACAACCTCTTTTCATGTGTTGCAGAGAGCGATGAGGTCCCCCCTGAGCCTCCTCTTTAGACTGAACAAACCCGGCTCCCTCAGCTGCTCCATGTAGGATGTGTTTTCTAGATCTTTCACACCTTGTTGCCCTTCGCTGGACCTGCTCCAGCATCTCAATGTCCTTTTTAAAGTGAGGGGCCCAAAACTGGACTCAGGACTTGAGGTGTAATCGGTACTGTGAATCCTGGATCCCGTGAAATGGGGTCACCCTGGTTGCCAGAGAGCCCTGAAGTAGCCTGGTGATGAAATGGTTTTCTTAGCAGTGCATCATGTTCCAAGCAACCTCTAGGGAAGACTCAGCCCAGGTACCAGCTCCTATTCCATAGATGCCACATCCATGGCATCCATGGGTCTCATCCATGGGTCTCCTGCTCATCTCATGGGCAGGAGTCTGTCTCCTGCCCTTCCCCTCTCTCTTTTGCATGCCATAGTACAATAGATGTAGTTGGACCATGCCCTCAGGGCAGCAGTAGGAAGGTGTCTAGAACAGATGACAAGTGGTTCTCAACACTCACTGCAGTTTGGAGCAGTTTTTGGTAGTCTCCAGTCAGGCACAACAGTAAAATCACTTGTGTGCCTGCTTGAGCAATACAGATAAAATCAGAGATCACCGATTTTGCTCTTACTTAAGATCCTTTCTCGGCAGACATAGACTGTTTCCACTGAATCAGCTCAGCTGGGGGAGGAGGGAAGACACACAATTCAATCTCAATGCATTCTCAGTATTTTAAGTCAGCAGAAGAACTCTCCAGGAGCGTGAATGGCGTATCTTAATGTGAGTGATGGCCGCAGTCAGGCTGTGGCAGCGGTGGCTTGGGGAAGAGCCCCGTGTGTTTCCCTGTGTGTACCGGGGCTGCAGGGGCTCCAACATGAGAGACGTGCAGTTTCACTCATGGGTGGCAGTGCAGTTGTGGTGAGGGTGGGAGTGTCAAGTAGTCTTGACTTCCAGCAGTGGCTTGATACACTTGATATCTTCGTGGCAGATATATTCAATTCAGATGCACTTCAGGAATAGATGCCAGTTAATTAACCTCGTTCTATGGAATGATGGCTTTTGCTGCAGGGGTTTCTGCCAGATGATTCCAGCTTCCTTTCCTGTAAATCCTTTGTCTATTGTTTTGTTACATCTCCAAAATGTACAAAGATTACAGATCCTTCCCCTTCATGCAAGGCTCACAAATATACAGACATTCAAGCAGAGTTAGGTACACACGCAGAATTACTTTTTTTAAGGCTTATATTGTGCAAAGATAGAAGAAAATGCTAAATTTAGAACCTGGGTCTGCAAACAAGTTTCCTCAGGTTTAAGCTACTGTATAAGTTTAGTCTCCGTGATGTCATTCAGAGTATTCCTGTGGGTAAAGCTGTGAATAGGTACAAATAATTATAGGAACAGGTCTGAAGTCTAGAAGTAGGATGGACAGATTTAGTACTGACAAAGATTTGTTTTCTTGCCAGTATCAAAAGAAGAATTCCCAGTGCTGCAGAAAAACGCATAGCACAGCATTGTCCATGTCATTAAAACGCTACAGGCAAGTGTCTTTGCTATAAAACAGGATGACACTTTTTCAGCATTGCAGCAGCAGCTTATGGTTATTTAATGCTACTGAAGGTTGCAGTCATGCACCTTGATGAGCACAGTCAGACTCCGTCCTTGCTCAGAGCGACACTGAAATCAGCAAGGCTTTGGGTGTGCCCAGTCAGCGTGTATTGCATTGCAGGACTGGGAATTCAGGAGTCATTTCTGTCTTCTTCTATCCATATGTGAGTCCTTTTGAGGCTAGCAAGAGCAGAGTCTGTGTGAGAGTGCGATAAGGCAGAATGTGAAGTCAATGAGAGAGCAAAACAACTTTTCTAAAGATACAAGATAGAAAATCTGCCACTTTCCTTGTTTGTACAATGGCTTGTCACCTCTTGCAGTTAAAAATGTGCCCTGTTCCTAATTTAAATATCTGGCTTCAGCTTGTAGTCACTAATCTTTGTCATTTGGGTTTATTTTTTTCTGCCAGTTTGTGCTGGAATGCAGACCTGGTGCAAAGCATTTTTTTCGTGGTGGAAATACTTGTGCCAGATTCTGCCTGGATACTCCTGTGGTTCTGTCACTGAGCTTCTGCCCTAACCTTGAGTGAGTCAATTAACTACTTGACCTGGAAAAAAAGTGAATAGTAGGATTTAGCAAATGAGGCCATCTGCAGCATTAAATGCATGTTTGTCCAGCATTTCACAGTCCTCCAAACAAAGTGTTACAGAAGCTGGTGAGCTGCTCCGTGAATCTCTGCTCACCCAAAGCTTTATGCAGCGCTTGGAAGATGAAATAGTGCACCCAGCTGAGTTTCTGCTGGCTGTATTGATCAAGCTTATTTTAATCTTTATTTATGCTTCTTACTTTCTGCAAGTCCTTTCAGAAATTGCCATGTGTATTTCCATGCAGCCAGTATCGCCCCAGGAATGCAGGATATTGGTCACTGAACCTCACCATCCATGCACAAGTAAATGAATTATATGATTCAGTGGCTACCAGATATACAGCTCCCCCTCTCATGTTAAACTCCCACATTTCTTGTTCCTCCCCCCCTTTGTTATTCTCCCATTTTCTCTGTCCCCAGTGCTAGGGATTATACACACAGTATTCCTGGTGCCAAGCTGTACTGCTGCCTTCCTGTTTTTATAGAAGCTTTCTCTGCAGGAAAGGAAGAAGCATGGTCACTACTCAGCTGCTGGATGAAAGATGAACAGCGTGACTGAGCAACGTGCCATGGGGAGCAGGGAGCTTGGGGCAGCCCCTGCACAGTGCTCTTGTAGGCACTCAGAAACCGGGAGGCATTTACTGGATTGCCGGCAGAAGCCATCACATCATTTAGTTTCTCTCTGCTGATCAAGTGTGAGATATGTTTAGGGAGATTTTTTTTCTGTTTTGATGCTAACGGAGGCGGGGGCTGGAAAGGAAAGCCATGATTTTTGGCAAAGCTTGCAGGAGGTGACATGGAAAAAAGGAAGGGTCTCTCTGACACAGCCAGCTTTCCACACTTGCTCTGCTCCTAAGATGGACAGAAAGGGGTGGTGGGGGATGGCGTGAGGCCTCACACAGCTCCGCCCTGAGGTCACCTCATCTACTTTTACCAACCTCAGCCTGATGCTTCCCACAAGTACAGGTGCCCTAATGCTCCTCACTTCTTTGCAGGCCATTGTTTCGAGGCATGCTGGAAGGGCAGAGAAATAAGATGGGGCAGTAGAAAGAACAAGTATTAAGGAAGGAAAGCTGGAAGCGACAGATTCCTTCCCCCAGCACCCTCTGAGAGTTGGAGAGCCAATGTGGAGAGCTACTGCCAGAGAAAGGGGGAATGATGAGGATGTGCTGATCCCCCCTAGAGAGAGTCAAATACCACTGCAAAATGGAGTTTTTACAGTTCTAGGCCAGCTGGAATTTTGAGGGAGGGAAAGGGGTTGATTCATGTAATTTTATTGAATTCCTTGATACACTAAACAAAGTTCCATCTCCCTGAGTCCTGGGATTATGTGAACTTTGAAAAAAAAAGGAAAACAACTTTATAACAGAATTGTTTCTAGATGTCATGGCTGCAGGGAGAAACTTCAAAACATGACTCATAAGCATATGAAATACCAGAAAGCAAAATTAAAGAGATTTCAAATGATTGGAAAACACAAACAAACTAGTAATGTTGGAGTCCTATGCATCTGAAATGCTTGCTTTTGGCAACATTTTTGCCTCACCAGTTTTTAACTCCACCTGTTGCCAATACAGACATTTGCCTTTCTGTGGGCTTGGTATCTCCACAACACATCCACCCCAAAAGCTGTGACTGTAGGAAGGGTCTTTGTCCAAACAAAGATTAATCATGAAACAGATGGGTTGGTCCACCAACACTTTTGCATATAATCTGATGTGCAGCTGCAGCGTGTGCTCAGTAGTGTCCCCAAGCAGGGAGACAGTTTGGAGGAATGGCTAGAGCCTGTTCACCATCATGTGCCTCTGCTTACTGTCCTCAAACCCCACAAGGACTGGGAAATGTGATACTCAGGTACTTGGGTGTACCGAGACTCAGGTGTATCAGCCTCATTAAAAGGGGATGAGAAGGAAGCTTTAGCTATGCATCAGCACAGGATGGGATTTTGAATTTCATTTTTATTCCAAAGCCTGTTGAAACAAGATCCTTTTTAGTGGTGGGCTATCAATCACTGACACCCACCGTGGGCAGTGCCCTGAGAGCTCGTTTCCCAGGATCTGATTATGTTTTGAAAACCTGTAGTACACCAGACACCCGAGCAATGGTCACACATAGATGAATAGTGACAAAGACCCCTCAAAGGACTGAACAAATCTGCTTCCCTGGGTGTGGAAATATAGGTGTTTATTTTCATATAGGTTTGTATCCTACATTCCTGTAAGTCCCCCATCCACACTTCCTATGTGTGTGGATGGGGGACTTACACATCCTTTTCACAGTGAGAGTCCACTTCTAACATGGCATGTCAGGTTCCTCAGGTTTTCCTACTGATTAGATGAGAGACACTTGGTGTGTGTGATTTGAAACTTAGGCCAAGTAAAACAAATAACCATTACTTCCACTGAAACATCTCAATAAGGGCAGTTCGTTAGGTTTCTTTCCTCCATTCAAGCCACCAATTGTCACTAAACTTGCCAGCTTGGCCATGCAGGAGCACAGGAGCCAATGCTCTTGTAGCAAACCAAGCTAAAAAGGCCATCCCTCCCCAAAGAAGAAAATCCAGACCATTTTGTTTTCCATATAGTATGGTTATTTTGAACGTCATAACTTTATTGAGACACCAGTAGTTACCACCTTCACTTTTGTTAACCACAAATATATAGGACATTGTAAACACAGGTGCCGAGGTGGCGGGGTTCGCTGTAGTTGAATTTCGGAACAGACGGGGGCAGGGGGAGGGGGAGGAGGGGTGAAGGGACACTCGGGCTTAGACAAGACCACTCAGAGGATCCTGTATGCGGCAGGCCATCCATGAGTCATCGTATATACGTATATATGTATAGCTTTATATTATACATCTTTTTAAATATATATATATAATATATATACTATACACAGGCAGTAATGTGGCAGGGGAAGGGGCAGGGCAGCCCAGGTGGTGTTACAAATGCCACACAGGCAGCAGGGAGTTGTCTGGATGGATGGTTTGAACTTGCTGCGTGAGGTGGCCTCACTGGGCTCCTTACCTTATACCTGCTCTGGGGATGGGAGCTGAGACTCCTGTGGGAACCACCCTGCAATGCTGCCTTCCTGGGTCCTCCCAAGTGCTTGCAAGGGTACAGGGACAAAGACACCTCCTCCCCTCAGGGAACTGCCAGGAATAACGCAGAGAGGAAGGGTGTGTGATGAGGTGATGAACAGGGTGGTGGGGATAGGGGTGAGCCAGGGATGGGGACACGTCAGGAGGCTGAATCCACAGACAGAACTGGGGCAAAGTTTCATCATCTCTTTGCCCTTCACAGCCTCTGCTTCCACAAAACAGTCCTTTACTTGGGGGCTTTGTAAGATAAGAAGACATCAAGGGGCCATTTCTCCCAACAGGGAATGCATAATCCTCTGTAATCTGAACAAATGGCAGAGGGGGAAGAAAGCCGCCTTATCATTTCGCTTATACAGCCTTCCCTCTGATCTCCTAATCTCTAGAGTGGGGCTGATCTCACCCACACTTAGAATGCAAAAGGGATGTGTTCCAGTCAGCTGCTCAGGTCTCACCTATGATCACCAGAAATAGGCAGCACTTTATCAGAAGCACCTAAGATAAGATAACCAGCCCTTTGGGTAGGTCTGTATGCCTCGTCAGCTGCAGAACCAGCCAAATGCCACTGGAAATTGCATTTTGCATTTTAAAGGGCTACATGCAAACAAGCAGAGTCCCATTCCCAGGTCTGTCACCACCAATCCTCCACTGTACAGGCTGAAAGCATGTGAACCCAAGCAGAGTATGTCTTCTCCCATGAGCAAAAGCAAGACGTTGTCCAAGTATCTACTGTTGTAGCGTCCCCTGTCACATCAATGCTTTTCTTATGACACAAAGCAAGGAGAACATGGAGATGGGAAGTAACTCAAGATGAAGCCACCTGGCTCGTGTCTCACTGAAGTGCTGGTTCTGAGGGGGAGGCTCATTCCTGCCTCAAGCCCACCTGAGCCCATCAGCTGGTTACATGAGGGACACAAGCCGAAGAGGATGAAGAAAAGCTTGCTCATTTAGTCAGCCCCAAATGGTGTTTAGCCACCTCTGTAACTCTGATGGGAGAAGGGGCAAGATGCAAGATGCTCCTGCACCACACCCCAAAACAGAGCCCCAGGTAGGTCCCCCACATACTGTCTGTACCTCTCCTATGTGCCTGGTCACTCATGGAGGAGGGACCGCCCAAAAAGTACAACACATTTTTGTGCTAAGAGATGGTTATTTATAGCCTCCTCCTCCTCTTGGTTCCCTCCCCACACCCCAAATGAAAGCATGAAGAATGACACAGATGAGTCTGGGTGAGTACAAGTAATTTCTCTCCTCCTCCACCTCGTCATTCATCCGTTCTTCTCCCCTTGTGGGAGACAGACGGGAGGGTGCTCCCCGCACATCCAGTCACAACAAACCTCTCTCAATAAAGTAAACCCGTCCCAAGCCTAAATATTAGGCTGAAGCCACAGAAAATGAAGCTTGAGGGGCTTCCTTTCCAAAAAGCACCCCTCCTATTTACAGTATTGCATTCACTCATAGCCACAGAGCAAGGGATGTGTGCCTGTGCCCAGTCGTTCCTGCTGTGTCCTTAGGGCTACCTGATCCCCTGCTCCTGTCCCCACCAGCAAGGTGGGGCAAGGCTGGGGAGGACAAGCCATGGGGACAGCCATCAGGAGCACAAATGTCCTGGTAGGAACAGGGAGAAACAGTGCCTGTATACAGTGGAGAACACTGCTCCACTTCCCTCTGGGGGCCTGCTGCTCTACAGTTTCTACCCCTTCCCTATCTTTGTGGGGCACTGGGAGGAGGGGAAGACTGGTAACCTTGGTGTCCTCCAGATGTTCACACAGCCACAAGCCAGACCTGCGTCCCATTCTCCCCACTCCTAAGGCTGCTATGAGTAATAGGCTGCATGTGCAGTGTGGGCACCTACAGATTTTGGATGTGCTCCTGATCTCTGCTACTGGGACCAGTGTTGCATCAAGCAGGGTGGCTGCCTGGGGGATGGAGCTCCTCACTTCTGCAAGGTAAACCTTCCTTCTTGTGCTCTGAGAGATGTCTGTGCCCAGGAGAATTGCCTAGGTAGCTATTGCTGAAGTATTTCCATTTAGGGGAAATCTGGGAATCTGTCTTCACACACAGACCTAACTTCTAACCTGGAACAGAGAGTGGGTTTCCACAGTTGTGTCTTGGAGCAAAAGTATGAGGAGTGTGGAATGATACCCATATGAGCTCTATCTAAGAGTCAGTGCTGCCATCTAGTCGAGGCTTTAAAGTCAGCCAGGATCTGAGATGCTGCAGAAGAGCACTAAGGTATGGTCTATGCCAAGTACATAAAGACCAGTTTTCAGACAACTCAGTCTGGCCCCAACCAATTCGCTGCACACCAAGACCTGCTCCCTGTCTGAGTGGGTGCAGGCCGTGCAGGGCAAGACCGTTCTCAGTTTGGTTGCACCCCTGTGCAAGAGCCAGACACATGCTGGCCACCCCAGCAGCAGTGTTTCTTTCTAAGTGGGGTCCTGCTCCATTCCTCTGTGCTACAAAGATTGTGTCAGCAAGAGGCTTTGCACTAGTGTAAAGGAACAGAGGAACAGAGGAAGGTTCAGCAGGACCAGAGGAGCGAAACTCTCTTTCTTCTCCTCCTGCCCTGGGTGGAATGACAAAGCTCCTCTCTCACCCTCAAACCAGCCAAGCTGGGGTTGAAGGCTCTCAGGGCTTTCTAGAAGCCCACCTCCTCCATCCTTCCTCCCACAGGCACTGTATCTGGGCCCAGGGACTGGGCATGGCTCCCCTCCTGGCTCATCAAACACTGGTCTGAGAAGAGCACTGACTAGCAGGAAGTATGGGCGAGGGGAATCACCTCCACCTCAACCCAAGGGGGCTGAGGAAGGAGTGAATCTCAGGGCACTACCCCTCTGCTCTGCTCAGTCTCTTGCTGTAACCTACAGACGTGCCTGCGATTTCTGATTGTACCTGCAAATCTTCCTTTTTCCTTTCCCACTTTCTCTCCTTGTGCTCCCCCCCTCCCCATACCACTTCTCCCAAACCCTCTAAAAATAAAGCACCCTTCCTCACTAGCATGTGGCAGGGAAAAGCCGCCCTGTCTTTACATGGAGGACACCGTTCCTTCTGTCCTCCAGGCCCCTCCTCACACTCTTGTATGCTGACTCCAACACCATTCTCCTCCCTGAGCTACCAGATGCTCCAGACCAATTTGGATGCTCCCACATCTACTCCAACCTTCAGCAATACCATCTCTTTTAGGAAGGTCTCCGGTCCCTCTCGTTTCTTCCATTTTGCCCCCAACACCCTTTTTCCCTGCCCTGCTGGTGCCATAGCTCCTCTCCTGTCCACAAGACAGACTCTGCTCTCTGCAGCAAGGCAGGAGGGAGAGGAGGAAATGGGTGACCTTCCTATCAAAATGCAGATTTTGGAAAAATTTGGTTCTGGCAGGTAGCTTGGTGGGAGAGGAGAAGGAAGAGGTGATGGGGAAACCTTTTTTCCTTTTTTTTTTTTTTTCCTTTTTTAAAAACAATAAATAAAAACAGATGACCCAGAAGGCTGGAGCATAGCTGAGAGCCACCTCTTGTACCACTATGCACGTGTCTTGTTTGTGCCTCGGCTTTCTGCCGGCAGTGGGAACGGGGGCAGAAGGGAAAGGGGAAGGGAAAGGGGCATCGGTGGCTCAGTAGTTCTGCGTTTGGTACCCCTGTGTCTCGGTGTCGAAAGCATCTGCTGGAGGGGGCTGCTGGTACGTCCCCACCGCATCTGTAGCATCCTCCTCGTTCGTGTAGGGAGCATAAGGCATGCCGGAGTCCTGGCTTGGGTCCATGTAGTCCTGGGAGAAGAGGGCCGAATCGGCACCCAGCTGGAAACGCTGATACGCCAGGAATGCCTGGCCCACCTTTAAGGGAGGAGGTGAAGGGAAGAGATGGGAAGCAGAGAGGGGAGGGAAGAGGAAAAAGAGGGGGAACGTACCGAAAAAGAGAAACAAACAAAAGTGGGGTTAGTAGTGGTTACGGATTAGTGTGCGAGGCCCGCCTGGCAGATGGCCGGTGAAACGCCCCACGAGCATGGAAGTCCACACTGTCCCACAGAAAGCACGAGCCCACAAGGAGAGAGGAGGACTGGGCAGGGATGGCTGCAAGTCCAGCTGGCTGTGTGCAGCCTGCCAAGGCTCCCTGCTCTCTCTGGGATGGTCAGGGCACCTCCTGTCTGCCGGTGGGGTTTCACCAACATTGCACGGGTCGCAGAGGCTCAGCTGGCATGTGGTTATCCCAGTCAGCCCCTCCTGGCTGCGGGAAGGCAATCTGCCTCGGCAACACCCGAGGGCTAGGCTGCTGGGCTCCATGTTACGAGGCCATTTGGCTTGTAAAGGCCAGTAAGGAGAGGAGGATTTGACACCAATTACTGAGGTAGAGGTCACCCCCCAAAACCCCTTCACCAGTCAACATCTGCAAGGTGTAGCACAGACCTTGGGAAGGAGCAGCAGGAAGCAAGGCAGCTGCTTCCCAGACCAGGGGATGGTCAGCAAGCAAACTGCTGTCTCCTGCCCCAAGTGCTGCAGGCAGGGCACCTTTTGGTGGGCTGGGGGAGCCTGGGCACAGGGTTCAGCAGTCATGGCTCGTTGTCCCAGAGCATCCCTGAGAGAGGTGAGCAGTCTAGCAGGTGATGGGGGAGAGGTTTTTGGGGAATGAGGTCTGGGAAGAAATGGAAGAGATAGAACGGTGAGGGCAGAGGGCATCTCCTGGCTGAAGTATTAGATCTGAGCAGTCATCAAAAAAAGGCACAGTGGGGTGTTACACAGCATTAGTTAGGGCATGGGTGAGGGAGAGAAGGGAGCAGAAGAGGAGAAGAAATTGCCAGTTCCAACTCTCCAGAGGGAGATTCCCCGTTCAGCGGACAACCCCACTCCAATTCAATGGCCCATATCTTCCCATCCCATGCCCTGCAGTGACCACACACTCATAGTCAGGGCATTGGAACCAGCTCTGCTCAGTGACCTCCTCCAGCTGCATCCCTCCACCCCTTCCCCCAAATTCTCCCATCAGCAAGGGGCACTAAGGCAGCAAGGAAGGGGAGTTAGGGAACAGGGTATTGTATTCCTCCTGAAAATTAATGTCTCTGAGTCTCCGGAAAGCCAGAAATGCGAGGAAGCCCTGTGAGGAGAGAGAGGGGTGTGGGAAGGAGAATCAGTAAGGCAGAGCAAACCAGAGTGTTTGACTGAAATAAAAACAAACCCCAAGGAACCAGGCGAAGAGGACTCCTGTTTAGCCACTTGCAAGCCTGTGCATGGGAGACGATCACTGAAGGTGATGGCACCTCCAAAAGTGTCCTGAGGGACCCCTTGCAAAAGCCTTGTCCTTGTCACACTTTCTGCAGGAGCTTGCAAGGGGCTTTCGGCAGCACTTGAGTGCAGGACACAGCTCACGAAGGGAACGCACATGCTGCTGTCCCTTGATCCTGCCCGGTGTCACCACAGCGAGGGTGCTGACAGCACAACCCTTTGCAGCCCCCCTTCCTCTCTGACAGCTCCGTGGTCTTACGGCACCTTTCCTATCTGGCCCCTGCCCAACATCAGGGCCTCCAGGAAGAGGAGAAGATAAAGCCACAAGGGCTTCTGCATGGACACAGGGTTAAAATGCTTTCCTGCTTGGCACTATCCTGTCACTTCAGAAAAAAATCACTTGTGCTTGGTGCTTTCAGAGGCAGGAGGAAATCATCAGGGATATTTATATTGCACAAAACAGTTTTTCCAGAAAACTAGCAATAAGGAACTGCTGGGTAAAGGACAGTCTTAAGACAGCACCATCACCTTCCTAAGAGGCGACCTAGTGAGGTGGCACTCCAGTGGTGGGTGCAGACAGAGTCCAGAAGAACAATGATGACATCTTGCATGATGGGAGCAAAGGTGGGATGGAACAACCCCTGGCCTGAAGCTCCCTTCTCTGCTTAGTGTCTGTAAGGTGAAAATGCTGTTGAAGTCCTCTGACACACAGAGAAAATGGTAACAGGTTGTCCAGAGAGGTGGTGGATGCCCCATCCCTGGAAACATTCAAAGTCAGACTGAACTGAGCTCTGAGCCACCTGATCTAGTTGAAGATGTCCCTGCTCTTTGCAGGGGGGTTGGACTAGATGGCCTCTAAAAGTCCCTTCCAACCCAAATTATTGTATGATTCTACGATAGTGGTGGTTGAGGATCTGGCTTGTCCAAGGTCATATTAAAGGTCTGTCGAAAACACTCCTTACTGGGATATGGGACTCTCCTTCCCATTGTGCTTATGAGTGCTCTTAAACCTTCTTCCACATAAGTTTTTGATTCCCGTTTTCCAAGTTTATTTCCCAACCACCTCCTCTCCTGCTTTTCCTTCTCAGAAGCCATGTGAACTGAGATCCCAGAGGGAATCACTCTTAGCCAGTCACCTTTCATTCCCCACAAGATAATACAGTACAGAGGACATTTGATCCAGCATCATGGCTACTGTACTCACCCAGGTAAAGATGGAGAAGAACGAGAATGTGATGGCTGCTCGGGCTGCATCCCCTCCCTCATTCAGTGGGTTGTCTTCTGGTTTTGAAGCTTGCCACTGGTTGGTCAGAAAGCAGAAGCCAACGAACCAGAGGAATGCCCAAAAGGCTGGGATGGACCACCACCGGCATGCCAAAGGGAAAGACAAAGAACAAGAACATATATGTGAGCGTAACATATACATATTACATTTCTCTGGAAATTTCAACCCTCTGAGACCCACCACTATGTTGCAGACTGGGCAAAACTGACTGCTCAGCCAGTCTGAGCCCAAGTGAGCTGGCAGGCTCCCTGACAGCAAATTGTCAAGGTGACCAATAGGTGTCTGCAGAAGGAACCTCAGGAGAGTTCATTTGCTTGTGTTTGGATTGATCACAGGACTTGCATTTGGCCTTGGGAAGGAGCCTGAAGGGCTTCCAGTACTAAAGCGATCATCTGGGCTCTATGAAACAGCCACTGCTTCACAATCCTGTCCTGCAAGGACAAGCAAAGAGCAATGCCTTCCACGGGAGCTGCAAAAGAGTGGGAAGCAGCTGGTTTGCAGTTGCACAGAGACCAACTTGTGCTCAGGACAGAACAGCTCAGGGACTCACATCAAGGAAAGGTGCTGAAGGATCACTGACATGCTGTGCCCCCAGGAAAGGGGTGAAGGTAGGAGGTACTCACCCTCTCTGCCAGGCACGGGCAGACACCTGGCAGTGAGGGAAATGGGTATTCCAAAGCAACAGCAAAACAGGGCACAATCCTTCCCCTTCTCTTGTCAGCTGTACATAGGACTGCTAGGCAAGGGGCTAACTGTGAAAGAACGTGCAAGCCCAAAGTCCTTAGCAAATTCAGGTGCTTCACCTGATCCTGCCCTCACTCCACTCCTGGCCCTTTTGACATACTCTGGGGAGCGCCTGACATCGAGCAGTTTGCCTGAATGGCTGGCATAAGCCACTAGGGCCAAATGGCCAGGAAGCTCACCCGAGACTCCGATGTCCGAGAGCACTGCCTTCTTGCGGTCCTTGACGCTGCTGATCTGCGGGAAGTAGGCATCCAGAGCCAGGTAAAGAAGGCAGCTGAGGAAGGCGAGGACACCCACGGTAATGCCATAGTTGCAGGCATTGTGATTGCGGTTGAAAATGCAGTGCTCTTCTAACTCGTCCACGCGGTTCACGTACCCTTCATTGACAATGGAGCCGAACACCACGATGGAGAACACCTGGCGGGGAGGGAGCCCGGAGATACATCAGGGCAAGCCCCATCTCTCTAGACAAGCACAAAGGAGCAGAGCTCTGCAGGGGACAGACACCCTTCGCCAGCACCTCTTTGCTCTGCTGAGCTCCTGCCCAACTCCCTTGCCTGGGCTGTAGCCACAGGGAATTTACTGGGAACGTGGTCTCATTTTATTTCTGAGGATTAACTTAAAATAGGACATTTTTAGATTGAACCTTTTTATCCATCTGACCTAAAGCGATGCAAAGCAGTTGCAGTCTGGAGTAAGGGTGGCTTCCCACAGACACACAGGGAGGCGACATGGAGTGTAAATTGGGATATGGTTTTGGTGCGGGTGCCTGCATACAATGGCTGCAAGTACTGGAAATCCTCTTAGTCTGCACTTATTCTCCCACTCACTCCTTCCTCTCCAAGAGATTAATTGTTTCTACTGTGCATCTGTTCACTGATTTTATCTATCAAGCTACTACGCTCTTTTCCCCATCCACCCTCCCACAATCCACAGCCCTGCTTGCTCTGCAGCTCCATTCTGCTGGGCTTCCATTCTCCCCATTTCCCCACATCACACACCTCTCTCCACCAGTTTTCCATCAGTCCACTCCATGACACTACCCATCCTTCTGTCCACTCACCAACACTCTGTCCATGCCAACACCCTCCAACTTCCCCGCAGATTTTAGGGGCCAAACATCCCTACTCCGGGTCCACTTGTCAGGGCCACTGTGAGTCCTCCCTACCTGTCACCACCACTGCCACTGCATATTATTTTAAATCAGGCAGAATTAAGGATGAGTCCAGGTAGAAATGCCCTAATCCGCAGTTGCTGGTCTAATCTTTGCTCATGGGCTTAGCCTTCGTCGCCGGCCACAAGGCTGTCCCTCTTTGACACAGCAGGTTCACCAAAGCAGAGAGCTATTTACAGCAGCCCCAGTCCTGCACCTTGCGTCTCAAACAAACAGCTTCCCCTTCCCCACAGAAGAAAGAGGGGAATAGTAAGGCAGCATATACAGATTTTTCTTTGCAGGACATCTGAAGACCCTCAGTAGGAACAGCCGACTGGATGCTGCCTGCAAGAGCCTCAGGGAAATGAGAATGGGACCTCAAGCATGGGATGAAATTACACATGAAGTGGAACCACCTTGGAACCACCACCCACCCCATCCCCAAGGAGAAGCAGCACACAAGAAAATGAGGAGGCCAAGTCTCCTCCTGGAAGTGGAGCTAGGTCTGAGTGTTTGCCTGGTCAGGACCCCAGTACCACCTAACCCAACCAAGCACCGGAAGACCACCCGGAAAGCAGAGAAGCAGCTTTGTGAGTGGAGGGAAAACTACTGATTAATGCCAACCCAATACACCACCTATAGTCAGTGGGGTTGGATACCCAAGATCCACAGCACGGACCTCTGCTGCTTGGCCTGTGGCATCAAGAACCAGGGGAAAAACCTTACTCACAGTCCCCCAAAAGCCCTTGGGCAGATACTCAACACCAGCCACATTTCACCTGCCAAACTCTTAACAAATATCCACTGACACCAATATTATTTTTTCACCTCAACTCTCATAATTGGGTCACACTTGGGTTGTTGAAATTGGGTGTATCACACTAGAGCAGACTAAAAAAAGCTGGAAGCTGGTGTTCCTAAGCGTAGGAACTGTATGGGTTCTCTGAAAATCACAAGAGCTTTTTAAGTTTAGAAGTAAAATAACTGATTTGTCCTCCTCCTCCTTCTTCTTGCAAACCAAGATTGATCATATTTTGCAGAAATTGCCCGTGAAAATTAAATAAGAATCTCTTCTGCTAGAAGCAAAGATTTAGTCCTCAAAATTTCAGCCTGAACAGTTTGGAAAGCAGCAAAATTGCAGACAATTACAGCCAGACTCTTTCAGTGGGATGTCTCATATACCTTCACAACAGGCTGGGCTGACAGGTCTGCCTGGGGTCATTGGCAATAACACCCTGTTCCTCTGACCCAAGGAAGAGCTGACAGACTCCTGAAGAGACATCCCAACGTGAGGCTGTGACCAGCACTAATGCTGACACTTGAAGAACCAAACTCCATATATTGAGCTTACAAAGTGGGTGCCCTGTTTTCTGCAGCATTAGACAGAAAGCTTATCTTCTCTTTGGAAGATGAGGAACAGCCTCTAAAATGGCACAGTCTGGTGTTCACTTTCGGTTTAGGACTCAAAACTGGTAAAATGTTGATTCCCTGAGTCAGATTAAACCTTGCAATGAGCTGTATTGTGAATCTCTGCTTACTCATTCGGGATGAATGAACTTCTGTGATGGTCTCTCCCCAGTGACACATCTGTGGAGATATATCCTGCTACACATCTTCTCTCTGCTCTTAGCTTTGGGTTTGCTGCTGGGCTGGACAGAGTAATTTCTTTTTGCATTTGCTCTTCCATACCTTTTTAAGCTGGCACATCATAAAGACACAGCTCAGAGTCACAAGAGCAGAGGAACATCTCCCTCTCCCTAATTTTCAAGCAGAGGTGGCATTCCTCACTTCCTTTCTCCATCTGCAGTCAGCCAAGATGCCAGACTTCTCTCCTATGAAGAAAAACCTGTTTCACAGCCTGGAGGTGGCCAAGGTATGATTTACAGGCAAGCATCTGATTTCAGATGATCTTAGGAGTTTTCTGGGGAGATTCCACTACGCGTGTTCTCACTTGTGAGCAGAGTAAGACACTGTGGATGCTTAATTCTCTGTCCTGAAACAGCCATCCTAAAGTACTCTTTGTCCTTAGGAAAGCTTTCTATGGACCAAAGCACAGTAGCTTAAGAGATGCCTCCTTCTCTCTCTGTTTTCCTCACCATTGGCATCAGCTCTGATCCATGCTCCCCTCCCTGGCACTGCAGAGAGGGCAAAGAGAGGGTGTGCTCCCTTTGCCAGCCTGCCACCACCCTGATGGCACAGCAGAAAGCTGGGAGGACCCACTGTGCACAGAAGCCTTGAGCTGGGCTGGATTACACTGACTGGGCAAGAATGGACAGGCTCAAACCAGAGATTCCAGGCAGAGCTGGACAGCAAAAGACGCAATTGCTGCTGCTGCTGCTGACAGGCAACATCGCCTGTTTTGTTACCATGATGCCCCTACCCAGAAACTGTTGTGACAAACAATTTTCTAAAAAAAGTTATAGTTATGAGAGCTTAGATCTTGCAGCAGTTAGTAGAAACTGTTGCACACTTTGTCCATGGCAGCTATTCCTTGTTGGTAAGGGAGCAGCTGGGTGGAAGCTCACTGACGTGGCAAGTCATCTTAGAAAGAGCAAATATATTTTATTTCCTTGATTTCACAATCCATGCCCTGCGAAGATGATCCGAGCAGCAGGTGCAGTATGAGTGACTGCCTAGATGATAAACAAAGCACCACGTTTTCAAGGATGAAGTGTTTACGTTCCTGTTCCCATCACATCTGCAGCACTTGTAAAGAAATGCCAGCGACCAGCAGCACTGGCACAGGCCTCTTGCTGCTCTGTGTTACTGCTGCTTGTGTCTTCTCTCCCTCCATCTGGCACTCGCTGCACAAAGCCTTGCCTACGGCCACTGATAAAGTGGCCCAAAATACACATCCAGCTGCAAAGAGGAGGCAAGGAGAAGATGCCAGAAGTCTTCTCCTGACTGAACACCGAGATGCAGGCAAGGGACTTGTCCGCAGGCTAACAGGAGGCCTCCCGAGGCTCCCAAATGCAGCCCATCCTTCCACTCTGCAGAGGGAGATCACTGGCCAACTTCTTATGCTTGGTAACAAAAACCAGCCAGCCATCCCCAACTTTGTGCACTTGAGCTGCCTCATTTCTTCAGCAAGGCTGCTTCAGTCAGTTAACAGACTTGAAGTAACTAGATTTTTAGGCTGAGAGGGTTTCTTTAAGCCTCCGAGAGCAACATCAGTTGGACAGGTGTGCAGCCTGTCTGGAGGTACACATTTAATAAGCAGTAATATATTCAGCTACACTGAAGAAAGGGACAGAAAAGAGCACTTGGAAAAGATCTGACCAACTCAGCCCTGCTGCTGGGACCCAGCTTTGCTCCACTTCATGGCTCCTTTAACACCACGTCCATCCACACTGGTTGTTGCAATCATTTTCCTTGATTCCTGTTTTCATCCAACAGCTTCGAAGACACCAAGTGCAGCCCAGAGCCAGGTGCATTGCAAAGCTGACACAGGCAGAGCAACGTGCCAAAAGACGCAGCAAAATGAACTTAATGCTTAGCACTGCAGGGAGGAGAGAGAGAAGCTGAGAGTTTTCCTCTCCTCGTTTCTAAAGGGGCTCATGCTGCCCGTCACAGGCATGTAAGAGCTCATTACAGTGAGAAAAGTGCAAAACAGGCAAAATTCTGCATCCTGCCATAAAATACCTTTTTTTTCCCCCCTTGGTAAACTGGGTGATCTGATTTTGCCAAAGGCAAAGGTGAGAGATGAGAAGAGAGGCTCTCCAGTCCCTCCCCACTGCAGGCTCAGCCCTGCAGAAAGCCAGGCAAAACCTCCTGAGCATCATGTGAGGCGCTTTCCACCGTGCTGCCCATCCCCAGCCGTGCATCAGATGCTCCTGAGCATCATGTGATGGATGCAAAGCACGGCCAGCCTCTGGCAGTGCACTAGGATTTTCCTGCACCTCATCCCAGGACTTTGTCATGCTGCCTTCCTGACTTCATCCCCAAGACCCCCATGATGGCTGTGGTGGGGATGAGGCTGAAGAGGGTTTCTGCCGAGCTGCCTGCCTGGGCTCGCTGCAATGCCCTCCAGTCACAGCCTCTGTCGCACTGCGTGCTGCCTCTCCCTCTCACACACCCCCTTTTTTATTCTGTTATAGAGAGGAAATAGTTTGATGACATAATATTCCTCGTGGGACTTCAAATCAAATCCCCCTCTGGCAGAACGAAGCCATAACCTCTTCCGAGTCTGATCTAGTAAAGACCAGGAATAAATCTGTTGAAAAAAAAAAGCAAGAGCAGGAGATGGTGCAAATGAAAAACTGGCAGAGATGATCTGGCTTTCATTTTCATTCAGCCACTTGAAAATGGAGTCTCTGAAAAGCTCTGGAATGCATTCCACAGACATGGAATATTACTATTATTATTGTCATTAAATCTAGTTGTATTTAGTTCATTTTGAAGAAAACATGCAGCTTTTGAGATGCATGGGACCGGCAGCTTGGAAACAGGCAGCCTCTATTTATTCTCCCAGCCAGCACCACGCAGGCAGCAAACAGCTCCTGCCCACAGTCTCGACAGTGTCTGAGCCTTGTGCAGGTGCTGGAGGGGGCCAGTCTCTCTGGACCCCATTTCTCTGAACATGGGACAGGGGGAGAGCATGGGTATGCCAGCACCTCCCTCCCAGCTCACCCTCCCTGGCCATCAGCCACATGGCACCAGCTCCTCAGCCAGGGCTGAGCCGGAGCAGGTGACTGAAGGGAGAAAGGCTCCGCATCCCTAATTCCTGCCATGGGATCTGGGACACGCTTTCCTGGCCAGCCAGCTTTTTTTTCACACATGGTTTGGCAGCTGACTGCCTGGCCATTAACCCTTCTGCCTCCCACCAGACCTGTGCTCAGGTCTCATGCACTTCCCGTGGTTAAACAGCATCTTCTGTCCCACCACTACTGGTGGCAACCCTCCACAATCACACATCCATGGTGGTATCCAGGTTCTTCTGTGCTTTCTAGATGGTCCCTACATTGCTATGCCACTGGCCAGTGAAGTGACCATCGAAAAGTCCCATCTTCTTCCGAGAAGAAGAGTTCAGTTTTCTTTCTAGCAACACATCTCCCCCTCCTTGGCTTGGCTGTGCCAGTATAGGCAGAGAATGGCAACCCCTGCCACCTGCAGTGCCTGCCCCTCTTGCAGCCAAGCCAGTTCTCTCTGCTGCCTTGTTCTGCCACAAATATTTGCCTTAGCCATGTCCCATCATCGTGCAGTTCCTCTGCTTCTCCCCTGTACGCCTCTCATGTTTTGAAACAGCAGATTACATACGGCTGTCTTATTTTTTGCTCGTGTTTCTGACTGTCTTTGGTCTTTGTGCTACTTCTCAGATTTTTATCTGAGAATGTCATTAATGAGAGATTTGTTTCTGCTCCAAGATCCTTCCTGGAAATGCTATGCTGGAAACAACACAACCTGCTGTATCCAACCTGAATCACTGTGCAACTGTGCATATCTGTTGTTCAACTTCTGACACAGCCCTTCACCCAATCCCAGTGACAGCAAACCCCAAAAACCCTTTTGAAGCTGACAGCGGCAAGGGCATCCCACGAAGAACTGTCCCTAGGGCTTGACTGCCAGCACGTGCTTCGAACCGCCGTGTTTCTTTCATCTGCACCCATGTACCTCGCAAGCACGCAGCCAGCGAGCGTGGTGGCTGCAGCAAAAACGGGGTGGAGGAGCAGAGGCAGAAAGCATGAGCTATGGGCCAGGAACATGCAGAATGTCTCAGCTAAATTAACTTGGGACAGAAAGAAGGTGGGAGCCCAGTTGCAGCTGGTTTTAGACTAACAAGGCCTCCAGGCTCTAAGGCTCAGTTTAACCACCATTACAAGCCCACACTGCGTGTCCTTGGGAAGAGACAAATGGTGTTGTAAGCCAAGCATGAGTGTGGCAAGCCAGGGACCTGCTGGCAAGGCAGGAGATGGGGCTCTCTGCCATGCTGTGGCTAGTTCCCATCCTCCAGCTTTCAGGTGCCAGCCCACCATGGGGAAGCCAGGAATGTGGTTCCTGTCCTTCACCTGCCTTGTCTGCTCAGATGGAGCTGCTTGGGATGTAAATCACAGGGGACAGCGATTCCTGTACCAGCTCAAATGTTCTGGATGCTCCCATCAGCCAGAGGACAGGGTGGCAGCAGCAGCAGGTGATGGAAAAGGAGATGAAGCGCCTCTCCTCGCCAAACCTCCCTCCAGAGAGGCAGTGACCTTGGTGTCAGAGGGGGACTTTGCACCTCAATTTGTGTTTATACAAGTTTTATTAGGCTGCTTTGTCTGTGCAGCTCTGGTTGGAAATACTCTTACTCAAGCCCACATCCAAGGACGCTGGGCCTGCTTCCAAAAACAGAGTTACTTTTGCCTTGTTAGGCTTTTACATCGAGCAGCACTTCAGTTTCTCCAGCAAGCAGGTTTCCAAGCAGACAGGAGCACCTGGAACAACCTGTTTCGATTAGCATTTTACTTATTTATGGCGCCAGCGTTACGTCCAACGCCTGCAGGTTGCAGAGGAGCCGCCCAGCTCCCCTGCACCAGCTGTGGAGAGCACTGCTGCACTGCCCTGTGGGTCAGGGCACAATGGGAATAGGTAGGGATGTGCTCACACTCGCCTGCTTTATTTCAAGAACAATCCTGGAGCTGTGCAGCTCCAGCTCGGTGTGGGTCACCCAGATCCACAAGCTCCAGCTGTAGCACCAACAGCTCCAGCTTCTGGGTCACCTAAACATCCAAACCTGGCACAGGCACCCCACAGAGCAGCCACCACTGATCACCAGCACACACACCAGGCAACCAGGCAACCTTTCTGTAGGGAGATACTCACTCTGCTGCGCCTGCTGACCTCCAAAGCACCCACGAAACCTGAGCTGCCTCACAACACAGTCCTGGTGGACAGATGTTCCAGAATTGCTAAACTCTTTCCATAGTTTAGCATTCTCCTTGTCAAATTTATCCTATCTCTTCTTCAGCAAGGAGCAACATAAATAATCTCCGGTCACCCCATCTGTTCCTGATCCTTCAGTTCTCCCTGGAGATTTGCCTCCACCTCAATTGGGCTGCAAACTCCCTGGTCAGGAGCCAGTTTTGGTGCCTGTTGGTAAAAAGCCATATGCACCTCTGTGCCATCATGAAGTCTGCTAAAAGGCAGCATGACCTGAGCACAAGGTCACCGCCTGAGGAAGTGATCATGAGAATTTCTGCTCTCAGTGAAAGCTCATCACGTGAAACAGGCCAAAAGGAGCCTTCAGCTTGCCCTGGGGAGACAATGGACCATTCATGCCATGAGCAGGATAAAGGCAAATGAGATCTGAGGAGATGGCAGGCAAAATACTTTCAGTGTGTGCAAGAGCATGTGAAATGAAAGACTCTCAGAGAGACCACGAGGAGGGAGAACCCTTGGCCACCAGAAGAGTTTGGCTCATAGAGCCTGGCACTAGAAAGTTTAAGTATGGATGCAGTCACAGTTTATAAATACCATGGGGAAAACACCAGGGACGGAAAAGCATCATTTAAAACTGAAGGGCAAAAGATCACAAAAGTAAATGGATAGCAAACAGATTTACAGTGGAAAGCTTCTGACCACTGGAACCACGGAACCCTCTCTCAGAGGAAGTAAGATGGGAAGAAAACCACGAACTAGTCTTTTTTCAGCAAAGTTCAGCCAATTTATGGAAGGGGCCATAAAGAGTCTGATCATTGTGACAGCCTGAGAGAGGACTCCACTGCCCACAAGGACCCCTCTTGGTCTCAAGTTTAAAGAAAAGACCAAAACTACAACTAAATATTTAGGGTGAGCTTTTGGTTCCCCTGCTTTTTTAAAGGAGAGATGCTCAGGAGGACAGACAAGACCAAGCCAGTGGA
Organism: Machaerirhynchus nigripectus; assembly: GCA_013397975.1. NCBI lineage: Eukaryota > Metazoa > Chordata > Aves > Passeriformes > Dicruridae > Machaerirhynchus > Machaerirhynchus nigripectus. Next base: position 412,902 of record VZRQ01004164.1, on the reverse strand, counting down.
AAACCAAGAGAAGGAAGGCACAGCCTTGCACCATGATGGCCATGCCACACTCCTTTGCTGAACTGCTGACCTGGAGCACCTCCAGCTTCTGCAAAAGGACTTTAATTTCCAGGGCCAAGTGAAGCGCCTGGGGTAAATCCCATCCTGTCCTCTGTCAAGGTCAGACGGGCAGGGAGAAATAGCATGGGGTCCCAAGGAGATGCCACTCTCCAGCAAGTGCTTCTTGCCAGGGGGGACCTTGCAGGGCACAGAAATGAGCTCAGCAAGCAAGCCAACAGTGTCTGAGATACTCTGGAGCAGATTAGGTGCCTAATTAAAAAACAAACATACTTCTTGTTCTCTCTCCCTCACCTGGTGCCTCTGGGAAGCCAAAATCCTGCAGTGCTTGGATGAAGGGTAAAAAAGCCACCGGACTGAGAGGCAGATAGAGAAAGATGAAATTCTGCCACAGAGATTAGCAACGGGAGAGCCTTTGTAGGTCACATCACGTCCATCATCCCTGGGCACAGGCTGGCTCCACTCCAGCCTCCCAGGGGCGGGGGGCACATGTACCCCCTCGCCTGGCGCCCAGCAGCAGCCCTGGCGCAGCCAACCCACTCCCAGCATGATGTGCTGTACTGTAAACAAGCTCAGGCAGATGGACAGACAGACAGAATGCCTGCATTAATCAAGTCCTCAGCTGTCCTGGGGCTTTCCAGCCACCCTCCGAGTCACTCGGAGGGGACATCACGAACCCACCCGGCTGGGAGGACAAGGGCTGCCTCCCCACCACCAGCAAGCCAGGCCACCTTCCCTTTTCCTCCTCGTTTCCACCTGGCACTGCTTTTATTTTATTTTCCCAAAGCCAGCCTGCCGTTTTGCTTCCCAGCTCCCATGCGCATGTGTCTCCCCTGCTCCCTCTCCCTGCCCTCCCTTCTCCGCTCCCGGCGGAGACCTCAATCTCTCCCCCCGCCAGCTCGCTGCTGCAGCTCTCGCTCCCTTAATCCCAATGACCTTCTTGCACAAACGCGCCAGCCCCATGGGCAGCCATGGGATCAGCGTCACGGGAAGAGGGAGAGACCTTCCCCTGACACCCCCGTTAGGCTCCTCTTTCCCCCTGCCCCCTTCCCCACGAATTACGGAGAGGAAAATATTTCAGGGAAAGCAGGTTGGGGGGCTGCGAGGATAAGGGTGAACAACATCCAGCCCCTACAGCCCCCTGAACTCACCCCAGCACGGCCCGAGGCCAGCACCCTCTGACCCACAGGGAAGCAATTCCAGGACTGCAGCATTCCCCCTCCCGGGTTGCCCCTGTCACCCCACATCCTGCTGCCTCCCCGCATCCACCATAAACGCACAGGCAGGGAAGAGTGAGAAGACACCCCACACCTGAGATGGAGACGGTCATGGTCCAACCTGACTCACCCTTTCCCTCCCCACGGAAGAAACCCCAAACCAGCCCGCTCTCACCCCATACGGGCCTATATCCACACACGCAGATATACATACAGCTGTACATCTATGTGCACATATACACGGATACGGCTATACACGGAGATTCAAACATACAAAGATATATAAACCCAGAGACAAATCCCTATATCCAAACATACCTGCATATATATATAACAGAGATACAGCCATAAATGCTATGGAAGCACATACTTTCCTATCTGTGTGTACAGATCTAGGCTGTGTGGAGACATATATTATATATGTGGATACATGCGCATAGACATGCATATGTAAAGCATGTAATAATAAATAAGTAATACATAACAGCATATGGTGATAACAACATATAATAACATGTAATGGTATGTAACACACAGCGTAATGAGCATACATATATATTACGTGTGTGTGTGTGGTGTGTGTGTGTGTGTGTGTGTGTATATGGAGGTGTGCCGGAAGGTCAGGGTCGGGGCCGGTGCCGGCCGGCCGCCCGCCCCGGAGGGAGCCC
>VZRQ01004164.1:371437-410803 GCA_013397975.1 Machaerirhynchus nigripectus | reverse complement strand
CGGGCGGCGGCCGTGGGGCTGGAGGGTGCGGGGGCGCCCGGCGTGCGGGCACTGCGGGGGCAGCAGCGGGGTGCACTGCGGGGGGGGTGGGAGCACCTCCCCGTGCAAAGGCAGCCCACCCCAGAGCGCAGCCCACCCTGCGGGAGGGATGGGGGCGATGCCACTCCTGGTTTCTGTAGGGCCCAGCAGGGCCAGCCCCCCGCCCGCCCACACCCCCTGCTCGGCCCTAGTGAGGCCGCATGTGGGGCTGTGCCCAGTGCTGGGCTCCCCTGTACACGACAAGGAGCTACCGGAGAGGGTCCCGCAGAGACCTCAAAGATGATTTGGGGTCTTGAGCATCTCTTAGGAGGAGAGAATGCGGGAGCTGGGCCTGTTTAGTCTAGAGAAGAGAAGACTGAGAGGGGATCTCATTAATGCATATAAATATCTCAAAGGTGGGTGGATGGTGCCAGACGCTTTTCAGTGATGCCCAGCAGAGCAATGGCTATAAGCTAAAACACAAGAAGTTTCACCTCAACATGAGGAAGAACTTCTTTACATTCAAGGTGGCAGAGGCACTGGAACAGGCTGCCCAGGGAGGTTGTGGAGCCTCCCTCTCTGGAGACATTCAAAACCCACCTGGATGCGTTCCTGGATGTGTCACCTGCTCTAGGTGTCCCTGCCAAAGATGATCTCCTGAGGTCACTTCCAACCCTAACAATGATGTCATTCTGTCGTTCTGTGATGCTACCCCACAGAGGTCCCCATAGAGGCATAAGGCTGGGCCTTTGGGTGCAACCCATTATCCCAGAGGCCGGTTCCCTCACTAGATGCCTGCCCCTGGACAGAGATACCCGGTGAGCCTCAAAATCATACTGCAGCAAAGCCTGGGGCTCTCATTTCCAGCACCCGCCACCCTACCCACACTGTGTCCCTGGGAGGGGGTGGGCAAAGGCCCTTTGTGAACATGGGGAGTCCAGATTTTGGGGAGGAAGGGATGTGTGGGGGGAGAAGCCTTCCAGCCCTAGGAGCAATTCCAGCTGCTTGGCCCATGCCTTCTGTGCAGAGTAGCTGCATAGCAGCAGTCTGCTGTCTGCTGCAGAGTCCCCAGTAATCTGTATTAACAGGACTGAAAAGGAAAAGAAGCCCTTGGGTTGTGACATGGTTCCCTAAGCTCAGCAGCGGAAGCCAAAAACATACAAGAGCTAAAGGCGAATGTATGAGGGAGATGGAAGAGCTTTTAAAGCCCAACCCATGGGCACCCACTGGGAGCTGCACCCCAAAAAGTGAGCAGCCATTCCTCACCTTTTGTGGGGTGGGTTGGAGGTAGAAGACGGACATTCCTCCATCACATCCAGCCACAGAATCCTAGAATGGTTTGGGTTGGGAAGGGACCTTAAAGGTTATCTAGTCCAATTCCCCTGCAATGAGCAGGGACAACTTCAACCAGATCAGCTTGCTCAGAGTCCTGTCCAACCTGACCTTGAATGTTTCCAGGGGTGGAGAATCCCTGTTTTAGGAAGATGAGCTGCAGTGCCAGCACAGCTGGATCCTTAGCTCTCCAGTTCATTCTGGGTGCAGGAATCTCCCCATGGTGTTGTGTCAAACACATCCTTATCTGTAAGCCCCATGAGATCCTGAGGGCAAACTCCGGGTGCCCCATGTGCAGGAGGCTCCAGACCAGCCAGCTCTGTGTTCCACTGATACCACTGCCTTGGGTTTGCACCCCCTTCCACACCACAGGCAATGGCGGATTAAGGGCCATGTTCACTATAATAACACAGATGAAATTTCATGAAATGAAATTCTGAAACTCCGTTTCATGAAAGGAAATGAAATGAAAATTCACGGAATAAAATTTCAAAATTCCATTAAATTGAGTGAAATTTTGAAATTTCATGACATGAAATTAACGTAATGAAATAAAATTCCATTAAATGAAATAAAATGAAACTTGCCAGAAAGAAGCTTGATGAAATGAAACGACATGCCAACATTTCATGACATGAAATGTCAGAATTTCATTCATTTCATGAAATGTCGTTGAATGAAATGAAATGGAATGAAATAAGCATTATCCGTTATGACCGGTGACCGTGCGCACGGAAGTTCCGCACAATCCCCGCCAGGTGTTGTTCCGCCGCGCATCGCTGCCCGCGCACCTTTATGGCTGCGCTCGCCGCCCGTAGCGCCGCACGCGCCGCCGCGCCGCCCGGCCTCTCGCGAGACCGGGGGCGGGGCGCTTATAAAGGCTGCGCGCGGCGCTGGCGGCCCTTCCGGCCCGGCGCGTGGACAAGATGGTGGGTGCTGGGGCCTCGGGCTCTGCCGCGCATCCCGGGGGCATCGCCGCCATCCCGGCCCCGTCCTCCGCGCGGCCCCGCGCCCGCCGCCCCCAGCACCTGCGGGACACCGTGCGGGGCTCATTTCGTGGCGCGGGCGAGGCGTTGCACGGAGAGACCGGGCGGGCCTGTGCGGTGCCCGGCGGGGCGCAGGGTGTGGGTGGCGCGGGCGGCTCTGGGGGCATTGGGGGCTCCTTTCTCTAGAAAGGGGGCGGCTTTTCTCTGGGGAGCTCCCGTGGTTATGGCTTTCTTGGGGCTTTGAACCTCGCTTAGGGTAACTCGTGTCGAGTATTCTTTTTTAAATAAAGGCATGTTTATTTTTAGTTCCGTGCATAGCTGCATGGTACTTTTATTTAATTTGGATGTGAGATTGGATGGGTAAAATCTTCTTCGGGCTGAGAGTTCTCCGGATGGAACCCAGTCTTGACATGGCACTCAGGTTGCAGAGGGAGGCTGCAGGGGTGGTACTGGAGGAGAAAACCTTTGTAAAAATACTGCGCCTCCACTCAAAACAACTGACTCCAAGGTGGATGTTGAGATGGTGGTTTACTGCAGCTTTGCAAACTGAAGTTGTTCCTGTAATGCTTATTTTGGTTCTGATGCACTGAAAGGTGTGAAGCTCTCTTTTCTAGACTTCTAGGGTTGGCTGAAATTCTGGTGGCACGCTGTGGCCAAATTACAGCTTCTGTGATTCCTTGGTTAGAGTGGGACTTGGTGACATCTTAAAATAACCTTGGAAGGGAAGGGTTGTTAAAGAAGTCTGAGAAGTGTGTAGTTGGGGCATGGGGATTACATTCCTGTAACATAATGGAATTCAGAAGCTGATACTGGGGATTTCTGGAATGCAAAATATCTTAAATATACATAATATTCGTGTTTTAAGTCAGGGAGAGAATTGGCCTTGGCCCTCTAGTGGGTGTAAGCAAACCTCTGTAGCAAGCACTAAGTGTTGGTTTTCCCTCCGCAGTCTCACCGCAAGTTCTCGGCCCCGAGGCACGGCTCCCTGGGCTTCCTGCCCCGCAAGCGCAGCAGCAGGCACAGGGGCAAGGTCAAGAGCTTTCCCAAAGATGACCCCAGCAAGCCTGTCCATCTCACTGCCTTCCTGGGGTACAAAGCTGGCATGACCCACATTGTCCGGGAAGTCGACAGACCTGGATCTAGTATGTATTAATACTCTCTTCAGTAGAGAGCGTGGGTTTGGTCAGGAATGGTGACAGGTGGCCCATTCAGTAGCAGCTCTGGATTTTAGTCCTAGCTTGACTTCACCCTGTTCCAAGTCCCTGGAAGGTGGTGTGTTTCTGCTGCAGCTGCTGGTTTGGTTTAGCTGCATGGTAACAGGCTCCTTGGAACGGCTCTTCCGGATGGGGGGACATCAGTCAATTGCCTTCAGTGGTTTTTTTGGAGACTGTCCAGTCCTGGATGTGTTACTTGCTGCCATCCGTTTTGCCTATCCAGCTTTCCTGACCTTTCTACTGAACCAGCCTCAAAGTTTTGTAAGGCTTTACACTGATTTAAGAGTTGGTCACTTTACCCTGTATCATCTTCGTGAAAAGAACTTAAATCATTTAACCTTTCACATGAAGGACTTGAGAGTGAGAAAAAACATGATGTTTAAGAGTTGATACTAGATTTAATTGTGCTGTATTTCTGTTTCCATCCAGAGGTGAACAAGAAGGAGGTGGTGGAGGCAGTCACTATTATAGAGACTCCTCCCATGGTCATTGTGGGCATCGTGGGATACGTGCAGACCCCTCGTGGTCTCCGTAGCTTCAAGACCATCTTTGCTGAGCACATCAGCGACGAGTGCAAGCGCCGCTTCTACAAGAACTGGTGAGAGAGCAGGACCTTGGCTGGTCTCGTGCCATGGTCCCTAGTTTTACTGCAGATGATCCTACTACAGCTTTTTGAGAAGGCTTTTCAGTAGTTAGTGCTTAGCTTTGACAGACTGGCCTAATTGGGGGATAGGCTGTAGGAATAGCTCCATGAGGGTGACAGCATAACTTTAGGTAGTGCCCTTCTTGGTGTGGGTAGCTTCAGGTTTGCCTGAGAGCTCCTTGACAGGCTACACGTGATGATACTTCGACGGGCGGACATAAGGAAATCGCCTCTGGCGCTTGTTGTTGAGTGTCGAGTCCTGACTGTAGCCCTGTTTTCTCAGGAAAAGGGAAGACAAGTGTCACTTCTGATTGCCGTTCCAGGCGCTGTTGTGGTGATTGAAAGTGTGCATTTGCCCAAGTGCGGCTCCAGCGTGTCTGGAGCTCCCAGCCTGTTTATGAACTTGGCAGCCTGAAAAGATGTCAGAGCGGAGCAGTAAAGATCTCAAGGGTGTTTCAGTAACGACCTTGCTGTCGGGCACGCAAGGGGGGGAAATTAGGGTATTTTGAAGCAGATTACAGTCATCTCACAATTGCTTTAAAGATCTGGTTTTTTTTCTGTTACTGTTTGACATCTCTCTACAGTCTTTTGTCTTCTGTAGTGTGAATGTTAATGTCCTTTGGAATTCATGGCAGCTCCGCTCAGCTTTGGCAATTTTGCCACTGTCTGATGAGCTCCAGGCTCCGCTTGCCAGTGGAAAAGAGTCATTAGAAGCTGGCAATGAGCCAAAGCCAACTGAGGTGGCAGCTCCTTCCGCTCATCCCCACTTCCCTGGGGATTGATGAAGGGCTTAGCCAAGCCTTGTCTCTGCTCTGCTCCTGAAGGCACAAGTCCAAGAAGAAGGCCTTCACCAAATACTGCAAGAAGTGGCAAGATGAGGAGGGCAAAAAGCAGTTGGAGAAAGATTTCAATAGCATGAAGAAGTACTGCCAGGTTATTAGAGTCATGGCTCACACTCAGGTAAGTGCCTGTGGGACTCAGGTGTGCTGGAAATAGCTGAGAGAACAGGGTTGAAACTTGATCCATCTCTGTAGGGAGATTTCTGCCCTCTGCTGCAGCTTAATGCTGACTATTCAGCACATTACAAATTCATTCTCTACAGAGCTGTGCTCGCAGGATGCTTGAGGAGCCTCGGCAACCTCTGGCAGTCTTTTGAAGGAGTGTCCAAAAGAGACTGAGCTGTAGTAGGAACTTCTTGGGCTTTGCTGATACCATGTAGACCTGGACTCTCTTAATTCCAGCTACAAATAAAACCAGGCTGAACACTGAACTCAAGGTTTGTGTGCTCAGCATAATTTCAGGCTGCATTCTATTGGGATTGCAAGCACTCAGACTTCTGGCGGCTTCTCTTGCTCAGCTGGAGGAGGTGTTCCACTGAGTGATTTGGTGGTGACTCCCCAGCTGTCAGCATTCTGACAAACTTTATTGGGAGATGCATTAAATCTTTTGAGCTGGCTCTAAGTACAGTAAGATGGCTGATATTACTAGAATTAATTTCCTGTAGTAGACACAAGGGGCAGTGCTGCAACTTCTATTGATTCTCTCACCAGTTTGCTCTGTACAAAATACAGTAGAAGTAACTGTAAATACGATTCAGCTCAAAGTGCCCTAAATGTGGCAGGCTTTATCAAACAATCTGAACAGTTTGGGTTGGAAGGGACCTTAAAGATCATCGAGTTCCAACCCCCCTGCTATGGGCAGGGACACCTTCCACCAGACCAGGTTGCTCAGGCCCCTCCAACCTGACTGAACAGTTGTAGGTGTGGGGCATGCAGAGCTTTTCTGGGCAACCTGTGTCAGTGACTCAACACCCTCCTAATAAAAATAATCCTTCTGAGGTCCAATTTAAATCCAGACTGTTTCAGTTCAAAACTATTGCTCTCTTGTCCTTCCTCAGTGGATGGCTGTGGGGTTAGAGAACTCTGTGCTCCTGTGGGTAGCATATAACTTCCAGGTGCAATGACTTGCAAGCCACTACACAACCTTTCCTCCTTATTGTAGGGTGGTCTTTAAGTTTTAGATCTTGGAAAATGATACTAGAAAAATAGATTAGGCCAGGGATAAAAGGATACTGGGCTTATTAATATCGGGTCCATTTCAGAAGAGCAGGAACTGAACGTCATTCTTTCTGTGTTCCAGATGCGTTTGCTTCCCCTGAGACAGAAGAAGTCTCACCTGATGGAGATCCAGGTGAATGGTGGCACTGTTGCTGAGAAAGTGGATTGGGCCCGGGAGAAGCTGGAACAGCAGGTGCCTGTGTCAACGGTCTTTGGCCAGGATGAGATGATAGATGTCATTGGAGTCACCAAGGGCAAGGGATATAAAGGTAAACACATGCAAGTCTTGTTTTTTGTGATAGGATACAGTTTTTAATGAAATCCTGGCCTTGAGTTTTCATGAGTGCGTGTGCCAAGAGCTGAAGAGGTAAATCCCTATTGCTGTAGTTGTTCAATGATGAGACCATGGAATGAGCGCTGGGCACAGCGCCTGACATCCGTGAGGAGTCATTCCATGCTGCCTTCCTTCTGAGAACACAGCCCAGGGACACCAGGGAGGGAGCTTCACCAGGAAATGTTGATTCCTGGGACGCTGGGTCTGCGCTTGCCGTTTGTTGCCTGGGGACTGCAGCTTGAAAGGTGGCTTAAGCTGTGGTTGAAGAGTTTGGTGACATCTCAGTTTGAGAACACTTGTCACGGCTGCTTTGGTCCCTTGCAGGTGTCACCAGCCGTTGGCACACCAAGAAGCTGCCGCGCAAGACTCACCGGGGCCTGCGCAAGGTGGCCTGCATCGGTGCCTGGCACCCCGCCCGTGTGGCCTTCTCCGTGGCCCGCGCGGGCCAGAAGGGCTACCACCACCGCACCGAGATCAACAAGAAGGTTGGTGTCTCTCAGCTGCTGGGGAGGAACGGGGCTGGCCCATGTCACTTGCTCTGTGACAGTGAACAGAGTGGGAAGTTTTGCTCTGTTAGAATGTTGTTTTGGGGATAGCACCCGTGGTCTGGTACGCTGAATAACTAGAATTCTTGTGTGGGCACATGTTTTCAAAGTGCAACAGACTCTTTTCTCTGAACCTATGTAGAATTCCTTGCATTTTATCTGATGACAGGCTCTTTCTCCCACTTTTTGCTAAGTAGAATTTCTTTATGTTCTTAGATTTACAAGATTGGCCAAGGTTACCAAATCAAGGATGGAAAGCTGATCAAAAACAATGCATCAACTGATTATGACTTGTCTGACAAGAGCATTAACCCTCTGGTGAGTTGCTGCAGCTCTGTGCCAAGTCTGCTTGTGAGCTGCAATCCTAAGAGGCAAATGGGTCTGGTATAAGTTACTAAATGATTGAATGAAGAGCTCTCGAAATAAGACGACTGCTGTTGGAGGTGGTGGTGTTTAGTTAGTCTCACTACTGACTTGTGAAACTTGCAAATTGCATTTGTTACATGGCAACAGGACAGATGTTACAAACCTTGAATGGTACTTGTAAATTTACAAGGAATAACTTAGCAAGAAGAGCTTCTTCTGTTCTTAATAAAAACCTTATAGCAAGAAGTAAATTGCTGCATCAAGAAACTTGACCTGTGAAAGGCAATACTGGAAACAGGATTTCAGTGCTTGTGGAAATGGCCAAAGGCTGGAAATGGTGTGGATCTGTAGGCAGGAATGGTCACAAGTCCTGCTTGTACAGACCACTGACTGTTCTCTCCTTGCTCAGGGAGGCTTTGTCCACTACGGTGAGGTGACCAATGACTTCATCATGGTTAAGGGCTGTGTTGTGGGGACCAAGAAGAGGGTCCTAACCCTGCGCAAGGTGAGTAGTGCAACCTGCTGTTGTCACGTGGGGTGGAGCAGTTTAAGGGAGCTGTGCTGCCTCTGGTGCAGATTCTGGGGAATCATGGGTGCTAGAAAGAAAAGCCTCCCACACAAACCCACCCCCTAGTAATGGCCTTGGGAGTGGCATGAGGTCATTTCTGCAGATGGCTCAGTCCAGGGTTGTCTGTAGTGATGGACATGGTTTAGGCTTGAGAATTCCTGTGACCATAAAGACACTGGCAGAGTGGGGTTCACCCTGCTGGGAGCTGGCCAGTCTTCAGCCTTGGAGGCCAAAGATGCAGGGTGGATGGCTTATTGTCAAGTGTTCTTGCACATGGTAGCGGCTGAAGTCTGAGGTCAGAGTGACCGAGGAGGTGTTAGCCATGGAAGTGACTAGAAGTAGCCAGTGTACTGGAGGCTGAAAGGGCAGTGCTGCTGTTGTAAACTCACCTGAATCCCTCTTTTTAGTCCCTGCTTGTGCAGACCAAGCGCCGGGCCCTGGAGAAGATAGACTTGAAGTTCATTGACACAACCTCCAAATTTGGTCATGGCCGCTTCCAGACAGCTGAGGAGAAGAAGGCTTTCATGGTAAGAGCACTTCCTGGCACCTTTGTTGTATACTACTGTGTTGTCTTTGAGCTCATGGCAGCTGATAGCTTGGCCTTTGGGCCGTCATGTGGCCAGAGTTTTTGTGGAACAGAACTCCAGTTGAGAGGCCTTCTCCTGCCAATTTGGTTATGGCTGCAGGGGGCTTGGGGTCTCACTTCCCCTGTGACACCTCTTGGTGTCTGAGGGGTGTTGCCATGTCTGGGCACAAGCTGTTCAGTCATGAAGCGTGGAACAAGCACTGCTCCGTATAGTCCAAGAGCAGCTCGGGAGGAGGGTCCTCACAGTGGTGGCATTCCCAGCTTGTCACTTGCTGGAAAAAGCAGCCAGGAGTGCTGTGAGTGAGGCCCTGGCAGGAGCTTGGGGCCAAGCAGGAGCTTCCCCACCAGGTGGCACCAGCGTTGCCGCTCAGGCACATCCAGAGTCACCGGGTCAGCCCAGTGCGGCTGCGCCACGTTCGGCTTTCCCCCAAACCTCTGGCTGTAGGGATAGGACACAGGGTTTCCAGTGGGTTGCAACATGGAGGGCTTCTTTTGCCTTGATTTCTTTACATCTTTTGTGATTGGGGTGTGATGTCTTTTGTGCAGACTGCTGTTTACATAGCTTGGTTTTTGTGATGGTTTTTTTTTTTTAGGGACCACTCAAGAAGGATCGCATTGCAAAAGAGGAGACGGCCTAATGGGTGGAATGGTCCTGTGGCCTGTGTGCTTTCAGACCAAAAAATAAATATTTTAAAGAAATTAACTTTGCCTCTTGGTGTATACATAGCTGTGTCAAGCCTGGTACTCTGACTGCAGGTTCTACATGTGCATCAAACCAAAGAAGCAAGTAAAGCTCTAGTTCATGAGCATCCACCTTACAGCAGGGTTCCTCTAAAAGAATGAAGCTGCTGTTGCTGGTTTTGGAGAGCAAAGATGGTGGGTCAGAGCAAGGCTTCTCTGGTTGTGTGAAATAGTAAAGCAGCAGGGGCCCTAAATGCGTCTGCAGTTGCTGAGGTATTGGTCCACGTCAATCCTCAGCTGGGTGGACAGAGAGCTTTGAGTCGAATGGGTTTAGAGGGCAAATTTTAGGTAGCTGGTGGATGCTGGTTGTTGCCATGGAAACCTTCCAGTTTCCCTACGGCAGGGGCTGTAACCTGCACACTTTGCAAATGCAATTTGTTGCTGTCCCTGAGAGCAACAGAAGGCAGCAGGTATTCTGAAAAATCCCAGCCTCACAACAGCTGGCTATTTCTGAATGCACGTAGCTTCCCTGCTGAAAGGTGGCAGGAAGCAGGGCTGCCTGGGCGGGCAGGAGGATCTGCATCCCACCCTCTGAGGAGGAGGGAGAGCTGTGAGTGCCGCGGGTGTTGTGTTACCGCCTGACTCAAAATACCCTGCTGGCTCCCAGGGACATGGTTTGGTGTGTCCTTCACTGACCATAATTGGAGACGTGGCAGCGAGTGAGGCAGTAACTCCAGACTTGCACACCAAAGTGAAGCACTGCCCTGTAATAGACCTGGACTGGCCCTATTTGCTCTTATCTGAAGTGGGGAAAGGTGGGATGTAGAGATTTTTTCTCGTGGTGGTGCAGGAGAGCCTTCTAAGAGTTAAAAGGTGGCAAGAAGGAGGAAAAACATTTACCTTGTTTCCCTAGAAACCAGACTGGATGACTGAAAGAGCTGCCTGGCTCCCTGTCAGCCTCATTTAACCCATGAACCTGCTGGCTGATTTCAGCCAAGTGAAATAAGAGAGGTATCATCAGCTAATTTTTTTCCCCCCGCACAAGTCTCAAATTGGCAGGTAGGTAGAGAAGAATCTTGAATTAGTATTCCTCTGATGCACAAAAGTGGAATTCCTACCCTTTGTCCATCCTGAGCCTGCAGTTTTATGCCCAGCTCTGAGGAGTGAGGTTTTTTCCCTCATCTGTTAGCCTTTGGTGGGCTTTTCACTTTTTAAAGCTGGTATGTACTAGCTGGCTAGGAAGGGTGTGGCTCTGAGCCAACCCTGCCTGCTACTGCTTCGATCTCAGCAGTCAGATGCATCTAAGGGATTTGGGATTACCAGGATAAGTGGATGTGTTGGGGGTGAGCATCCATGGCAAACGATGGACTACCTTGACGAAAATCTCTAAAAGCATCTGATTTTACCATACCTTGTGGGAGCTCTGGAATGCTGCTGATTTTATTTTGGAGTGACAGTGGTAGCAGAGGGAATTTTTAGTCAAATTGGCACCTAAGTAGGTGGAAGCAGTCCTGAAGGAATGCCATTGTTGAAGATGCTCGGCGTGTGTCTGGCAGGAGGGGAGTTACTTTGTCTTGGAACCCGGTGCTAGACTTGGGTTTGTTTATTTTTGGAGCGATTGTTGCTGACTGATAAAACAGCGGATGGTGGGGAAAAAAAAACCCACAAAAGCGGTTTCCTGGAATCCTGGGGACATCCACTGTCAGGAGGTGGCGCTCCTTCCTCTGTAGACACTTGTCGCGGAGGGCTCGCTGGTGGGACTGGCCTGGAGAAAAGCCCTGCTTAGCCGGGGCATCCGGAACGTGTGGGTCATCTCAACCCCTCTGAGGGCTCCCTGGAGCCCCCTGGAGCACCCGGCTGCTTTGCTGGGGCACTCCTGGGAACCTGGTTTGGGAGGTCCGTGCCAAGCCATGTGGGTGGGGAGTGAAGCCATGGGATACCAAGCTGGCTTTGGCAAAGCCTCACACTCCTAAAACCTGGGTCCACCCTGCAACCCTCATCTCCCAGCCTTCCTGCTCCTGCAAAGTGTGTGTCCTCTGTTCTGGGGACAATCCCCAGTGCAACAGGCAGCAGTTGTTGCAGGTCACACATCGGTCCAGCAGCTCCTGAGAGCCAAGAAACATTTTTAGGGTGACTCACATTTTTCTTAAAATGACTTTGAGCTTCTTTTTGGCACTGTCATCTCATATCACACAGCTCTGTGAATGGTGGTGCTGCTTGAGTGCATCTACCCTTCTCCAAAATGTCCAACACCATCCCAGTCTACTCAGAAAAGATCCCACACCCTGGTGATGCTCAGACGAACCCGAGAGCCACAGGAGGACAGGGACAGCCCTGACCCTGCTGAAATAACATCAGATGCCGTGGGAACATGCCCTGTCCCAGCTGGTGGTGGGAGGGCTGCGGCTGGGAAGCAGGACTGGGTTTCACCCCCGGCACCCGGTGCTCCCCAGCTGCCGGCGGTGCAGGGGCTGGGACTTGGCGCTCCTGGGTGGGGGCTGCTTTTCCAGCAGCATCTGGCCCCAGCGCTGCTGCCTCTTTTCCTTGCCGAAGATTAAACGAGATGCAGCTGTGATGCTGGAGCGGAGACCTTAGAAGTGTGTAAGGATGCCTGGGGGGGGGAGGGAATTGGGTTCAAATTGGAGGTCTTGGCTCCCGCAGTCAGCTTCACAAGTGGCCCAGCTGACACCCTGCCTTCCCACCCCGGCCCCTGCCTTTGATCCCAGTGACAAGCAGGGAGCTTCAAGTATGCTCGATGGGGGAGAAGGGCTGACGAAGGTGCCCCGGGGGAGCCGCAGCCGGGTTCACGCACCGCGGCAGCTTTTCTGCCGGAGCAGCTCCGCTGGGCTGTTCCGAGGGCGGAGTGCGTTTGATTTGCAGCCCCCCCAGCCTGAGGACTTCTTTTGTACCTGACAACTTGCTGGCTTATCACCAACCCTTAGAAGTGCCTGTGGGACCTGGGGGCATGGATGTGGTGGGGAGTGGTTCCCCACAGAGGCACTCCCACGTGGCGCAAGGAGATGGCAGGCAGCTGTGCTCCAGGACTGCAGCTCCTGGTACCAAGGCAAAGCCAAAGCTGAAGTTCCCCCATTCCCATGGCCACCAGGGCTTTCTTGCCATGGAGATGTCAGTAATCCTGGTGCAGCACTGCTCCCTGGCTGGGTGTGGGACTTAGGGGATGCCATGTGAGTTTTGGGAAGTCTTTTCATCCCTTCCCCCAGCACGGTGCTGGGGAATCACGTGTTTCTGTGGCGACTGATGAGCGCACTGGGGAAGACTAAATTTATCTTCTACAGTCTCCCAACTTCCCCAGAACAGTGTGGGCTGTCCTTCCTGGTAGGGACAGCCCCTGTCCCAGGGTCCCCTGGATGCCCAGGTGCCACCTAGCTCCCCACAAGCCACAGAGCACTCCGATGTCAGGCAGCACTCTTGGTAACATAAGTGGCATCAAATTCAAACCCAAGGATTGAATCAGGGAAAGGCTTAGATACCTAAGGGCACAGGGACACCTCTCTGAGACTGTCCACTGGGCTCAGGCATCACTTCACACCCAACTGCCACATCACAGAGGTTTTTAAATATGCATTTTTTAACTTCTTTATTGACACCAGTGGTGTCAGAGACTGAATTAAGCCAACAGGGGCCATTCCCGCTGGGCACAGCCATGCAGACAGTCAGTGAGAGAAGCTACCCCCAGATGTATCACCCTACAGGGATAATTCCCCTCAGCTTTGTGGCTGGAGCTGTCTGCTGTGCACTCTGCTCCTATCTGCCACAGTATTCGAGGGGTGGATGGAAACCAAAGCTCATTATTCCCCTTGGGAATCAGCCAGCAACCGGGGCTCTGGCAGGCCAGGTCGGCGAGGAGCTGTTGATGGCGGAGGTATTTATAATCTTTGTTTGGTTCCAGCAAGGCTGGGCGCCCACTCCCGCTTCCCTCCATACAATAAGATCAAACAGCTCCGGGACATTTCCTTGCTCCTTGCAGATGAAATTCTTGCATCTGCCGACCTGCTCCGCCCTGCCTGGGGCTGCAGCCTCTTCCTTCGCTCGAAGACCTGGAGGGTTGCTGCTGCTATTTCTTCTGCTCCTAAACTGGGCATTTGCTCATTTTTCCCACCTCACTCCCCTCCATTTTCAGAGCTTATGGGCAGTGGGTACAGGACTAGGACTGTGGCACTTTCCCCACCCCAGCTTCATTCCCTCTCCCACTTCTGAAGGACCTCAGCTGTGTTTGATGGGTCACATGTGGGCTTTGCCCATGGATGTCACTGCAGTCGATGCAAGAAAGCAGAAGTATGCTTGCCCATGGCAAGGGCAAGGTGCCTGGCAGGAGTTTATATCTGTCCCACACATCCATCCTCTTCTTTGGTGCCTGGCCCTGGTGCCAAGCAGGGATCAGGAGAGCGTGAGGTCCTAGGAAGGCAGTACACCTGTGCTGGGCAGGTTGTCTGCATCACGGATGATGCGGAGGCAGGATATATATCCTTGCTGTTGGAACCTCTTGCTGCTGGCCTCATCCCAGCCCAAGGCCCTCACCTTGCAGCCATGTTGGGGATCTCATCAGACCCTTCCAGCAAAGGCCATTTTGCTCTGGGGATCCCTCCTAGGGGCTCAGCAATGCGAGACCACCACCACCACTCCTGCCAGAGGTGCAGGAGGGATGGCGTGCAGCATCCCTGGGGAGGTGACACTGAACACTGGCAAAGACCAACTGTCCCCTGGGCTCTGCTTGAGGCAGAGTGGAATCATCCCCTGTCATGCAGCCACTGGCAAATACCAGCCCTGATTCACCTGCCTCCTCTCCAACAGAGGTTTTCCTGCCAGGCAGGAGCAGGCCCCAGGGATACCAGCCAGTCGGTGGAAGCTGTGGCTGGCCATACCCCAAGCCATGCTGTGCCATCCTGCCCATCTCCCAGGGAGGTTTCCGTTCCCCTCTCCAAGCAGGAGTCTTGCCAGGTGTCCCCGGTACTGAGGGGCTGCTGGTGTGGCAGGGGAGCCCAGCTGTGGGCAGGAGACTCAGCTGCTTTACATGTCCCCCCTCAGAGCACAGCTCGTGCTCAATCTTTCAACAGGTCCCTGTGATCTAGGGGTAAATTATGGGTGTCAGGTTTGGGGCAGCCAAGAGGGGATTTTGGAGGGGGGAGGTGGCAGGGAGCAGTACATGTGAGTGGCTGGGGAAGGACAGAGCAGGGTGGTCCATAGCTGGATTTTGGTGCCTTCACAGCATCTCCTCCTGGAGCATGCTGGGGTTTCAGGCTGTGCTTGGAGGGCCAAAATGCACGTCACCTCCACTCTGAGCCTTTGGTATCCCTTCTTCTTCAACCCGAGCCTTCATCCCAAAAGGAAACCCTCAGTACTGTCCCCCCATGCCGTCCTGCTCCTCCCCCTTGCCCCCAGGGTGCTGAGCTGGATCTCTGCGGTGCGGAGCTTGGGATGTGTGCCAGAGGAAACAGTGGAGACGGCGGCGGGGCAGGGACCCAGGTGTGAACCCACACAGGTAGCAGGGCTGTGACTCAGCCATCTGAGAGAAAGCGCCGCGGTGCCCCAGCTGCCGGCACGGCCGGGGCCGGGAGGGCTCCGGCGGGGAAACCAGACACGCCACTGGCCTCACTGCTCACCAGCGTTTTGCTCCAGCAGCCGCGCTTGGCTGCCCCGGGGCTGCTTGGGTGCAGGAGCACCGAGCTTTCAAGTTTAGCTCATTTCATTTCCATGGGAAAAAGCACCTCTTTCCCCTGGAAACCCAAGACACACAAGTACCCCAAAGATTTTCCACCGCTGGGTCCAGCCTAGTGTCAGAATCTGATGGGGTCCGACCACGGAGACCCTTTCTCCTTGCAGGCAACCTTCCCTCCTCCTTCTCTTTCTCTGCAAAGAGTTAAATCTCTCTCCAATTCAGCACCTTTTCCCCTCCCTCTTGCCCCCGGGATAATGTTTAACCGAGCTCATTGCTAATTAAATATCGATGACCTCAGGCAGGTTTTGTTATCGTCTGGAAACACCTGATGCATGTGTCACCAGAAAGAGTTTTTCTTGTCTCAAGTACACCGGCAATCCTTGAACTCATGTTGGCTTTTCCCTTCCCACCCCCGCCGGCCGCCCCTGCCCATGGGCACCTAGGCTTTGCTGGCAACTGAGCGACTCCGACTGGCGTGGGCTTGTTGTAGCCTCTCCAAATTGCAGGGGACAGACACGGTGGGAAGGAAAGTTTTATTTTCTCCTTTCCTTTCCCAAAGCATGGCCATTGCTGCCCCCCATCCACAGCCAAACAAGCTCAGCTTGAACTTGGTGGACTTTCCTCTTCTGGGCTGAGTCTGTTCTTTCCACCTCCTGTGAGCATAGGGGTGACCCAGCTTGGAGTTTGGCTCTCCAAAATATCTCCTGGGATTTCCCAGTGGAGCAGTGAAGTCCCACAAGGAAGACTCCCCATCCCTTCTTCCCTTGTCCCTGAGGGCAGACTCGGACCAACGCTGCCAGGATGAGCAGGCAGGAGCTAAAACCCTTAAAGGCTGCAATGGAGAATGGGATAGAAAAAAAGGGGAGCGAAAGAGAAAGACTGAGAAAAGGGAGGCTGTGAAGGGGTTAGAGATGTTCTGGGAAGGGGTTGTGAGCACATTTGAGGAAAGATGGACTTTTATAAGGCAGAGCCTGTCCCCCCGAGCTGGATGTGTGGAAGTAGAGGGGACTCCTCAGGAACTGCACAGCATCTGGGGTTTCCTGCCAGGTCCAACAGCCTTGTGAACAGCCTCTGAATCTTTCTGCACAAGGAGGTCTCTCAGCCCTGCAAAAATTCTCGGGGGTGGTTTTCTTTGTGGTGAGGAGCAGAGGCTTTGCTGACATCATTTTCACACTCTGCGGTATAAATAGCCAACCCGAAAAACAAAGGAAAACTCCCCATGAAGACCATGTAAGGCAGAGCTACAGTTGCACCATTTATTTATTCGCTCGCCGTAGCTATTTCCTGCCTCTGTTGGTCAGAGACCTCCTGTGTTGGCCAAAAATCAGATTTCCTCCCTTGCCAGGAATTTATGGATCAGCAGCACTGATGGCCCTGGCAGGACAAACTCCTGTCTACAGCTGGCCTTGGTCCCACCAGTTGCTCCAAGGCCCAGCACATCTGCTGGGCATCTCAGGGTAGGACAGTGGTGATCTCTCCTTGGAACAGCCAAGGTCAGGGCTGAGGCTGGAAGGTTCAGTAAGGCCGGAGGAATCAGTAAGGCTGGAGGCAGTATCTTGTTCCCTCCACCAGCGCTGCAAGGCTGGTGTTCGCTCGGTGATACAGCAGGCAGCATTTCTTCAATCCCTAGGACCTCCCTTGGGCTGAAACCCCTCCAAGCCACCCAGAGCCCCAAGGGGAAGCAGATGCCATGTTAGAGTGGGGCACACTGGAAAGGTTTCCAGGCCATAAAGCCAGGGGGGTGTCACCAGGGCACACCCAGAGCTGGCTTTTGCTGTCCCCCAGTCTGCAGGTCCCTGCCGTGCGAGGCAAAGGGAGCACTCGGTCAGGGACGAGCGCAGCACCTGGGAGGGGGAGGGTGGCGCAGACACGGACCCGGCTTGTTCAACAAGCTGGAGCGTGGCTGCAGATGCATCTTCTTCAGGCTCCAGCTGCGCTCCGGCTCTGCAGCTCCTTCCCAGTGCTTGTTGCTGCCTCCAGACCTGCCAGCAGATCAGTCTGTGCATGTGCTTCCTCGCTCGCTCCAGGCACCATCAGCCAGGCTCGCTCGGGCCCCTTCTTCCCTTGCCCCAGCTGTGCCGGCCAGCTTTGCACGGAGTGAAGTGGGCGAAGCTTCCCCTGTGGCTGGGAGGGCGGCAGCTCCTCGGCAGGAAGTGGTGGCCAGCAGCTGGGGATGGGACCTCCTTCAGAGGATCCAGGCAAACATTTTGGGCAAGGGGTGAGGGTTCCCTGAATTTCAGATCTCCATGTGGGATGCTAAGCAATCCCAGCTCTCCTTCGGGCATGCCTGCCGTGGAGGGGTGGACACACTGGTCCAGGACTGCTGCTGCATGGGAGCAGGTCTGCAGGCATTAGCTCCCTTGATGCTGCCTGTAAGCCAGAGCTGCCTTCAGCTCTGTTCGTGGAGGAAGACAGATTGCAATTACCCTTGCCTGCTCCCCAAAAATGCTCTGTCCTCTGGGAAATGGAGCAGGGTTGGCAAGGGAGAGCACGGCACAGTACCTTGTTGTTCTGCTGACGGCTGATGGGGGCGGGAGCTGGGAACAGTGGGGACAGTGATTGTCAGAGCTGCTTTGCCTGGACACCATGGCCAAGGTGAGGGGATGGAAGGACCTGCTGGCATGGAGCAGTTCCCCTTTCTGGCTGCTCACTCCCCTGCCTGAAATCCCCCCTGTGCACGAGTAGCCCCAGGGGCAGGGACAAGGGGGGAGCCAAAGGTTGGTGTGAGCTGTTTGGAGGTCTGACTCTAGGGAGGGTCCCCTTCAGAGGACTGTCTCCTTGGTCATTGTTATCAGGATAATTCTCCAGCCACTCAAATCCTGTTTTTGTGCTGGTGTTGCCTGGCTCTACGGGAGTGAGGGGGGAGAAACACAGGAAACGGTAGCGACGGAAGCAGAATCATCTCCTGGAGGGAGTGAAGAGCTGCTGACGCCACTGAGGGGAACAAAGAGATTCAGAAGGAGTTACACATGGGCTTGTGCTGGAGACAGCCCAGACAAATAGTCTCAGTCCCAGCTTACGGCACACCTCAGGCCCGTCCAGCACGCTGCACCTCCACCTCCCCCAGCCCAACCCCCTGCACTGCGTTCTGGGGTGCAAAGAGGCCTCGGGGGGTCCCCAGGTGAGAAGAGCAGGCAACTGTGAATGAACACTGCCAGATGTTCTTGGCATGGAGAAGCCCTGGAGAGGGTGACCTGGGGGATGTCCTCTGCTCTAGCTCCAGCTGCTGCAAAAGCTGTGGCTGGTATGGCGGGGCGAGGGTGGCCATGGGAACAGCACAGCACTCGGTGGCAGCGTGGGCGCCGGCCTCACCACTGCCTCAAAGCTCTCCCTCCAGCTCCCCCAAATGCCAGGGGGGCTGTCCCCGCGCCTTGCACACACAACGGGCCCTCTGTCCCCCAGGCACAAACGGAAACTCTGAGTAAAAAGGTCAGAGGGCCTGGCATCCATCTCACCCAGGGCCAGGGGGAGCGTGCAAGCCCCTGCTTGGCAGAGTCACAAGCTGCCCCTGTCCTCATCCCCATCCATGGCACCTTTCAGGTCCTAAGGAAGCCCCCATGTGCTTCCTCTCTCGAAGGCGCAGGTCAGGACTGCTGCATCCCAAGTGCCAAGGGATCTTCCCTGTGGCTCCAGGGCAGCAAATCCACTCTCCCAGAACAGAGCAAAGCCCTTGGGTCTCCTAGATGCTGGCCCTGTGATGCCACAGCCAGGCTGGGCTGGGGAGCTCTCTAAGTCCTGGCCTTGCCTGTGGCAGTGGAGTGTGATGACAGTGGACACAGCCTTCTCCTCAATGCACTTGTGCCAAGGTAATCCTCCCCATCCAGCCCCCATATCCCTAATTCTGAGAAGAGAACGCATACCAAAGCTGCAAGTAATGAAGACACATTTTCTGTTACAAGCGGCAGCATTCACATCTCAGATCCTTCTGTGGCTGAGGAGTAAGAGCCCATCCCAGCCCCATCAGATGCAGACCCCCCTCCCTTCCATAACTCCATCCCCACGGCACATGCACTGCCTGCTCCAGAGCCAGGGAGGAGGATTTCCCCTGTCAGTGATGCCATGAGGCTGTGATGCTGTGGGACACTGGGGACCATGGAACCATTTGGGGCAGCACTGCTGGGGGGAAGCTTACAGCACCCCTACCCTGCTGCCTGCAGAAAGGGCAGCACAGCCAGGATGCTGCAGTTGCCAGGAGTGCCTCTAATCCCCAGGGTCTGCCTTCATGAGCGGTGTTTGTGGCTGGAACATAAGTGTCAAAATGTCATCAGTCCCTTATCGGCACCGTATCTGGGTCCCTTTGGTACCTACTCAGCCTCCAAAAATAGCCTAGCAGAGAAAAAGAATACATTCCTAAAATAGCACCACGGCTTGGGCTCGCCCGTGCTGGAGCTGACACCTGGTTAAGTGCCCACCGCAGCTTTGCAGGGAGATTTCAGATCCATTCTCCTGTGCTTTCCCAGCCTAAAATAGCAGCCACACCTCGCTGCACTGGGAGGCTGGCAGGTACTTTCCAACTTGTGCCCAGAGCAGTGCCAGCTGCTGCCCGGCCGCCCTGTGCCACCGCAGGGCACCGCTGCTGGCTGTCCTGTGCGAGCCCCAGGCTGTCCCTGTGCCCACACTGCTCACACGTCCCACGGCGGGGCAGGGAGGTGTGTGAACCCCTGGAGCACGGCAAGGGCCAGGTGAGTCACCCCTAGGGATGCAGCCAGCGATGTGGGAGGAGAGGGCTGGCTGGCTGCCTCTCCTGAAAAGGAGAGCTGCTGAGGAGGAGGAAGCTGGGAGGAAGGAAGGCCTTGTTTGTCTGTTCCCAGAGGGGTGCAGGAACTGCTATATGAGGAATTACCTGACCTCAAATCTCCAGATGCTTTTCACTAACTTCCTCGTTTGAGCCTCCCCAAGCTCCTGCAATCTTACCCTGTGCCTTGTTGCTGCTGCTGCCTGCCCTGAGCTACCCCAGCACTGGCAGCTGGCTTCCTCCAGGCTGCAAGGACTCTTCCGCCTCCTTATGCTCCAAATTTATCCACACCTGCTCTTCCTCCTGGATGGACCACATTCACTCTGCATATGTGAATCCAGAAGCCCAGCTCTGCCAGGCAGGCAGGGCTTGGCCACCTGGGAAGGCAGGGAAAGCCGTGGTGAGTGGGTGGTTCGTGAGCTTCCAGTTAGAGGGAGGATGCTGCAGGTGTGGGGCATCCTGTGGGATGCTCTGTGGGACCCAGGTGGGAAAGTGGGGACTCAGGATGTAGGAAATCGATGCTCTGCATCTGTCACTGACACATGTTGGCCTTTCACACACATTCCGATCCTACATGCCTCATGTTGCAGCCCGTGCAGCCCCTGCCTCATGCAGTGTCGCACGGCCGGGCTGCTCGGCATCCATGAGGGATGAGGGGATAAGACCGTGACGCAAAGGTTTCGTGCTCTTTGGAGACTACTGCTTCCTCTCTTGCCCGGCCCTTTAGAAGGTCTGGGCAAAGATGTTTATGCAGAATACAAAAGGTTTAAGGATGTGTGTTGGATTCTGAGGGATGGAGCCCAGCATGAGATAAATGCTGATCTGGAAGCAGGATCCAGCACTGCTGCTCTTCATATTGAACAGTGTTTCCTGGGGCAAGTGGTGGAGGAGGGGTGAGGCTGCTGGGTTCAGGAGGGCTGGGAATCATGAAGCTACGGTGCTCCCAGGGAGTAGGGATGTAGTCAGGGGCTGGGGTGTCTCGGAGAGCAGGGATGGAGGCACATTTTACTGCAGAACAAACCGGGGACTGTCCCGTGTGTCCAGGAGCAGGGCTGGGAAAGGACACCTGGAAGGGTGTGCAGAGGAAGGGGAGATCAGCAATGGCATGTGCTGAATGGAGGTTAGAGCAGGGATCTGTTTGGATCAGGGAAGACTTCTCTTTCAGGGATCATGCTGGGAATGGAGTAGGTGCTCAGAGTACCTCCCAGGACAGAGGTACCCGAAAGCAAGCTTGAGGGATAGAGGGCAGTGGAAATGGATTGCCTGAGGTATGTGAGGGAGAGCTGGGAAGGCAGAGAATGGCAAAACCTTTGTTTTCCACCAGGGAGGATCTGTTCAACTGCAGACTCTCCAGTTCTTTGCAGCCTCATAGCACCCCACCAACCCATGGATAAATTAGGGTCTGAGACCTTCCAGGCTGGGGCAGGAAGGGGGGATGTGAGTCAAAACAACAAAAACAGCACTCTTGAGGAGGCTAATTTCAAGGTTGGGATGGATCTTCTGAAATAACAGGTTATTTCTAGACTTAGGAAATGAACCAAGTAGCCCACAGGCCCAGAAGGAACCATGGGGAGGTCTCATGGTCTCGTACCTCTGCGTTCGACAACCCGTTGTGCAAGCTGAGGTCACTGGTCATTGCAGAGGACAGGAACTCAGGGAGAGGAAGAGGGGACAGGATGCTTGGCCAAAATACCTTAAGAAATGATGTTAAGGATATCCCCTCTCCTCCAGAGCCAAGATGTGACCGTACCTCCCCAGGGCTCCATGGAGAGCAGTGGTGAGAGGGTCACTTGCAGCAGGAGAGGTTGCCCCAAACCTCTCCCCAGTTCCATCACTTTTCCTGGCCTTCATCTGACTACAGCCCTGGTTTCCCCCTGCCCCTTTTTTTTCATTTCAACACGAGAAGCAGCAAATGAAACCTTCCAAGCCCAAGCAAACAGGATAAACATGGGTCAAGACTCATCAGGGAGTGATGTAATGGTAGGGGCATGAGATTGCTGATCTGGGAGAAGCCATGGAGACAATGTCATGGGTTTTAGGGGTTGGGAAGAGCAAACAGGCTTGTGCTGCAGCAGCAGGAGGAGCAGGAGCCAGCCTGAATATCATGCTGAACCCTTCAAGCACAATAGCCTGTCCAATTCCACTGCCCACCTGAGCAAGAGTTTGCCATTGCTCAAGTAAACTGTGAACCCCAGCAGTGCTTTCCCAGGGAGGTGGGGGAAGCCCTGCCAGCACAGGGATCAGAAGTCCTGAGGGGCTATGCCCATGCTTCTTGGCCTGCCTCTGTCTCGTAGGAAAGTTATGGCTGAAGGACTCAGGCCACCTCAAGCAGGGAAGGTGGTACAGCCCCTTAGGGTCTCTTCAGTCACCGATGGACAAATGTGACTGTTTGAACCTTAAAATCCTCAGCAGAGCCCTGTGGAATGCTGGTGGTTATCCAAAGAGAGGGGGCTGTGGTCATGAGCAAGAATGTGGCAGAACTTGAGGAGAGATGCACAGCTTTCCTGGTTCCTGGGAAAGGAAGCCACCATCTGTTATCAGAAAGAGAAATACTAATGGAAGAGCAATTTCATTAGATAATCTCTCTAATTAAGACAGGTGACAGGATGCAAATTTCCCTCCTGGAGAGACCTTTGTGGAGACCTCAAGCAAGGATGCTTCTGACCTTGTCCTTCCAGTCAAGGCCAAATGCCAGAGTGAGAAGAGAAGCTGTGGGTCCCCAGGACCCTCCTTGCTGCTCCTCAGTGCCTGAACCCCTCTGGGGCTGGGTGGGATCACTCTGCAGGCCTGGATGGGGATGCTGGGAACCGGTAGCCAGACCAAACCAAAGTATTCCGTATCTAGGATAGAGAGATCCCACGGCGCCAGGCTATGTGCAAACCTGCCTTCCTTTGCCAGTCAACATCTGCTGAAGGCAGCAGGCACTCAGGCTGTGCTTGATCCTGGCAGCTGCGTCATTCGTCCCCTCTACCCAACCCCCTTTTTCCCCCGAAGAAATTTCTACGAGATTTTTTTTTTAAATTGGCTTTGTCTGTTTGATCCCTAGTTCCTATCCAGGCCAAACAAGGAATGCATCTTACTGGAGACAGGATAGAGGACTCTTGGAGTTAATAGTTTTCTCCATTGTCTTTCAAATGTGTGCTGAGATGTCCGTAGTTGGGGGACCCATTGTGCTGCCTTCCTGCTTGTTTTTCCAACAGTCTCCGGTGAATAAAAGCAATGCAGAGCTTGTAATACACTTTCCATGACCTCTAATCTTGTGCACGATCTATCTCAATTGCCAGGTCGAATACAGTATTCATTAGCAGTGGTTCCACCTCCATCTCATCTACTTCTCCAAAACTCAGCCCCAAGTTATCCCTGGCTGGCTGCAGCTTCCCTCGTCTGCACCACCATCTCCACTGCCCTCATCCATACCTTCTTGTCCCTCCTCCCCTCTTTCTGCTCTCCAAAGTCATGTGTCCTCCCCCCTTGCCCTGAGCATTTGGTCCCTGGAGGTGCTGGCACAGGGGTGGCTGTGGCAGGGAGGTGACCGATCCCGGTGAAGGAATGCCTGCACCTTCAGGAACGTACTTCCTGGGGACCATCACACCTCCCCATCCCACCACGAGTGAGTCAGGGTGATGCCACTTAGTAGTTACCAGCACTGGCGGCACAACAGGGAGCCAAAGCAATGGCTGGACGGGACTTGAGGGCAGACAAAGGCTCTGGGTTTGCCTTCCCACCCTGGCTATGAGCTCACTCTGCCGCGTGGGCTTGATGAGATTCCCAGATGCACAGGCACACAATGCAGCAGGGAAACCCTGTTCTCCTGCCGTTATTTTGCATGGCTTCTCTGGGAATGTTTGCCCTTCCTACCACTTTCCTGTGGTGCCGGAAGCCCTCAGGTGTCCCTCAGCTAGGACAGCCACCTGGGCTTTAAGGATGAGTCACCCTCTCTTCCCGTGTTCTCCTCAGCCTTCCCTTTGGCAAGGACTGGCAACAAACAGCAGGAATGAATCAGAGGCCAGGGTGGCTGAGGGACCAGAAGCCGATCCCTGGGCATCCCAGCATATGTGTCCCACCAGGGACTGGGCATTACCCACCACTGAGTGACAAGGAGTGGTGATACCATGGGACAGAGAAATCTCCAAGTCATCTCACTGGAAGCTATGCTTAAGAAGTCCCTTCCTAAAAGGACTGAATTCAAATTGTGATCTTTTCCAGCACCAAAGGGACATTCCCAGAGCTTCCTCTGGACATAGCAAGGATCCCTCTCCTGCTCCAAAGGTTTGTGCCCAGGCCAAGGATAAAACACCAACTTCATGCTTTGGTCTTCTTCCTCTATCACCTAGGCTTTTCTCTCTGTTTTTTTCCCTCTTATTTGCTTCTTCACACCGGTGGGTAGACCCTGGCCTGGATGTCTGTGCCCACCTCGAGCTGACAGGGTATCCCTCTCAAGCTGCCAGACTCAATGACCAATGTCCCCGCTGTCGTCAAGGGGGCGTAGGCAGGAAGGTGTGGAGCTGGGGCACCACCACAGCCCGGATCTCCAGCCAAACTTTGTCAGTCACATCTGCTGAGGAGGCAAGTCCCGTCTTGCTCTGGGATTCCCAAGCACTGTGCAGCTGAGCCTCTCTTCACAAAACTGGCAGTGGGCTGAGCCTCACAGGGTCTGACTGATTGCAAGTCTCCCATCTTCTTCCTGCTGCCCAGGGATCCTGTAACACTCTTGTGCCTCACTGTGCCACATTGCTAGGATTGTCACTGGAGCTGTCACAGCCCCAAAAACATGGGCTGGGAAAAGGCTTGGCAAGCAAGATTTTCTGGGCTGTGTCACTCAGGGGACAAGGGGATTGGACTGAGCAGTCAGAGTGGTTGTCTTTGGATTTAGAAAAGGCAGCTGGAAATCATCCTCTCCTTCTGGAGACTGCTCACATAGTTACAGAAGGGACTTATGGTTTGGTGGTGCTGCTCCTCTGTGCCTCACTTGCCAGAGCTCTGCCAAGTTCAAACCCATCACATCTGTGGGGGCAGGAGATAGACTCAGGGCCTCTGAGAATTCAGGTCATGGCCTGGCCATGCAAAGCCTGTGCAGCCCAGGCTGGGGATGGCATGGGCAGGCATTCAGATGCTTCTTGCTCCCACTCAGGAAGGTAGAGCCTGTGCTGTGAAATGCTACCCAAATATTCTGCCACCTTTATCAGCCTCGGCTTTACTGCCTATAATCTTGCTCCCCTTTTCCGAATTGCTCCTCAGGTTGCAGCTACTGATGTAAATCAATGGGGTGTCATGTAGGTGGACTCGAGGACAGAGGTGAGATGGTGGGGAAGGAGAGGGGCCATGGCTGGACTGCTCCTGTGGAACCCACCAGAGATGGTGGCAGCCGTGGGTCCAGGGGCGCCCAGGGGGACGGGTCCAGGGGTAGCTGTGGCTGCCCCATCTGCTGCAGCTCAGCATCCAGGTAAGCTGCCCAAGACTCACATTATCTCTGATGAAAGGCAAACAAAAAGGGGAAAGTGAGAAGGAATTCCTCATCTGAGAGGGCTCTTATCACCTTTCCGCTTCCCTCCCCCTGGAGAGATAGGGCAGCAGCTCAATGCTCTGTTGTTCCTCAGGGGGCCTCTCCTCCCCTAGTCCCCTCCCCTGGGGATGTGATGGGGGCTCCCGGCCCCACAGCTCACCAGACACCCTTAGGCATATGCTCCCTGCCATGTCTGAACCTCTGCGCTTACCCGAGCGTCCACCACAGCACCTCTGGGCTTTGCAACCCTTGTCCCACACACCAACGACCCCCCAGGTGACTGAGAGCCTCGTGCTTTGCTTTGGGAGTACCCTGGTTTGGTGCTGCTCCCAGCACACACTCAGCTGGGTGGCCACAGCAGACAAAGCCTGCTGGCCCCAGCCACATGACGGTGACACAACTCACTGCAGCCTTGGTCAGCAACAGGTAACTGGGGCCAAGGAATAAAGCTCAGGCGCTTATCAGCCCTGCAGCGAGTCGCAGGGTGCTTACACAGTGACCTAAAGCAATTAACCCTCCGACAGAAGCAGAGTGGGTCAGGCTTGATGGCTGAGGGCGGCAGGAGGCAGTGGCAGGTGGTTGGGTGCCCCTGTAGCAGCGAGGTCCTCCGGGCAGGCAGAAGAGCTGAAATAGTCCCTGACACCGCATGAGGGAGAGGCAGGCATGAAGGAGACCCATGCTCCATTCTGGCGGAGGCAGGAAAAAATGCTGGCCAACATCATCGTGAAATCTCAAGGCCCCTTCCACCCATCCCTGTAAGAAAAGCACTCGGGAAAGATTTTTTGCAGCACGCCAGCTGCCAGAAATGGCGAAGCTATTGATCATCAGGTTACAGAGTGGTGGCATAAAATCATGTGAATCCAAAGAGTGAACAGATGGCCAGCCTGAGCGGGGATGAAATTATTTTGTAGCAGATCTGACAAGCAGCTCAATTTAGTGTTAGTGCAAGAACCGGATTTGATTTGGCAGAGAAGACAGGGTGCTTGCAAGGCTTGGTAGTGACACTTTTACTCAGTTCTCAGATTTTTCTTCATCCTGAGGTTGTTTCTCTCGAGTTGGGGATACACTCACAGCTCACTCAGCTGTGGTTTGATGCAGTTGCCCAGATATTGGTTTCCAGTTTCATTTTAGATGCAGTGGTGTATCCTGCCTGGCCTCCAGCTGCTACTCCAGACGGCCCTGGGCTCCAGTAACTTCTGTGGCAGATCTGCCAGCCCCCTTCATGTCTCAGATACTCTTAAGACATCTCAAATGACTCTAAACCACTTCATTTTGGCAACAGGATCCCAGGATTATGAATACACTGAAGAAAATACTTAATTTTGCTTAATTTTTGTCCTTTTCTGACAGCGCCTTGGGGATTTTAGGTAGGCAAACCTCCAATGAAGTGGTCATAAATCAGTCAAAATAAAAGGGTCTGTTCAGCACAGGGTTGGGGGAGAAAATCTTTGTATAGCCAAAGTCAAAGAAAGTGCAAATATTTCCACTCTGTTTTCCCATGCTGGATGTTGCAAAGGACCCTTTTCTCGGTAACTGCAGTCTCTCAAAGAAACACATCCCTGAAGGACTTGGGAGTTTAGAAAAGCCCGTGGCCGATATGCTGACGTGGAATCAAACTGACCAGAAACAAACCCCGGTAACTACAGCCACCAGGGCTCCTTGCAGCCTCAGGCCCGGGGAGGGCAGAGGGACACTCGTAGCTGAGAACAGTCGGCTCCCAGGGCTGGCTCATTTGGGTACCGCTACAGGAGAGTGCCTGGGAAAGTCCCCCGGTTTTTTCGTTGAGCAGGAGATGGTGCCAACCTACAGAAGCCTGGCAGAGCACGAGGGCAGGTTCAAGCAGGTTCAGCCAGGGGCAGTCGGGCTCTGGAGGCTTTACCAGCTCCGTGCAAGCAGAGAACTCTGCACTCCCGGGGTCTCCCGCTGGCAGCACGCTTTGGTGGACCTCCTTCTGCAAGCAGAGTTTGGAAGAGCAGCTCTGCCTTGCCTCCTTATTCTTTATTCCCCTGGCTTGCAGAGGAAGTATGTGGAGAGCACTGGGAGGATACAGTTGGTGAAGAAGCATCCCAAAGCAGAGGAGCCTCCTGGAGATTTGCAGGCATATCCAGGGGAACAGCGAGGTTCCACAGGGTCTGAGGCAAAACCCAGGTCTGTGATCTTTCCTAAATGAGGATGTCTCATAACTTAACGAGCCAGGCTCTCTCAAGAGGTACCCAGGGGCAAACTGCTCTCACTTTTCTTTCTCCCTGCCTGCCGCCCTGCCCACCCTCCAGCTCATCCTGGGCATGTTAAATGAATTAAAATTAAATGCATCTCTAATTTATCTCCATTCTATTCTCCCTGGAGAATAGTTGTCCCAGGGTGATCCCTCCGATAATGAGAACTGCTTTCAAAAATTAAAAAATACTTGTTACAGAAACCCCAAAACCAAATGCCTTGAGATTAACGAGGAGGTTAAAAAAACCCGGTGAATGCAAATTTGCAGCGATTAACAGCTGTTCAAATGCAAGATGATCACCCAATGGCATATGCTTCCAGAGCATTGACTAAAACCCTACAGAACTATGAATAGAATAGGAAAAAATGCTGGCAATTGCTTTGACTTTGTCAGTGGTTTCATGGATATCCTTAAAGGAATTGATGAGGCAGACACCCATTCTGAACTGGTGAACCCTGTGTTTCAGAAACCAGGGTGGGACTCACGACCCAGACATCTGAACGTGAAACTGGAGGAATATTTGTTACTGAAATTCCAGAGTGTTTTCCAGGGAGCTGGGTTGAGGGGAAAGGAAATGACTGCCAGAATGGCTCCAGCCCCGCTTTCTTTGTGAAGCTTCAGAAAGAAGCACAAATGACCCAATGTGAACAGGCCGGGGAGCGAAGTTCTTGCTCAGCAGGCGTAAAAATCCTTGGCACTATGAACGTAGCACTTCATCGGGACGACAAAGGTGATAAAGGTGATGGGATCCTGCGCAGAGGACATTCCTTCGCCATGTGGCACAGCAGGAGGTCAGACACAGTAACTCACAGCACTCGTCTGGGGGCTGAGCCGTGCAAGAGGAGATTAGGTGATGCCGGCTGTAGGTGTGGTGCTAAACTCATTAAAGCCCTGCAAGCGCTGCGCTCAAAGAGGGAAGAAGAGAAAAGCACAGCCAGCTATGGGAAAAGCAGATTGCCAAGGAAAGCCCCGAGCTTCATGGTGTTAGGTATTTCCCAACAAGGGTCCGGGTGCTGCCCACACAAATGCAAGCTTAACCCTGAGGAAATCGGCCAGTTCCTCGCTGCGTACAGACACAAAACCTCCCCCGAGCGGGAGGCAACCCGGACCTTCTCCGATGTCCTCGCCCCTTCTATCCCCTCATCCCCCTCTGCCCTCTGCCCCCTCTTCCCTTCCCCATGCTCAGTTGTTCCAGCACAGCCTCCACGCTCGCTGCAGTCTGCGTGCCTGGCTCGGGTGACCTTTCCCGGGACAATGGCTGCTATTGACTGCGTGCAGGCACGGCCAGCGATGACACAGAGCCACAGACGCAAAGGTTCCCGTCGTCGCGGCAAAGAGGGTCCTGCCCGGCACAGCTGGGAGCGGGGGAGGCTGGCCTGGGAAAAAGGCTTTAGCCACGAGCCTGCCTTTCAGGGCGCTCGGTGGCCTGTGCGTCACACGGGTGGCTCCGTGCTTGGATACGCTTCTTAGCCCCTTTAGTCCCACTGCAAGGTGCCAGAACCTCAGCACTAGAGATTAAAGCCCGTAACGGGACTTTAGGAGCTTTACAGTGCTGGTAAAAACCTTCCCACGCTGCCCACGCACCGAAACAGCTTTGCTAGGAAAGCAAAAATCTCACATAGTTTGGGAGAGATGGATACTCTGATTCACCAAGTCCTTTGTGGCTGGGGTACCATGACTGTGTAGCTGCATTTTATTAGGCACCTTTCACACGGAGTCTTTTGGATGTGGAACTAGAAGGCAGGGACCATTTTATCAACTAAACCCTGCTACTGACCCTCTTTGCAGGGCTTGAGATATCTGCTTCCCCACATCTTAGCCATGGGCTAACAATTCCTCCCTGTCTCACCAGGGAAAATACATGAGTCAGTGCACACACAGCAACTACAAGATGGAAATTGCTATCTGAATGCTATGATGATGATGAATATTACCATTGTTGCTAAAAGTGCTAGTGCCAGGCAGGACCCAAGGGTCTGTTCTGTATAACTCATGGTCCTTCCCCTAGGCCCCTTACAGCTTCCCTGCATTTTAACAGAAACATCAGTCCAAGTTTGACATTTCTACCCAGCACCACCTCTCGGCAAAAATCACAGGTCTTTATAATTCAGAACCCATTGCTGCATCCCTGCCTGGAGCTAAAACAGGACTAGAGAACACCTCGCTCCTGACAAGCCCCATCCCTCAGCAGAAGGAGGTCAGCATCACTCCAGATCTAGGATGCAGTAAAGGTGCAAATGAGAGGGAGGCCTGCTCCCTCAGTGTCCTAGCATGAACATTAAAGGCAGAGGGACTTTGCTAGCCCCACCCCACCACAAGCTAAACTGCGACCTCTCAATCCCGAAGAAGAGGCAGGAAAACAAATATATAGTATTAATATACTGAAATCTTTAGATTGGCAATTTCCATCTGCGCTAAAGGCAAAAAAATGGCTCTGGAAGTATGTAGAGTCAGGCAGGAACCTCAGTGCAAACCCTGAATGAGGAGAGACACCATATTGGAAAAATGGACTGACCAGTCCAGTATAGGCAGGTTTTAAATGTGCTCACCACCTCTGGCTAAGCCAGCAGCTGGAATGCCCCTGCACCTGGTAGAAAAGCTCAAGAAGGAAGGGGCTACCCTCTCTCCAAATCCAGTGTTCTATTCCAAGCCAGTCAGCCAGGTTGCCCTTCAGACCACCAGTGAACCAGCCTGTCTGGGGCCAGTGAGCACCTTGCTGGCAATGTCTGAAAGATCTGAAAGACCTCCCTGCCCTTTCTCTGCTGCTGCCCTGGAGGTTACTGTCTGCTGGATGAAGGAATCCCAATTACACAAGCCTGCCTCTCCCTCCCTCTCTTCCTACCATCCTCCGTGAGAGCAGCAAATGTCCCTGTGCACATGTGTGCAGTGGGGTTTAAAGGTTTAAAGGTCCTTATCAACTGGTCCTCGACCTGCAGGCCACTCCAGCCTGAGTTCCCACACACGTCCTTGGGAATGTACCTCCCTCAGAGCAGAGAACAGATACCCAGGATTTGTTTTGCCTGCTGGGCAGTTTCCCTGAAGAGGTGGGAGAAAAGGGGGGTTAATTCAGGGTTTCATTAACCTAACAGTTGATTGCAACAGAAACTTGTCCTATATAGGATCTGTGTCAGGAAACAGGCTGAGGAGGAGGGGGAGAAGATGGTGGGTTATAGCAACCCTGCTGCTTCTTCCAGACTCGCTTCCCTTAGCCGAGTCCCAGAAGAACAAAGCAGCTTGTGTGGGTTTGATTCCCAGCTCCACGCCCATCAAACTCCATGGGAGCAAGGAAAAGGCAAAGTTGTGCATGGCTGCCTCACATAAGAAACACAGATGATCCCACAGGCCATGTGTCCCATATAGGGACACACGGGAATCCACAGAGAACCTTCAGGCCACTTGCACGGCATCCATTCCCATGTAAGAAATTATATGGCAAAAATCTCCCTGCACACACTTATATGCCCTTCTGGAGATGTGTGGAGAATCTTCCGCTCAGAGGCAGAGCCACAGGTACATACATCCCACACAACCATAGGGATACTGCCCAGTATGAAGAGAGAGGGATTGGGAGTGAGTGGTTTTAGGACTGGCTAATCCAGTCTTGGTCTTGGTCTTGGTCTTGGTCTTGGTCTTGGTCTTGGCTTCTGCTGCCAGCAAAAGGGCTGGTGCCTCCAGCCTTGCCATTGCCTTCTCCAGCTTCCTATCTCAGCATGAGTGAGCAGGTGGCAGGGTGGCAACTTGGAGCTGATCAGGCTGAAAACAATCCCTGCAAAATGGATGAACCAGGGGAAAAAAATTTAAAAAGAGAATGCACAGCTGGAAGGAGAGGGAAGAAGGCAGGAGAGTTGCTTTCTCCAGAAGATTTTTCCAAGTGACTTGTGCCAATTTTGAAACCACACCCTCAGTCACAGACAGAGATGTAAATACGTCTGTTCCCAAGCGGAGCTGCATCGTGGGGACATCCCTCCTCCCCAAAAGCACCCGCTTGGCTGCCCTGCATGGCTGCGGCCAGCCACGCTGGGGGAGGAGGGCAGGAAGGGGGTTTTGTTCAGGAACTTCTGCAAAGCCTTGAGAGCAACTTTGGGAATGTGTGAGAGCTGCAGAGGTGGAAGAAGGAATAGGGGAAGGAAGGAGGAATGGGGGAAGGAAGGAAGGAAGGAGCTATTGTCACTGGAGAGGGCTTTGTGTGACCAGCATTGCTGAGATTCCCGTGGCCCTGGCAGCCCTGCAGAGAGTCCTGCAGGGAGTGAGTGAGGGAGAAAGAGAAGGAGAAGCCAGACAGGTGCACAGGAGGGTCCACGCCATTCCTAGAGCTGTGTTTTCTTGAGATAAGTCTGACCTATTTGCAGTCACTCCGGAGCAGCAGCAGGAGCCAGCCTTTACGTCTGCCTTGACCTTCTATTGTGGCTCAAACATTGAAGGAGATTAAGGCAGTGGTCAAAAAACTCCCAAACTTTGAGGCATACCCAGTATGGGACCGCAGCAATGCAGAGAAACCCGGCCTTGCTGCCAGGTCCAAAACAGCCCGTCTGGCATGCCCTGTCCCGGTCCTATGCCAAGCAGACTGACTTGGGAGGCTGGTGCATCTGGAGGGGTCTAACTCACAGCATATGCATCTAGTGACTGCTCATCTCAAAATCCTGTAAGATGCCTCTCCAAGCAAGAGCCAACCACCACCAATGGCTTGGAGTCAAGTCCAGGTCACCGTGGCACCCAAGCATGCCAGAAGCATCCATCATGGTATTATTTTCTGCTTAGTTAAGACAAGTCCAGATACAGGCCATAAATAACTGGGGAGAGGGAGGAGAGGGGAGAGAATGAGAGGAAGGATGGCAGAAGGATTGAGATTTAGCAAAGGTACCACAATCCATGTCTCAGGTATCTCTGGTTCACCACTTCAGTGGAAAGGAGGAGGTCTTGTTGAACCTCAGAGCGCAAAGCCCTTCTCAAGGTGAGGAGCAGTGGTTGTACAGGACGTGTGTGCCATGAATTCTGTCACCTGCTGCTCACACAAATATCCGGGCAGGTTGGCAAGGGCAGAAAAAAGGGGATGTGTGCTCCTCTCATCACTTCCCGACTTTAGGGACCAGGGCAGTCAGTCCAGTACCTTTCCTCAAAAAAGGGGACAGGAGAAGAAAAGCAATGCCTTCAGGGAACATCTTCAGGGGGAACATGAAGAAAACACAGTTGTTTAGAGGTTTCAACAGAATTTTCAGAGGTCTGAAGAGAATACTGTATCCCCTTGCCGTGCCTCAGGTGGTCGAATGCATGCACCTGTGGTAGACAGTCCTCGTGCAGTGACCACGGTCCTCTGCTGGCACTGCTGGCACTGCTGGCACTGCTGGCACTGCTGGCA
This sequence comes from Machaerirhynchus nigripectus, assembly GCA_013397975.1. Taxonomy (NCBI): domain Eukaryota; kingdom Metazoa; phylum Chordata; class Aves; order Passeriformes; family Dicruridae; genus Machaerirhynchus; species Machaerirhynchus nigripectus. The sequence continues at coordinate 377,984 of VZRQ01004164.1, read as the reverse complement.
GCATGGTGTGCACGAGGGCGGCAGGCAGTCCCCTCTCCTGAGCTCAGGAGAGTTGCCCTGGAACGGCACATGGCCAGCGCATAGGGAAGGGCTAATATTTGGGTGCAGAAGCTAAAGACCTGCAGGCTGGGCTTTACTTCAAGTCCAGCCAGAACTTGACATGGCTGGTATTTTAAAAAAAAATTACGTTTGGGGCTTTTTTTAACAGCAAGAAAGCATCTTTGGATCCCAGCTGGGTCCAAGGGCTGGTGAGACGTGAGGGTATATCTGTACCACACTCCTTTATCAGGATTTTTCCATTCTCTGAGGTATCTCAACCCTCCGTCTGCCCAAGATAATGGAGAGGCAGCCAAAGTGGCATTTTAAACTCTTGGCTCCCTCTACCAACAATTGGACAAAGCAAAGAGGCAGGATGGGAGAAACTGGCTCTCTGGAAACTTCTGTTAGATGGCGAGGGGTCACACCCCCTTCAATAGAGATTGGAGTCGGGGGTCATTTTACATCTGCCTTTAATGAAGAATGGTGGGAAGGGAAATTTAGCTCCGATGAGCTAATTAAATATATATATAATTTCCACTCTGTTAGCAAGGGAAAAAAAAGCCTTGGACCAGCTGCTAGGTCATTGTTCATGGACTTAAAAATAAGAAGTTTCTTGGCATAGGTTTCAGAGATGGAGGCAGTATCTTGCATTGTCATTCCAGAGAGTAAGGGAGAGTGAGTGAAAGAAGGATGAGGCCAGGCAAGGATAGTTCAGCTCGACTACGTGTTGCTCAGGTGTGTCTTGGCTTTTGAACCTCTTTTCCCTCTGGCTGGTTTAGGTAATCAACATCCTGCCCAGATGGTGAGCCTCACCAGGGACAGATTTACAGGCCCCACACCCTAAAGAGGCTGGAAATATCCTGCCATGGGGATGGCTAATGCTTGGCAGTGCCATGAGCACATTGGTGGGGCTCAGTGGCCCCAAGCAGGCTCACCCGGGATCCTCACCCTTTATAAACTCAGTTTAAGCTCAGGTTCAGGTACCCTCTCTTGGCCTGAGCTATGTTGTAGGTGCATCTGTGCCCAGCCTCGTCTCCAGCTGTCCCGGTTTCCTGACTGGTTGTTCCAAGTGGACTCCAGCCTTTAGCTGGTGGTAGTTTGGTCTCCAGGGTGCACCTTGGGCCTGTGCTGCAGCCTTGTCTTCAGCCCTGTCTCCTGCTGCTCCTGACAGGATCTTCACTTGTCTAAGGCCATGACTGGAATCTGTCCCTGTTGTCACCTTGGTGGTGCTGGTCACCTGTGGGACCATGCTGGGGGTGTGCTTGGCCTGAGCTGAGCTCTCCTCTGTCCCGAGCTGTGCTGGAGCCTGGTCCTGGGGCTGTGTGTGACCCAGACCCACACCTCCTTCTTGGGTGAAGGCCACAGACCTTGCACCCCACTGCTTCCCTAGTGACCTTAGGGTACTACTGCATCCCTTTTTCTGTCCCTATGGCTTTTCCGCACTGGCTTTCCCCTGCCCTCTCCCACTCCCTGGTCTCTCCACAGTGGGGGCTTGGCACCCCTCCCCACGTCTGCCTGCCTCTGGGAGTCTTTTTCATCTCTGTGTCTCTGAAGCAGATTCATGTGCCTGCACTGCTTCCAAGTTATGATCCCAACCTGGCTCCAAGTCCCCTGTCCCCACACTGTGACCTTACACTGGTCCTGTGCCACCATTCTCACCCAGTTCCATGACCCTGCTGCATGTTATCCAACGCATGGCAGCCAGGGCATTTCACAAGGAGCCATCCACAGAGCCCAGAGCTCCCCGAGGTTTGAGAACACGCCTTGATGTTGTGCTCCATTTAGCCCCAGCTGTGCTGGAAGTATAGCCATGCCTGTTCCTATCTCCAGCTGTCCTCACCAGTTTTCCTAGACAGACTCTACACCTGCTTTGTGGGTCACTTCATCTCCAGTCCCATCTCTGCCTCTGCTGCGGTACCGAGGGACTGTACCTGGAACAGCGGGGTCACGCCTGGGCTGGAATCACGCCTGGAGTGTCCCCTCCTGTGGAGCAGCCCTCTTCTTGCTGGTCACAAGCCAGACCATGGTAGGAAGCCTCCTCTCCAGGGGCCTTGGTGCTGGATTTTCCCTTCCCACCCTGCTGCATCCATTAGTCTGATGCTTCTGGCAGCAGCTGCACATGGAACTGGAGACCTGAACTTTTCCATTCCCCAGCCTCTGGTGCTGCCAATCTCTCCGAGCTGGGAATGGGCATTAAACTCCCTCTCCAGCAGCAAACGGGCCCTGGCTCTGCCTCTCACTTCCTGAGTCCCATGTGCTGATCGCTCTTTCTGAGAGGGAAGGAAGGGGAGCATTTCTCTCTGCCCCAGTGGGTCCAACCCTGCTTGGCTTCTCTGCTGGTTCACACTGTGCTGGCTGGGCTGCGGCTGCTCTCCCCCTTCCTGGAAGCACCTCGTGCTGCTCCTTCCCCTCTCCTGTCCCAGCAATGGCTCTGGCATGCTCGGTGTGCTGTCATTCTAAACAGCCTGTCCCCAAACGCTTGGCAAAAGGGAAATTAGTAATAATAGTAATAAAAAAGGCTCATAATCCCCCCAGACAGATTATGCAGCCAGGGAAAGAGAGCAAAGCAGGGAGGGCCTGGCTGGTCTCAAAGTCCTGTTCCACCTGCTTGTCAGCTCAGTAATCAAGCTGGGGAGGGTCACAGGAGGCTCTTGGGAGACACTGTTCGAAGCCAAAGGATGGTGAGAAAAGTTTTCCTTGCTTTTGAGTCAGTCTCCCGGCCCACCTGCCTGGATTCCACTATTGGAAAGGATCTCTGCACCTCCAGACACCCCGCAGACATGCTGGCAAGCTTGAGTTAGCTCCTGGTGTCCATCTTTGTGCAGAAAATGCTGCTGGCCTGTGCCTCCCTTTCCACTGAGACTGAGCAATGCAGTCAGTACGCAGTCTAGGCTTTTTTCCTCTCCAGGAGCAAGGCTGAAAGGATTCCCATGTGTGCACTTAAGACATGTCTGTTTGTCAAGAGGTGTTGGCTCCCTCCTCACTGTGGTTATGGGAAGGCCTTTTTGTTTAAAAAGGAAAACAAATGAATAGATTCCCCTGACACCCAGACTTATCAGGCACGAACCCAAGGGAGTCCCTTGTTTAAACATCGGGAGTACACTGCTGGATAACACTCCTCCTCTCCCTCCCCTCTGGGCTTTTTTTGGGGGTTGTGTCAGGCTTTTTTCTGCCTCTATTTGTTCTTTCTGAGCTTCTTGCTTGTGGCCAGACCTGCTTGGGGGAAGTTGGATGGCAGTGAGGGTCCTACAGGCTTGAGTTTCTGGGCTGGAACAGCACAGGGGCAGTGCTGCTCTGAGGACTCGCTGTGGCAGAGCTGTAGGAGAGGATGCCATGAGCAGATGGAAACATATGGACAGGGTTTGGGGCAGGTCAGGGCCATGACATGAGGAGTCTGAAGTGGGAGAGAAAGTTTCCTCTCTCCTGATCTTAGGTTTCCCTCCGTTTTCTGCACATCTAAGCTGCTGAGGAAAAAACCCGTGTGCTCCCCTCCTCCCTGCCTTGCAAAAACAGAGACTAGAGTCAAACTTGGAATTCCCCTCTGTCTCATCACTGGGGAGACAGGGTCTTGGTGGTGATCTCACCCCATCAGAAACCTTTCTGTGCATAAGGCTAAGCAAGCAATGAAGAGGGAGGACGGGGAGGAGGGGAGTTATGGCAGGAAACCAAGAACACATCAGACACTCTAAATTTAGATCTTTTTATTCAGCTCGGACAATATTCCTTGATTTCTCATTGTTCAGGAGAGGGCAGAGGGCAGGGGATCTATTGAAAGGCTTTGTCCTGAGAGATGCCACTTTGTCTGGATATGCGGGGGTGGAGGAGCCACAGATCATGCTGGTCTGGCATGGGGGGTGAGGTGCAGGTCCCACAGTTCCGAAAGGCTTTGGGATGGGGTGGTGGGTGGGCAGCTCTGAGCAGCCCTGGCACCTGTGGGGCAGAGCTCAGGGCTCCCCTCAGCCCTGCACCCGCAGGCACGGACGGGCACGGGGCCCCAGGGCCAGCACCCGTGAGCGGCGAGCGGTGCCCCTGCTTCGGGGCAGGTCCCCGTGGCAGCGGGGCGTCAGACACAGGGCGTGTAGGATAAATACACACCCGCTCTATACGTCTCACTGCCTTTCCGGCATTGCAGCTCAAAGTCTATTTTTAAACTCCCTCCTTTATTACACAGGCCAGAAGATAGCGGCCGCCTGCCTCCTGCCAGGCCAGGCGTGCTGCACTCCCACCCGCCCCGGGGAGCAAGTTGTCCCCCACACCGCCTGGGGGGCACCCTGCCCAGTGATGGGGGTGGGCTGAGGGGTGCAGGGTGGGCTGTGGGTGGGCATGACCTCCCTTATCTCCCCAGGCTCAGGCCACGGCAGGCACAGAAAACTGGGGTGTCTGGCTGCATTTGTGCTGTTGCAAGCCGGCTGCAGGTGCAAGGGTGCCACTGCAGAGGGTTTCGTCCCACTGTATCAGTGGGATGTCAGTTTTGCTCAGGGCCCGCAGCTGAAGGGAGGTAAATGAGCTGAAAGTCGGCTGCAGCATCACCAAATCCACCTGCTGCTGGTGTCAGTACCACCAGATGGGTGCAGGCAAGAGGACCAGTTCTTGCAGGTAGCACAGTTCTTGCAGGGGCTTTCCATCTTGGCTGATGCCCTGACCCCAAGCCAGGAGCACTTTGAGTGGGTTTTGCTCTGTGACGTGAGCAGCAACAGCAGGTGGCAGGGGCTGGGGGGGGAGAGCTGCTTGCTTTTGGTTTTCGACCCTCATCTTCATTTCATCATGAGTCATGTTACGTTCTGAGCTGAGTAACTGCTGGGGCTATTTTTACTCCAGCTCAGCAAAGCTTCCTTCTCGCTGCTGCCACCGCCACCGCCGCTCGCTGCGGACCCGGGGGCAAAGGATGGGGACATGGTGAGTGGCAGAGGGCGAGGGCAGGGGAAGCAGTGTTTGGGGTGGTGTCAGTGGAAAGGGGGACCGCTGCCCACCTAATCAATTTGGAAACAAAAATAGTGTATGCCTTTTGAAAAACAACAGATGACCTGCGATGTGTGGTGCATTCACACACACATACGTATATATTTATTATACTGGGAGAGGGGAAGGGGGGAGGGAGAGAAATTCCTTTCGAGTGCTATTCACCAGTCTGGAAAAATAAAGAAGGAAAGCAGAACATTTTTTCCTTTCATCAAAACAGGAAAGAGAGGGGGAATGGGGTGGGGAGCAGATCCATAGACATAATGGATGGTTGCCAGTGTAAGGAAATTGTTGCCTTCTACCCTAGACTTGGGGGTTGGGGTGGGGGAGAAATATATGGTAGTATGATCAGGGAAGCTTGCATCCCCTCCTCCCCACTTGATGCAGGAACGTGTATGCACAGGGGAAAGTGCTGGGAAATCAGTGCCCCCCAGCCTTGCCTTTTCTCCTTGAATCCTGCTCGAGCTGCACATCTGCAGAGATGTGAAATGCCTTTGCCTTCTCCTTCACCTCCAAGCTCGGGGCAGGAAGGCACAGCCGGCACGAGCCCTCTCCCTCCCTGCCGCCGTCAGGGGCTGTGCTCTGCCCTCCGCGTGTGTCTGCGTGCTCGTCCCCTTTCCCCATCCTCTCCTCTCCGCCAGGTTTCTGCCAGGAATGGGTGAGATGAAGGAGGTGGTGAGGGGCTGGGGAAATCCCTCTGACGGAGAGAGACAGGCAGAGGGGAGTGGTTCCCAGAGAAAGCCTGGCAGGTCCCATCAGACGCCTGCTCCCCAGGTGACACCTTCCCTTTCCCCTGGAGCCGCTGGCTCTGTCAGGGTTTTACTCATCCTTGGAAAGCATCTTCCCTGCCAGTGCCAGGGGCGGGAAGGCAAATTATGCAAGCCCTGTGTACCCTGAGGCTCTGCCTTTCTCCAGCACCAAATACAAACACCAAGCTCCTTGCCCGTGTCTGTCTCATTCCTTTGGTCTCTCTTCTCCTTTCCTCCTTCTTCCTCTATTAAACTGAACTCAGTCATTAGGAAGTCGGAGCAGCTCCCACGTCGGCACCTTTGGGGCAAACGGTGTAAAGCGCAGCGTGAGCTACACGTACAGCAACCCTGTCCTTATCACCTGGGATAGTCGGGATAAACCCCACAGAACCGGGCCACGTGGTGTAAAACCCACTCGCCCACAGAACGCATCTCCGGGTGTAAAACTTACTCTAGGTGCCTCATTTCAGTGCCGCGGCGTCTCCCCTCCATTGACGGCTGCGGCAGCCCCACAGCGTAGGCGCAGGGATTGCTCATCCTTCTCCTGAACTTAGAGACCGGAGCAGGAGCAACACCTAAACTAGATACCTTGAGTGGGCGGGCTGACTACACGTTGGCTGTCAACACCTCCTAATTTCTTTCCATTGATTGTTTTCAAAATGGGACTCATCATGGAGAGGCTGAGACATCTCAGCTGTTCAGACTGAGTCTTGCTTTCCATTGTAAGCCCTGTTTTTCTTCCTGTTGTTTCATAATTCTCTACCCCCTCTGAAAAAAAAAAAGTAATAAATTAAAAAAAA
>VZRQ01004164.1:329373-366928 GCA_013397975.1 Machaerirhynchus nigripectus | reverse complement strand
CCCCCGCCCGGAGGGCAGCGCCCGCTGCGGCGGGCACCCCGGTGGAGCGGGCGCTCCCGTCGGGACGGGCCCGCCGCGGGGGACTCGCCTGGGGATACACCCACCCCCGTGTATGTCCCTGGCTGCAGGGGCAGGGGAGACCAGGCTGAAGCGGCCCCTGGTTAATGTGGGAGCAGGGATGCTGCCGGCGAGCCCCGGGGAACCCGCAGCTTCCTGCTCTGCCTCGCCCAGGGCTGTCACCCCGCGGCGGGCGCCGGCTCCCTCGAGCCTCACACCCCACCCGGTGATTTTGGCATCACGGCAGTGCGGGTACAGCAGGGACCCAGGCCCTCTTGGCACCTCTGGAATAACGCACAGTGTCAAACCCACCCTGGCATCTCCAGGGGGCCAGTGGAGAAAGGGCGTGGGGCTTTGGAAAGGGAGAGGAAGGGGACGGTGTGAGTAGAGACACCGACACCGAGTGGCATGGTTATTCAGCAAGGTGTGTGCCCAGCTGGGGGAAGGGGCAGGAGGTGTCTGCTGTGCTTCCATGGTCAGGCAAGCATCTTGCCCTGCAGTCCTGAATGCGCGGCTCAGGAAGAAGCCGAGCAGAGGGTAAGAGTCAGATGGTGGATTTGAACAAACACCCCAACCCACTTCAGTTTCCCTATGTGGAAATTGAAGCCTCATCCCAAGCCCTGACTGAGGAAAAGGAGCTCCAAACCCCCAAATGCCTTGACCTCTGCTATCACATTTCATCATCTGATCACCTGCAGATTGAGGGGATCAGAAAGCCCCTAGCATTCCCACACAGCACTCGGTTCCCACTTCAGCTCTACCCAAGATGGTAAAACTGTAGGTTGAATCTGCAGCTTGATTGTCAGGGGCAGGAAATATCCTTCCACCAAAACTTTCCCTTCTTCGCATCATTTCTGTCTTTTCCTTCCTCATTTTTGGGCAGGGTAAGTGGGTGCACCCTGTGGCAAGAAGATGGTTGATGGTTGGTGGCAAAGAAGAGGTTGGGTGCAAAGCATCACGTCACCTCGCTATGGGCCCATTTAGCCCTTGCCCAAGCCGCAAAAGGAAGCAGTTAGAGTTGTGGGCTACCCAGTGGTCATGTTTGTTTTGGGCAGAGGATGGTATTTCCTCTGTGGATAGCTCAGATCTCTTTCTCCCATGCAGTATGAAACATCAGCTATGGTTGGCGCTGGGGAAGGGTGAAGATGGAAGTGTCTGGTCCCAAGGAGCTGTTATTCAGTTGCCGTAATCAGATTGAAACACTGCACAGCTCTATGACAGCCTAGTAGTGTTAGAGTTTGGTAATTCTGGCCCAAGGTTTCGTGGGAGGAATTGTGGTATTTGTTGCTGTATGACCGGAGAACCAGGAACATTTCTGCTGCCTGCAGCCAGTCCTCTCAGCTACTTCGAGGGCAGTGTGTTGCACCCTCTGCACCAGGCACAGACAGCACTGAACCAGAGTCCTCCTCTGAATGGGGCTTGCATCTCCTCCCCAGCCCTGCCGGAGAAAGCGCATGAGGAGCAGTAGCTCCCCAGATCAACAGAGGCCCTGAGCAAAGAGATGGAGTCTCCTGAGTCCCTCTCTCTCTTTGATCACACCCTTCTGGAGCTGGAGGGCCCTGGAGCTCTTCCAGCCGGAGGGAGTACAAGCCTCAGCGGGAAGGTATTTGCCAGTTGGGAAGCGAGGATGCTGAACCTATTTGCATTTGCCCCACGGGCTGTAATAGTTGCCTTGCAACATTTACAGAGATGGGCTGAGCCAGTCGTGGTTGTGCTGGGGTGAAGCCCCACTGGCAGTGCTTTCTGGAATTCCCAAGGAATGGGGTGCGGCTGGGTGCTTGCTTATAACCTCGGCCCAGCTCCCCATTGTGTCTTCCTGCTGCAAAGCTCCGGCATTCTTCCCTAGTCTTCCTAGCACGAGGCAGTGACAAGGACAAAGCAGTGGAAGCCGGGATGGATGACACGTCTGGGGTGAGCTTGTGGAAGGAGCCAGGCGAGTCGTCCCTGCCTCCCTCTCACTGTCAGCTGATGTGCAGCAGCAGGAGGGAATGACAGGGCTCCTGCGCTGTTTCCAGTGCTGCTGGTACACAACCATCCCCGGGGGTGGAAATGCCTCCAGCCCTCACAGGGGAGGTGTGGGGGGAATGCGGAGGAGCAGTGGAGTCCCCCTTGAAATGGAAAAAGGGTGGGTAGGTCTGGCTGTATTTTAGGAGCACGGACTAGATCAAACGTTGTTTGATTATTTTGAGGGGGGAAAACATAAGCCGTGACTCCAAGTGGAAGGGGTTCATGTGCAGAGGGATGTGCCTGCTGTGGGGTACTCTAGCAGGCATTTGTCAGGGTCCCCTTCTAGCCAGGAGTGGTGCTGGAAGGGTGGAAGTCCCGTGCCAGGGGAGGGCTGGTGGCAGGTGCTGCTGGTCTTGCCCTCTGCCAGGGAATGCAGTGGAGTCTCCCCTCTGGGTCCACACATCAGCTTCAGAGGGAATTAAAAAATGCTGTTCGTTTGGGGTTTTTTGCCTGGCTGATCACTTGAGACCCTGCTGCCAAGATCCTGTGCCATGGTCGGTGTGGAGGTGCTTAGAAAGTCCTCCTCTCCTGGGCAGAGGAGCAGATAGCCAGATGCTTCCCTGCCCTTCACAAACTGGTGCTGCTGCTTCCCTTCTGTCCTTCTGTGTGCAGGGAGCAGTCCTCACCTCGGGAGTATCCTTGTCTGATTTCTTTGAGCCCTGAGGGTTTGCCTTTCCTGCTGGTTGCACAATCTTTGCTCCCTCCTCCTCTGTACCTACCAAGAGACACACCTTCAGGCAAGACTGTGAAACCCTCGCCAGAGGGTGTAGACCACAACACTGCATATTCCCTGAGGCAGCTTGGCAGCAGCTGATGGCAAGGGGACCTTTCAGCATGCCTGGTGCTCAGAAGCATAAGTTGGGCAAAAACTGCAGAGCAAGAGGTGGTGGGGCTAGGGAGGAGGCAGATTTTGGGAGAGTGCATGTGTGGGGAGGGGGAACAGGGCAATTGCTGCACCTGCATTTATTTGCAGTGACCAAACAGTGCTGCTGGACATCTGGGAGGAGGGAAGCAAAGCCGATGTGCCAAGAGGCCCCAGTGTCACAGCCACAGTGCAAGGAGGCTGCCAGGCAGGCTCTGCTGTCTTCTGTCAGATGTGCCGTGGCCCCTCGAGCACCAGCAGCCAGTGCAAGAAAGGGACGTGAACGTCCCTGCCAAGGGATTGGCAGACTGGGGGGTGCCCTTCCGACTCAGGGGAGAGTCAGAGTCAGGAACTGGGGAGCAGAGGGAGGGAGGGAAGAACAAACTTTCTTCTAAGAATTCAGGGCCTCGCAGGAATACGAGGCCAGGCCTTGGGGCACTTGACAGCCAGCCAAGAGTCCATTGAGACAAAAGTCTTCTTTGATCTGCCGCACAGTTAAAAAAGGAGATTGTTAACCTGAGTTAGACAAATAACTCCAGAGGAGCTGCTAAGCAGGAAAAGCACCAGCTGGTTGGGCTGGTCTATTGGGGATCCCACCTCTCTTGCAATGCTCCTCTACCTTTTGACCCCATGGAATTAGGTGGAGGTGATTGATGGACCTCTCCTTCCCTGTGTCTCATCCCACAAGTTCCCCAAGCCTGGGTGTGTGCGGTGCCCCGATCTCAGAGCGTCCCAGGCATGGGGCTGGGGCAGGGGCCAGAGCCATGGCTGTTCCCAGTGGCAGACCCCAGAGGGAGCAAGGACAAGGCATGCAACTCAGGTTTGTAGCTGTCCTTGGGCCAGCCTTGGACTTGGTTTACAAGGAGCTTACTTTACAAAGTAAGGAGCTTCACAGGCTTGCAGTTGTCACTGGCAGAGTTGCCTTACAAAAATGGGGGAGGAGGACAGGATTATGAGCCATGTGGGCTGGTGTTACACCATAGCCATGCTGGTACTATCTGCAACAAGAAAAAGTTGGCATCTAAAACTGCTGCCGTGAGCAGGGAGTGGAGCTTATTCCTACAGGCACTCACCAGAAATACGGCTCCTGAGGGCCTGCATTTTCAGTGCCTGATTCATATCTGTTCCCCCTGCTCAGTTAGCAAGGTGACACCTCCCAGCTTGCTTCCAAAGTCACCGAGTCTCGTAACACCTGCCCACGCTCTCCCCCCAGCAAGTGCCGGAGTTTAAAATAAAGCTCCATTTCCTACACGTATTAAGTGTCAGGAAGGTCCGGGGGCATCCGTGCAGAGCAGCATTTGTACACAAACGCATTTGGCTGACAGGTGCAAACATTGAAAGCCTGCAATTTCACCACCCAGCACTGAGCTCTGACTGCAAGTACTGGGAATTGCAAATGATCCCTCTTCCAGTAAATGTGTGTGGCACAAGGCAGGGAAGTGCTGCAGAGCCCCTCCGGCACTGGGCTGTTGGTGCCCCTCTTCCTCACTCAGCAGGAGATGTCAGAAGGCATCTTCATTTCTCAGCTATTCAGTGATCCCTGAATTATACAAGTCTCTCTCTCGCTGTGCATTCATCACTTGATGCTGCTTCCCTCTCCCTCAGAGACTGAGGAAGTCATGCCTGGGGATGTAAAATCTGCTTTTTGCTGCAGGCGGACAGCCAGATCTGCGGTGAGATGTGACAGTGACAGGGATGGAGCGGGGCAGGAAAGCTCGGTCTGACTGAAACGCTCTGGTGGATCTGGCTGTGGAGGTTTATGACACTGGTGTTGTCTACTCTGCAGCTCTCTTCAGGAGGTTTCTGCCCTGTGACTTGGGCTGCAGCAAGCTTCACATCACTGCATCCTAGTTTAAGTTATAGTATTAGAGGGTGGTGTGGCAGGGCTGAGGAGGGAGCACTCCTGTTGTCCTACTAAGGAAGCAAACGGTGGGTGGCCAAGGACAGGCACGTGTGAGAGAGTGCCAGGCTCAAGCAGCCATCCAAAAGTGGCTGCAGGTTTGGGCCAAAGCCCTCAAGGTTTAAAGCCAACATTTAGCCACCTGCCTGGTGGCTTTTCTCAGCTGCGAGCGGAAGGGAAATGTTCTGCACTGAACGCAGGCAGGGAGGGAATAGCTGTACAGTAGGAGGACCACACGCATGCCACCAACTGTCCATAAAAACCCACACGAAAATCCCTGTGTTTCACAGGCGCACAAGCCAAGTTCTCCTCTCAGTTACAGGGACATGTGTAGGGCTGTGCCTCAGACGCCATCCAGCACCCGGCTGAAAGAGCAGCTTTTCCACTTGAGTAGCCCTGAATGAAGAGAGCTGGGAGCTAAGCAAACACTTTGGCCAGTACTTTCCTCTGTCTCTTTTTTCTAGTCTTTCGGAAGTATGTTTTAATCAGCACTTGCTTTCCCACACCGCTCCTTTGTACTCTTATTAAGTGCTGTCACTGGGCCCACTCTAGCCTAGTGCTAGAGTAAAATTCCCAAGAGACTGATGGCATTGCACCTGCCTGCACAAACTCTGCCTGTGGCCCATTGTCCGATGTTGCTAAACCTGCTTACTTAAGGCGTTTTGGTGCTGGTATGCGATGACATCCAAACTCCCATATGTTTCTTCCTCCAAATCAGCTCCTCAGCGCATCACCTCCCTGCAGCTTTTGTGGTTTCACCGCGGGCTCACGCTGGGGCAGCCTCAGCCGTGAAGGTCAATCTTCATCTCCACCCCCCGCCTTTTTTTTCGTTAAAAAAGAGTATGCAAATGATGTATATTATTGGGCCTCTGTGGTTTGAAAACACACGCGCTCGCACACGCACATACACACGATAACTGACAAAGCCCGTGAGGGAGTTTCATAACGGAGGGAAATATTGGGAAGGTTTTATCTGATAGTGTAAGGGAAGTCTGTTAAAACGCCTTTACTGCAGGCAGCAGGAATGAGAAGCCACCTGCAGAAGTCATATACCACCGGAGAAGGAAGCTTTGCTGGCTGCTTGCATAGTGTCCGGGGCTCTGCTGCACAGCCCGGGTATTTTTTGGCTTTTTTAGTCTCCTGACAGCTTTGTGAGAGGCAGCGAGAGGGGCTCTCTTGCTTTTGCTTAGGTTTCAGGCTCGGGCCTTCATGAGGAGTAAAGCTCTCAAGGTTTAAAAGGCAGCACAAGACAACACACGTCTTTGCGTTTCGCTGGTTCTGTCGTGTCTCCCCTGTGCTTGATCCCCTGCTCCCCCTCCGTGACACGGTCAGAATTTGCAGATCATCTCTCTAATGCTTGTTTCTCCCTTTCTTTTCTTTTTGTCATCTGGCAGGGGGACCCCATACCCGAAGACATTTATGAGATTTTGGGTGGCAGCTCAGTGCGCTCCATCAGTGACCTCCAGCGTGCCCTGCGGATAGACTCCGTAGGTAAATCTCCTCTTCACCAAACACTCCTCTATTTTTAATTAAGTCTTTTGCGGGGGCTGGGAGGGGATATTCTGGTTTTCAGCAGGCACACTATCAACAGACGTCAGTATAAATACAGGAACCGTTCAGGAGCCAAGACCTGTCTGTTTACAGACTTAGTCCCCCTGAAACTTGTGGGAATTAGAGGCAACTAGATTCTACTTTAGATCTTCTGTGTGGTTTATTGAAGGACACTGGCTTCCAAGAATGGTAGGAGATGGGCCAGGTGAGAACAAGGAACTGAGATCACCATTCTTCACCCTGGGAGATGCTCAGGCAGCAGGGCTTGAATTGGACAAGGACCAGTTTGGGAGGCAGCAAAATGGGAGGTGGAAATAGGGTGACAGAGGAGGAAAGAGCTGAGTGGGTTTCCAGGTTTGGCATCCACAAAAGGCCACGGGCTCCCAGAGTGTCTTAGGATGAGAGCAGCAGAGCACGTGTCCATGGGTGAGAGACGGGACAGGGGCTAAGTCAGGGTAGCGTCGCTTCACCTCCTGCCCGTAGATAAGAGCTCCGGGGGCTGCAGGGCCTCGGGGTCACTTGGCCAGGGCTGAGTGCAGGGAGCAGCAGGAGCGGCGAAGCGTGGAGGGGTCGGCACGTGTGGGAACTGGAGCACGCGCCACGGCGGCTGGGCCGGCCCAGGAATTTATTTATAAACGGTCTCTTCAGAGCAAATTCCTTTCTATTCTAACCCTGCTCCCGCCCGTCGTCCCCCAGCCCCCCCAGCTCAACTTCTCTCTCGTGTTTTGTCTGTTTTGAGCTTTGTAATCCTTGCCGAGACACTATCTACGGGGGAACAGAATTTCCTGCTTTTGTTTCCTATGCCAGTCCAACCACTGGCGCAGTCTCAAAAGCATTCCCGCTGCCTTTCAAAACGGCCCTGGAGGGGCAGGGGGGGAAAGCGAGGGGGAGGGCACCAGCTGCGTTCAGCTATTGTTTGTCTTAGAAAGAGGCGACGAGGCTCCCCACCACCGCCAGGGCCGCTCCCTGCCCTCACCAGTTCCCTCCTCCTTGTCCACGAGCCACACAATGGGGCAACTTCCAAAATTAGCCTCGCTGGATTGTCCCGGGCTGATCCCCCCCGCCCCAAATGTCTTCAGTGCTGATGCAGGGTGCAGAAGGACAACCTAGATGAGGGAGGGGCACGATTCTCAACAGATTTGTTTGGAGTCAACAGTTGTTGCTATTTTTTGCCCCCATTTCTCTCCTCTCATCAACTCAACTTGTGCACCAAATGCAGCCCCCACCTTTGTTTGATAAAATGCCACAGGATGGAGGGGTGGGCAAGGAGCAGCTGAGAAGATGCATCCAGTCTGTCATGGCCTGGTGTCTAAGGAACAGATATGTCTCTATCGTGGCTATTAACCAGCCTCATGATTAAGAAACAAAATGGGCTTATCTTGTTGGCTCCAGAAGCCCAGGGGTGTGAGAGAAGGCTGCAGAGCTTTGAGTCACAGGTTTCACTTCAGGCCCCAGATCGGAAAGGCTGGTCAGGGAAACAGAAAGTCGTGCTGTGAAGCTGTTTCTTTGTTGCACCCAGTGGCTCTCATCTGTTCCCAGGTACTGACTGAGGGGCATTGCCATTTGCTTGCCCTGTGAGGAACTGGCAAATTAGTGTGTTAGCAAAATAATCCCAAAGTGGCTGGAGCTATTCCCTGTGCTGTCTGTGCACCCTGTGTGTGTCACAGCTGCCTCCCTCCACTGACTGCACAGAATGAGGCAGCTCCAGGAGGCAGATGGGCTGAGATAGTGCTCTCCCGGACTTGGGCACTACTGCAGACCCAGCAACAGAGGTGTGTAGAGTGGGAGTCATCTCCTTAACTGTGGTTGCCCACAAAGCAACTGGTTTACCCATGTAAACCAGTCATCCAGACACCTTCTCTAGCCCAGAGAGAGCTACGGGCCCTTGTAAAGTGTGATCCACCAGTTCTCATTTTGGGTGCTTGCCTGAGGGCGAGGCGAATGGTGCCTAGAATTGATCACACCTTTCCAGCCACTTTAAAGGGTGTCTGTCCACCTCACACATAGGTGTTGACTGCTCAGTGACAGGCACGTGATTCCTCGTGCCTTGTGAATGCAGCCTCTGTGCACCCATCCCAAACCCATCAGCAACTGTTTCAGACCTGAGCAAAGTCCCTGCTCCTCTTTATGAGAGGGCCGCACTAGGGCAGGGCTGAGGAAGAGGAATGGGACATGATAGGTAAGGGAAGTCTGCTCCACCACACATCTGATAAACAGAGATCTTCCACTGGCCCCTAATTCCCTTTAAGAAAATTGCTCCCTTGATGCTGACGTCCATTCAGTTTCCTTCAGCTGCTAAAGCAGGTCAGAGAAGGAAAGAGCTGTGGCTGGGTGGGAGCTATCTTCGAGCGCAGCCATTGTCCTGAGCTCAGGAGGGGCTGCATGTTGGAGTGCTCCATGGGGATTATGGGCATTTCTCTATTCAGCACTTCCTATGGGAAAAAGCAGTGGGGTGGGAGGGAACCGCTCAGGGCTGGCCTGAATGCTATCGGTCTTCCTCTCCCATCGCCGACTGAACCACCTCCAGATCCTGCCTCTTACCTTGGAGTAGTATAGAGGAAAAGTAATTTTAACTTTATTTTTCTGTTCTTCTGTCATAAAACTGCTCTAACCTAGAGCAGCTGAGGTAGTTGGGAGAGACAAAGCAAGCACCCCACCTACGGCTCATCCCCCCCTTCACCTGCCCTCTCTCCTCCCAGCTCTCCCAGTCCCAAGCCATCCCAGCAAGGCACCTCAGTGTTAAATACCAAGTGTTCTGCTTGTCCCATCTTTGGTCCTTGGTCCTCCTTGGTGTAATCCTGGTCTCAGCTGCCCAATCTGAATCCTTCTCCTGCTCCTCTCTGACACCAGAAAGTCCTGACATGGGCCTTATCTTTCTTGAGCTGGAGTTTTCCTCTCTTAGACCTGACTGAGTTCCCTCTTTCACGATAGGCTTGTTTCTTTGAGCTGCCTAGTCTGAGCAAAGAGTGTCCGTGCCACAGCACAGCTGTGATCTTGCTTGTGGATTTACACCCAGCATGACGTCCTGGGTCTGTGGCTTATCCCATGTCCCTGCGCTTTGCCTGGTGATCTGAGCACAAGTGCCTGCTGTCTTCTCCTGCCTCTACCTGGTGTTATTAGGTCATGTCTTGCCCTTTGCAGAGCGGGACAGCTTGAGCGTGAACCTGAATGCAACTCAGCCCGATCAAAACCCTGTGGCCCTGTCCCGAGAGCGACGAAGCCTAGGTGAGCTGGGGGTCTTGCACCTTGTGATTGTTGGGGCACTCACCTGAGCGGCCGTGGGTGGTCCAGATACGTGTCTGAGACACAGGTGTAGGGGTGAGGTTATGGTGCGCCTGTATGTGTGGAGACATGAGAAGCAGGGTCTGGGCCTGGAGTAGGAGCTGGGTGTTACACCCTGGGAGGGCAGGAGAGGGAGTCTGGACTTCTGCACGCTGCTCTGCTTTAAATCCCGAAGGTGCTTGTTTGCTCTGAAGTGTCATCTCCTGCCTGGGCTGCAGTGAGAAGCATCATTGTACAGGGGCTTCCTCCACAGGGCATGGCTCTGTATAGGGAGGGATCTAGAGGGGTGGGAGAAAGAGAAAGGATGTATGTGTGTGTGTGCGCGTGAGAGCCGTGTGGGGTCCTTCTCTTGCAGCAGAGGTGGCTGAGGTGGGGTGGTGACAGCTGCAAAGCCCATTTCAGCCCCGGTTTCTCTCTTGGCCCTCCGCAGACGCTCTGGCAGCAGCAGAGACGGCTGTCCTCGCGGAGTGCAAGACGCGGGAGGTGGTCTTCGAGATCTCCCGCAACATGGTGGACAGCACCAACGCCAACTTCGTGGTGTGGCCGCCCTGTGTGGAGGTGCAGCGCTGCTCCGGGTGCTGCAACAACCGCAACGTGCAGTGCCGCCCCACGCAGATCCGCGTCCGGCACGTCCAGGTGAGGGACACACCTCCCGCTGCTCCCTCCTCCTGCTGCCCTGTGCCCCAAAGCCAAACACGGGGCGGGTCTCAGGTGCTGGGCTCATGCAGCCGTCTGTCCCCTCTGCACTGGCCACGCAGCGCTGCAGCCGCTGGTGCGGGTGACGTCCGTGCCAGCTGCTGGAGGGGCTGGTGCTGTCCAGCAGCTGGGGACTGTCACCACGCAGAGCTACAGGGCACTGTCCCCAGCTGCAGCTCCACGCCACAGCCCTTCCTGTGGGTCGAGGCGGCCTTGTCTGCCGTGTTAGAGCAGAAGAAACAGGTTGCTTTCGTCGCAGGAACTGGTTTTGATGCAAAAAGAGGAGGGTTTGCAGTGTTAAGTCTCCATCCCCCCACCGCTGCTGCAGCTTCTTTCCAAGACATGCACTGGAACAGCTTCTCTTTCTCAGCCCACAGTTACCTCCTGACCTGCTCCATCAGCCAGCAGACACCTGACAGCTAACCTCCTGCTCCGATCCTCCCCTCACAGCTACCAGTGATCTCCTCACAGCTTCCTCCCAGACAGCTTGTTTAAAAATAATATTCATCCCATACTAATCCTCTGCCTGAGCCATAAGAGACTCCCCCAGGCAGGCAGCAGAGGTTGGCTGGGAGAGATTGTATTCACACACAGCCCTTTTCATCAGGAAATTCCTTTCTCAGAAAAGCCAGGCTGAACGAGGAAAAAATGGGGGGGAGAGCAGGAGTTGTTTTTCTGGAAAAAAACAAGTGAGAGGTCAAAAGCCAGCCTGAAAAAGTGACCTGGAAATGGTTTCTTTGGGGACAGAGGTCTCTCTATTGTTTGGCTGGAAGTGTTTGTCTAGCGAGCAGCGTGTGGTCTGAAGCGTGTGGAGTGGGCTTTCAAGGAAAGATAAACAGCCTGGCTGCTTCGGCGCTGGCTGAGGGATGCTGCTGGGGGCAGTGGGTTTAGAGGGATTCCATCCCAGATGCACAGCACAGTGAGTATTTATAGCTTGCAGAGCACTTCAGGGACCGCAGAGTTGTTAGATAAGCTGAGTGGGGTCAGGCCTGGCTGCTGCTGGAGTGGGAGGACCCCCTAGAAAGCTTGTGCCCTGTGGTGGGATGTGGAGCAATGAGTCTTCCCTCTGAGTCAGCACTAGTGGAGAGTCCGAGGGAATTTCCAGAGCACCGCCTTTCCCGTGAAACACAGAGCCGAGGGCTTCAGCCCTGCGAGTTATTAAAGAGCTTGAGACAAATTCAGACAGGCCTCAGCGAGCTGGTGAGGCTGCGTTAGCTTGCTTCGGACCTGAGGTTTTCTCCTTTTGCCCTTTCTGTAGGTTCCTGTGGGAATTATCCTGGTTGCCCCAGGTCTCTGAAATTGCATCTGTCAGAAACAGGCTAGCATGTCCTGCATGTTCCATGTTTCTGTCTCTGATCAACCTGTCATCCTGCTTAAGCACTGGAAATAGGAGCGGGGGAACCAACCAGAGACATCCAAACTTGCCTGGTCTAGGTCTGCTCTGCTGCCATGTTCAGAGTTATCTCCCATACACACCATCCCTGAATCTGAACAGTGCTCTGTAAGCTGCCTTCTGACCCTTTAGGAAGAAAGCCAGGACTCAAGTGCACTGACACTGAGTAATTTTACAGACTGGGAGCCGAAGCTGTATTAATCTTTTGCTTGCCTTCCTCTCGCAAACAGGTGAAAAAGATCGAATTTGTCCAGAGGAAGCCAAAATTCAAAAACGTCGTTGTGCCTTTGGAGGACCACGTGCAGTGTCGGTGTGAGGCCGTGTTCCGACCACCCCCCAGGAACATCCGTCCAGGGCCACGTGAACAGAGACGTAAGGATCTTGGCATGAGTAGAATGAGGGGAGGTGGGAGAAGAGGGGCTGGGGAGGGAGAAAAGAGACCTCCACTGCTTTCAATCTGCTTAGCTCCGGGGAACTCCGAGGGCTTTTGCTGGTTTATACCAGCTGAGGGACCTTTCCCAGGATGTCTGCCTGCCAGGAAGGGGCTGACATTGAGGGAAAAGAAGGAGGGGAAGGTGAGAGGTGAGGGAAAGGGCATGGTGGGAAAAGGGAGAGGGCAGAGACTGTGGAGAACAGAGGACAAGGAACAGAAGAACAGAAAGAGGCCTTGTGGCCCTGCTGTTGCAGAGCTCTTTGTTGACAGTGTGTGGAGAAGGATGTTTCAACAAGAGCCGTCTGCCCCAGGCTGTACAGACACTCTCCCCTCTGTTTTGGCAGGCTTGTCACCGGCGTTCACCACAGCCGCTGTCTCACAGAGGCGGCGAGTACGCCGGCCGCCGGCACAGAAGAGGAAACATAAGAAGTACAAGCATGTCAACGATAAGAAAGTGCTGAAAGAAATCCTCATAGCATAGAAGTGCTGGCAGGGGAGAGAGAGCACAAGGCAGGTAACAGCAAGCTGCTTTTCCAGTTGAGAGGGATGTCCTCCTGGGATGTGGCATCTTAGACTCTTCCCACACCACTGGCCACTCGTTCGGTGTGGGGCTACTGCAGGAGAAAACCTGGGTTGAAGGAGGAGGAAGAACTAGGTTGGGTGCCAGCATGTGCATTCTATTAATGGAATTCAGGCTCTTTGCGAAGTTGGAATGAGCGTGCTGCAGCCATCCTTGCTCTCAGGCCCCACCCTCTCCTTTCTCTGCCTCCCTTCCAGGCAGAGAACAAGCCTGACTTCTCCCTACACTTAAATCCCCTCGGGCTCCATGTAATTCATCTCTTCTGTGGAGCAACTCCTGTTCTAGTTTCTTTATTGATTCTCCATTGAAAACAGAGAATTAATGTTGCTGTGGGGATCCCTTTTATTTTATTAGCTGAGTTGGCAGAAAGACTGCAAAACTGCACCACTTTTGGTTCATCACTCTCCTAAGAGGGAAGCCTGTGTGCATGAGAAAGGTCATACCAGGGGAAAGGAGAACTGGAATCTCTGGCAAGAGATCTGGACTTTGTCAGGCCGGGGTCTGATTCTTCTCTCCATGACTTGTGTAAACAGGAGTGATTCCCTCATCATCAGAAGAATTTCACTGGTACCAGGGAGAGGAGATTAAGCCCTGGTTCCCCATGAGAGGAAGAATTGCAGAAAAGAGGGAAAGAGTAGGCAGGGCGCAGACTGGTGGGAGCTGAATTTAGAGAGAGGCGACACGGAGCTTAACAGGGAGAGCTCTGGCCCATGGCTCAGCGGTTCCAGCTGTGCTGCAGCCACTTGAACAAGCCCGGGCCACTCGCTTCACATTCACTTCCCCTCACCCCAGGAGAGGGGACAGCAGGCTTCCATGTGTGGCATTTCAGGAGCTGAGGACAAGGGGCACCGGGCAGTGTCTTGAGACTGGGATTCCCACGCTTAGCACTACGAGGGCTCTGATTATCCCGGGATTCTTCTCCTGGCCAGCCTAAAGTTCCCAGGGTAGAAATAATGCAAACCCATGCAAATCTCAGCTCTGGCTCAAGCTGTGCAGGGGAAAAAATAGAGGAGGTCAGAAGTCCTCCCAGGCTTCTAATCTGGCACTTTGGCACAAATATTTCCGGAGGAGAAAAGGGGATAGGAGGGGAGTCGCAGGGGGCAAAGGGTTACACGTTCTAATGCTGTGTCCGGTTTTGTCTCGCTTCTAGGTTTATTTAATATATTTGCTGTATTGCCCCCATGGGGTCCTTGGAATGATAACTTTTCCTCTTTGTCCATCTGCCTCGACGTCTGATTCAGACGGCAATTGGTGCTTCCCTTTCCATCAGTGGACCTTCTCCCACCAAAGCCTCCCTTTCATTTACTTGCATAATTTTGAAGTTTTACACACACACACACACACAAAAGGACAAGGATGACCTACATATATATATGAGAAAAGAACAAAGTACAAATAAAACCGTGAATGCCAACAGCCACAACTTGCGATGAGAACAGGACAATTCCTTCCCTGCTACAGAGGACAGGATGGAAAATGTGAAAAGGAAAGCGGGTCCAATATCTTCTGAGGGAAGGAGAAAAACAGATGGACAGAGGCCAGAAGGGGAATATTCTCCCTTTCTCTCATGCTTCTGGTAAGGCTGGGGGGCCCAGCTGAGATCTACACTTGCACTGGACCTGCCTTTTGGAAACAGGCAAATCTCAGATTGCGAGCGGCGACCAATGATGGAAAATGCACTAAGGACTTTTATCGCCCTACCTGGACAGATATATATTTTTAACGTGCGTGTGTATATTTTATTTTAAAAAAGAAAACCAAAACCACTAAGGTATACAACATCTCGGGGAACAGAACAAACAAGCAAAGAAACAAAACAAAGAAGCCAAATGCATTCCCCCACTCCCTTTCCCCCCCTGCTCCTGGTGCTGACTGGAAGGTGTTTGGATCGTGGGGAAGGAGCACACGGCGGCAGAATCGTCTCCACGCCCCCGGCCCCTGCCAAGGGGAGCCATCTTTGCACATGCTGGTGGAGAATTCGACTTTCCAGGCTTGGACTCAAATTATTTTTTAAATTCACTCTGTATGTGTGCGTGTGTATATGTGTGTGTGTATATATATATATATACGTGTGCGTGTGTGTGCGTATGTGTATTTATACATGCATATATAAAAATATATATATATATATGTTCTTAAATGGATTTCATTCCCCAGTGGCAGGAAGCTCAGAGGCACGTGCATGCATTGGCTTCACTGGGCTGGCAGAAGAGCACACTGTTACTGCAACGTGCCTGCGAGGCCGGGGATGGGGCAGGCAGAGGCATCATCTGATCTCTCTCTTTCTTGTTACCCTTTTCTCTCACTCTGCACCCCCCCCCGCACCCCAGCACAACTTCCTTGCAGGAGGTGAAGTGGCACCACAACAAGACCAAGGACAGCCAAACTTAGAAGCATGACTTAATCTCAGTGAGCTGTCCTTGCCTGCTGTGGTCTTGAAAGCAGAATCATGTCATTCCCACGAGGTTTTTAACCCTTTCCTGGATGTCCTGCATACTCTGCCTCCACTAATCTTTCCCTGCCACCGTTCCCACATCTCCCATCATTTTCCTCACATTTTCCCTCTCAAATTTCTTCTTGATCTTTACCCATTAGACATTCCCAACCCACTTAGCTGGGAAGTTGATCCATGCTGTGGACAGCTCTGTGTAGGTATAGAGAAAGAAATGAGGATAGTCTTCACAGGTGGCACCAGCCATCTGAGACAGAAATGAGCTCTTCTAAGCGAGGAGGACTCAGAGAACAACGGGAGGGTCAGTTGGAGAGTCCCTCCTGGTCCACTGCCTGTCTTCGAGGAGGGAGGAGGACTGCATGGGCAAGGGCTGGTTTTGCACGGGTAATAGTCAGTAACCATTAGCAGAATTGTTACATATGATGGGAATTCCCAACATCACCTTGGAGTCAGGGTCTTGGATTGTGCTGTGCTGGGCGCTGCAGTTACACATGAAGAAAACGCCTGCCCAGAGCAATCACACGGCACTTCTCCCCTCGCACACACACACCCCTATTGTGGGGCAAAGCTCTGGAGGGAGATGGGGAAAGTAGCCAAAGCCACAGCCTGGGAGCTGTTACAAGTTGTGGAGGGACCCAGTCCTCACCTCCTGCAAGCCCAGAGCACTTCTCATACCATTGCCAAGGCAGCACGTCGCTCCCTCCCTCCATCCCCAAGCCCTCAAGTCTTAAGACACTTTCTTTTCCTGTTCCAAAATCTGTTTCTTTTGGTTTGTAAATAAGGTGAGGTTTTGTTTTATTTTATTTTAATTTTTTTGCCTTTTTTTTAAATGTAAGATTAATTTATACTCAGTACTGTATTTAAAGTTGTAAAAAAAAAAAAAAGAAAAAAGGAAATCACCTCTTGAACGGCATTTTCTCTTTCTTTTGTGAGCTGAATGAAAAGCAGAGGCCAAACCAGCTCACTGCAGGGCACAGCAGGATTTCCAGGGCCTCCAGTTTCCTTTTCGGGACACTTGTTCTGAGATTGCAGAGAGAAGCAACGAAAGCTGGGAAAGTCCTGAGAGCCCACGCACAGCCCTGCCCACAGCCAGCCGTGCTGCGCTCCTCCTCCCTCACTTGGGCTGGTTTGAAATGACTCAGGTGCTAGAGTTTTTGTCTTGAAGATGTCCCCTTCTCCTAAGCTGCTCTGCTAGGACACCCGGCCAGATTTTCCCTGTGCTTTCATCCCATCTCCGGATTCCTCTGCTTTGAAGGGCTTGGGACAGTCAGCACTGTTTACACTTCCCAAAGCTGTACAAACAGTTGGCCCCTTCCCTCCTTAGTCACATCGTCTAGACAACAGCAGTCCTTCCCTTGGTCGGAAAGGCCGTTGCATTTCCCTTTCCTCCCAGCAAGGGAGGTATCACACATCTGGCACTTGGGTGCCATGCTGTGGGGAGCAAAGGCAGGTCCTGCCCTGTGCCTCAGTTTTGGGATCCTCCCAGCACACACACAGCACCCTCAGTCCATGGCTCAGCTGTGGGGGTCATAGACCCAAGCAGAGACTTGTGCTGCAGTGGTGAACCCAGGGACATCAGTGTGTAGGAGTAATCCAGGATGTCCTTAAAGAACAAGCTCGACACTCACGGGTGTACACCTTGCTGGACACGGTTCATTTTGGCACGATGACATGTTTTCTCTGATCCTCCAGAGGAAGGGAGTAACGGTGCGCTCTATCTGCCCCCAAGGATCAAAACACAGGCAAAATCACAATCCCCACTTTGATTTCCAGAGGATAATTCAGGGAAAAGATTTTTTGGCATGGGACTTCTTTGGGCTTGAGGGCCCGTCAGCAGGGACTTTAAGAAGAAAAGGGTGCAAAGAGGCATATAAGGCACAGGAAGCATGGGAGCATCATCCCAGACTGGGGAGAGGGAGGAAGGGCTCAGAGTCCCAGGGTCCGGCACACCGCCTGTCCATGGAGGTCCCCAGGCAATCCCATCCACAACTGTGGTCTCTGCTTTTAACAGCTTGGAATGAACCAGTGCTGGAAGGTTGCAAGCCCTGGCACCAGGAGCCAACCCTTGCCCAGTGCCTGGCACCCACGTGCAGCAGCTGCTTGCCCAGGGCCTTGCTCAGAAGCTGCTCACTCGCCACAGCACCCTGGTGCACACTGAGCACAGCTCAGCCTGGAGCACGGGCAGGAGGGACCTGTGCCACTTCTCAAGGCTGGAGGTTTACAGGTTTACACCCACCCTGCAAAGCCAGGCTCGGGAAGTAGATCCTGGCAGCGTGCTGCTGGGAAGTGTCTCCGTGCGGGGATGCCAGCTCGGTGCACCCAGTACTACAGGGGCACCTGTGATCTCAGAGGAGCCGGGGAGTTTTGGCGACTGTCCCTAGTTTAATTGCTCAACTGCTACTTTACCTAAAGGCTTGGTCTTGGGATATGCCATTCAGCGGGAGGTTCATCTTTTGGTGGAGGAAATGCATCCAGCCTTCCAGGCAGTGGGGAGAGGCTGCAGCAATGGATCTTCCTGTGATAACATAGCTCCTGAAAGTGGCAGGCTGATGGGAGAGCAAGGCTGGGGGGGCAATTCAGGCGCAAGGAGCAAACCCCTGTGTTTTAGAACCAGACTTTGTGGGTTTTAGCATTGACACTTTGCAACACTAAAGTTGTTTCGTGGGTAAATGAAGTGAAAAATCAGTTTGCAACAACAGGCCCTGGAAAACCCTTGACTGCTTATTTTATTGGTACTCAGGAGTACAAACAGCTTGAACTCTCCCCACACCTGGCTGTGGCTTGAAGGAAGAGCCTTCTCCAGCCCAGCCATGTGGCACAAAGCCCACACAGGCATTCTCCTCCCTGTGTTCAGCTCATGCCTCCCTGGCACAAGCTGTGCCCCACCACAACAGCCACCGCGTCCTGCTGCCTCACCTGCCCACGACCCAGACGTGGCTGGAGACAGCTCAGTGGAAACCAGTGCCTTCCCTCTTTATCCCAGGGTGGGATAGGGATGTGTTGGAGTGTGGCCCCATCTCACTGTCCATGCACCAATGTCTGGTGGACCCTGGGGGTGGAGAAGCCAGCTGTGCCAAGGGAAAACCAGGGTACAAAGAAGGAGGAAAATATGAAGAATTGAGAGCTATTTAGGAAACAAAAACCACAACAAAAACTCGTTGCCTGAGCATGCAGCTGTTCCTCACTTGCCTTCACACAGCCCGTGACCAAAGGGTGCTGCCCCTCCCTGAGCCAGGATTTGCCTGTGACCAAGTGAACTTGTTGCAGGCTTGGGAATTTCCCATCTTAAAAGAAAGGAAGCAAGGAAGCCAGGCAGCCTCAGCTGTTTGTGGATTTTGTTGCAGGGCTAAAACAACAGAGCCCCCCAAGAACTGAGTGCTAAGAGGAGCTGGAGGTAACCCCAGATGCTGTGGGCTCCCTGCAGGGAGTGCTGACACTGGGTTAACACAAGGAGCTAACAGTCACAGCAGTGGATCCGTGAAGCTCTCGGCAGAGGAACCAGGAGATAAAAGATACCAGAATGTAAAATTATGGCAGGGCTCACCTACCATTTTTCCTCCCCCAGTCAGGCAGATCCCAGACAGGACTCTGGCATGATGGACTGCCTTGGATTCACAGCAAAGGCTGGAGTAAAGGCAGCCTCAAGGGAAACAACCCCCTTTTTTCATTACTTTTTTATTACTATCTCAATAAAGCTGTTTGCAAGGGATTAAGCAGCAACCCAGACACTGCGGGGACCCAGGCAGCGGGGAGGTTTGTGGTTTGACAGTCGATGCACTTCACAAAATGTTTGCTGTGAATTTTTTTTGCACATGCTGCAAAAATTCAATGGATGGTGCAGAAACACCAGGCAAACAGCTTAGCCATAGGTCTTGCCCCAGCAGCTTTGGAAACTCCCAAGTTCCCAAATGCCCCGACCTTTGGCCCTGGCCAAAGCTGGCCGATGCAGTCAGTGAAGGTTGGCTCTGCTCCCCAAACCCAGCCCTGCTTGGCTGTTTTCTGCATGAAAAGAAATGATTTTTCAGCAGGAATCTCGGCACAGACCCAGGGAAGAGCAGTGGAGATGGTGTCAGCTACTGTTGGTCTCTTCAGCTGTGAGCAACGACATCAGAGACAAAAGTAAATGAGGTCAGCACCGGAAAAGTGCTGATGACTGAACCAAGGTGTGCTCCCAGAAAGAAGCCTTTCTTCACACCTGCATCCCCCCCGTGGAGGGGATTTCAGCACTCCCCAGGCCTTGGGTGGGGATGTCAGCAGGTTTCATGGATATCAGCAGGTTGGGAGGGTGCTCAGGAGAGCTGACATTTGGGCATGCTGGGCTGTTAGCCTCTTCTAGAAAGGAGGGCAGGGGGGTTTGCCATGACGCTGCACACACTGGCTTGATGTCTGTGAGGAAAAGTTCTGGGAAGTGCCTGTGTTTCTGCAGGGTGCCTGCAATGCCTCCCGGGCACATCTCATGCCAAGGGGCTGTGCAAAGTGGACTGTGCCTTTAAAATCTGTAGAGGTGTTATTTAGGTGGAAAAAGTGTTTCACCATGACCACGGATATTGTTTGCATTTCAGTAACTGACCGAGGAGAGACACAGAGAGAGAGAGAAAAGACCTTCCTTCCCTCCGACAGGTTCAGGAATTTTTTCCACTAATTAAGAAGAAAAACAAAATGCTTGCACTGGGAGGGGGATGGGAGGAAAAGGGGGTCTCCCTGGTGTCCCATAAACCTGGTAGCCATGGACAAAACACCACAATCACAGCATAGCCTTGCCCTGGAAAGTTTGAGGCAGTTCTGGCCGGTGGAGCGAAGCAGGAGCACACCTCTCACTCACAGGGGACCCTGCTTTCCAGCATCCCAGGCTGGGTGAGGACCAGCTCCCTCTCAGAAGGATGCACAAATCCAGATGAGGCTCTTGGTCCGTGAAGGGCAGTGCCTGCTGCAGCAAGGTGACAGCCAGTGGTGCAGGTTTGTCCCCTGGGAGGGATGGGGGATGCTTTACACATCAGAGTATCTCTCTGGCTGCAGTGAGATGCAGTCAGATGGCTGTAAAGGACTGAAATGGATGTTCCTTGCATTTGGGTTTGGATGGGATGAGACTCTCCTGGCTCCACTGAGGCAGGTGTGAACAGCCCAGTAATTGAATAAAGCATTTTCCCAGCATGGCCACCTCCAAGTGTGTTAAATGAAACAGAAAGGAGCAGCTGAACAGGATCTGCAGTTTTTTCCCCATGATACGTATTTTCCCTTTTCCATGCATAGTCCCACCGGGTATGCTGTGACCTATTGTTGTACTTATTTATTTACTCAGGTCTTGTAGATGGTTTCAAAGCTCATGGCCAGGAAGGAGCAGCCAGATGCTGTTGCCATGTGGGACACCAAATCTGCTCTAGTTTCCCGCTTTGAACACAGATGAGAAGCCAGGTGCAATCCCCAAACCCGGGACTGAACCCCGCTCCCTTCCCTCCTTGCTCTAACCTAGGAAGTGGGATATTTTATTGCAAGTTCATCCTGCGTGGTTTTTTCCAAGCAAGAGGTTAGCTGATTGGAGTGGTTTGGGTTAAGGAGCTGCTTCTCTTTTGAGGAAAGGCCAGGGTTGGGTGGAAGGGTGTAGGAAAAGCATTGGGTACTTGGAGACTTCCTGGTGCCACACGCCACTAATCCCTGAGGAAGGACAGCCAGCAAGAGGGGATTTTTTTTCCTAGGTGGAAAACATTAATATTTATGAGCTTGGGTTAAAAAATCCTCCCAGGAATCTGGGTGCATGTGAGCACCCATCCAGGAAACGGAGGCCCTTGGGCAGCAAACGTTGGGAGCTGGCATGGTGCTGCTGTGCCTACTGTGGTGTGTTGTCTGTGCTGTGGTACAGATGGGAAAGGATGTCATCACTAGTGGCAGTGTCCCTTGTATTTGGAACACTTGTGGCCACAAATCCAAAGTGTCACATGTGTGAGCTGTGAGTAAGGCGGGTGGGTCACAAACTTCAAATGTGATCAGTCCTTACTGAACTGGAGTGGAGGGAAACAAGAGTTTTGTGAGAGCTGGATGCCTGCGCTTGGCCAGAGCAGGTTCCATCTGGCACTTCTGCAGGCTGAGAGAGGTGGTCACTGCACTGCTTGAACTGGGAAGAGCAACGAGGTCTGCTGCTCCACTGTGCTAGAAGGGCCTGGCTCCCTGGGATACGTGTCCCTGCATGGGAGAGGTCACAGTGCCAGGGTTTGGCAGCTAGCAGAGCTCCTTGGATATGGGCATCTGCAGCTCAGCTCTCCCAGCTGGTATGGGATGCCAATAGTTCCCACCCACAGGTCTGAAAAGGACCTGGGAAGTTTGTGAGGAGCTGCCAGAACCAGTTACTGAGAGACACAGTGAACTTGTAAAGGAGTGGGAGGAGAAAGGTAAAGCCCAAAGGAAGGATTTGCTTTTTGGGAACTTTTTCTTTCACTCCTTTCCACCCCTCACCCAAAGACCCCTCCTGCTTGCCAGGAAACTTGGTTGGGGCAAGCATTTTGCCACCTGGCTTATGCACGCACCAGTCAAGGAAACAATTCTACAACTGAAAGAGGAAATCTCCGTCCTGGCTATTTCCAACCTCTATTGTTTGTTACCCAACTCATGCATTACACAGACCAGTAGGCAAGGCAGCGAGATTGCAACACTGTGCATGTGCTTTCAGACACTTAATTTTAGCATTGCATCCTCTGATTTGTGGTACTGAGAAAACCCAGTTCTGAGGAAAAGAGGAAACCTGTGTTTCTGACACTTGATTTTGACCATAAAAGGAAGCAGATCATTCGAGTGACCTAACAGGTTTAGTCATTCAGACTGTAATCCTCTGAGAGTCCAGCGAATCCCTGCTGGGGTTTTCCCATTCCCAAGGAGCTGGATAGCTTGGGAGCTCTGGGCTGGGCTGAAATCCTTGAGTGACTGGAGCTGTTGTGCCTCTGATTAAGCTCCTGATCTTTGGACCTTTTCTCTGGGCAGTACAGGACACATGCACGCCCCTTCCCAAGCAACCTCAGGATGGGACTCACTTTGCCAGCAAGTGTCAGACCTTGACGCTGTTTCTCCTACAGACGCAAACATGTTTTTAAGGCACTTGTCAACGTGTTGTCCAAAATCTTCCTGCCTTTCCCCAATAACAGGGCTCTCCTCAGCTGCAGGTGTAAAAGGCATTTTGAAAAGAAGTCGAATGCAATGAATTTAGGAAAAAACAGCTCTGGAAGGAGCCTCTGTGCAGCACGCGGGGCTGAGTTCAAAGTGCAGAAGCCCCCTCTGCCTTGTCCTGCACTGAGCACTCTTCTGCAGCATGGCTTAGTCCCCTTCCAGGGAGGGGTGAAAAGGCCTTCCATGCTGGGGAGAAAACTGGGACTGATGCACAGCAGCTCTTCCCTGCAGAAACAGGCCCTGAGACAGCAAGGACCTGCCTCCCTGCTGAGCAGAGGCACCTTAGCTGGTGCTCACTGCAGTCCCACAGACACCCTGACCTGGTGTTGCAGGGATTCCCCCACCAGCAATGTAGCAAAGAAACACAGATCTACCAAAATCTCAGTGCTTGTGGCAGGTGTCCACCCCCCAACCAAGCAACAAGCAAACCCCAAAACTTGCCAGCTCCTCACCCCACCAGTGCCAGGGCAAAGGCACCGGGCACTGGGATGAGGCTGAGACCCCTGCTGCATGCCCAGCCATGGACATGGAAACTGCACACAGCAGGTTTTCCTCCCGATGGCTGCAGGGAGGCAGTCCTATCACCAGGACTCCCTCGAGAGCTTCCCACAAGCCTGTCCAGGCCTAAGAATGGCTGTGGTGGCCACTTCCTAAAATGTAGAAGCATCCTTGGGATTTTTTTTGCAATCTTGCAGACATAACATGCTTTCATTTCCTCAAAAACAATGTTTTGCACATGACCAGAGGCACTGTCCTCTGTCCTCCTGGTCCCTTCCCCTTCCAACAGCACACGTGTGTGCAGCTGGTGATGGGAGCCAGGGAGTCTCCTTCTCCTTCTTTTTCAGCAGTCAGGGGGGCTATGACATGTGCATCTTTCACTGAGAAAGGTACCAAACCGCAGAAGGTTGTGAAAGGGGAGAATGGGAAGCTGGAGTAGGTGGAACAGGGGTGTGCTTTAGAGGAAGAAAGAACTCTTTCTTCTTTCCAAGTACCTGGTTGTGCAAGACCCAAGGATTGTGATTTGACTGTGAGAAAAAACCATCACGACATAGCTTTGGCCAAAGGTCAGAACTGGCCCTGTTTGGTTTGGTGTGTCAGTGAAAAAAGAAAAGAAAGAAAAGAAAGAAAAGAAGAGAAGAGAAGAGAAGAGAAGAGAAGAGAAGAGAAGAGAAGAGAAGAGAAGAGAAGAGAAGAGAAGAGAAGAGAAGAGAAGAGAAGAGAAGNAAAGAAAGAAAGAAAGAAAGAAAGAAAGAAAGAAAGAAAGAAAGAAAGAAAGAAAGAAAGAAAGAAAGAAAGAAAGAAAGAAAGAAAGAAAGAAAGAAAGAAAGAAAGAAAGAAAGAAAGAAAGAAAGAAAGAAAGAAAGAAAGAAAGAAAGAAAGAAAGAAAGAAAGAAAGAAAGAAAGAAAGAAAGAAAGAAAGAAAGAAAGAAAGAAAGAAAGAAAGAAAGAAAGAAAGAAAGAAAGAAAGAAAGAAAGAAAGAAAGAAAGAAAGAAAGAAAGGTCCTCTTGCTGCATTTCTTGAAATATCTGATTTGCAGATCCTGGCTCAGCTCTGCAAGGGAGGAGCTGGGAGCAGGTTGAGGCAGCCAGCTGAGGGGCACTCTTGGGCTCTGTGCTTTCTTTGGTAATGAAGCAGGGCTGTGGGGGTTTTCCTGCACCCCCAAGAGCTGAAGCAATGCTGATAGAAAGTGTCCTGTGGAGTCCTCCATCCCCATGATGGTTCCCAACAGCAGCTTGGGAGTGGGGAGAATGCCAAGTATCCTTCACTTGTCTGGATACAGTGAGAAGTGCAGTCTGGCTGATGAGTTGGAGATTGTGGAAGAGGAAGGAGCAACAGAAACACGCTTATTGTGTGCTGAATCCAAGTGCTCACACCAGGGTAACTTCTACTCCTGTATATCCCTGTCCTCCCCATGCACGCACTCCAGTGCGGAAGAGAGCTGAGCTCTCTCATCCAGAGGGTGCCCTGTTCTTCCCACTGGGCTGTTTTGCAGTTGCAGGCCAAGACAGGAATGCCAGGAATGTGAAATCCTGGCACACTGCCCTGTGTCCCGTCCCGTCTGTCCCCCCCGGCTGCCCCCCGCTTCCCTGGCCCGTCGCAAGAACAGGATATTCACCCGAGCGACGAGCGACATACACTCACACACGTCTTGTTATCAGGAAAAAACACTCAGTCAGCGTCTGGAATGGGCTCTAATTAACTGTGTGGCCACCGGGACTTCCCTGTGGGGCCGTGGGGAAAGCACTCGCTCATGATGGGATACGGGCAAGTGGGCAGCAGTGGGTCAGATCTTCCAGGGCCACAAGCATGGCAAGGGCTGGAGGTGAGCATCAAGTGCCAGCACAGTCCTGCCATCACCCAGTGGTCCCCTTCCTCCTGCTCTCCCTCCTGGCAGAGCCACAGGATGGCAGGGAGAGCCCCTACAGAGCAGAGCATCCAGCCCCATTGCAAGGTTTCACCCCCTCCTTGCTGTGGTGAAGTTGGGGTCCTCGGGCTGAGAGGTGCCCCCAGCACCATGTCCCTGTGATGGCCACCCTGAGTCATGTCAACATGTCCCTGCTTCCAGCACAGGCTCTGCAAAGACGTCCTGTCTCAGGTAAACAGGATCTCGCCGCGCTGTGTGACCTTGTTTACCTCCCTGAAAGAATTTGGCTGGAATTTTTTTTTATTATTTTTTTCTTCCTAAGGGCTGGTGAGTCACCCTGCAGAAATGTGTGCTGCCTTTCCACACTGACTCACCTCTCTGCCCACACTTCTGCCTTTCCCTCGTGCCCCCCAGCTCTGGGGCAGTCGAGAAGCCCCTGCTCAACTGATGATGCAACCCATGTACTGGTGCTGGTGCTGGTGCTGGTGCCAGTGGACGTGGCAGTGGCGTCTCTGCCACGGGAAACGCGGCCAAGCATTCGGGCAGCCCCTGTGCCGAAACACAGGAAAAGCACCAAGAAATTACCCCGTGCATTGTCAACTCCAAAAACACCAAAGAAAACAAAACAAAGCAAAAAAACAACCAAAAAAAAAAAAAATTGTCCTCACTAGAACAATTGCCCAGAAGAATAGAAAAGAGAAAAAAAAAAAAAGAGGCCAATGGACCTGGCTCAGTGCCAGGACCCTTGTTTTCCTTTCCCAACACAATGTATGTTAAATAATACTTCCTTCTCACAACAAGGCCCTTATGGGCCCGTTTTTGTTTGTCTCCCCTGCTGTGTGGGGGTCGGTCAGTGCAAATGGCTCCCAGGAGCATCGGCACTTCAGGGCTGCTGCTCATCCCCACTGCCATGGGTTGCCTGTTCCCAGCACTGCGGAGGGGTGAGGGCCCTGTGCTTGGGCTGCTCGCCTTCCCCTCAGCTTTCTCGCGGGGAGCAGCAGGCCCTTGAGCACTTCTCCTGACCTCTCCCAGCCCCTGGCATGATGCAGGTTTAGCTGCTTTGCAGGATAACATATCCTCAAGGTAAGCCAGGCAGCTATCCCAAACCACTGCCGTGTAACCATACTCAGGCTGCAAAGGTTATACATACATACAAACGAATCACAGCGGCCACATCACATACGCTGATTTATTGCCAGACTGAATATAACAGAATAAGAGAGCAATATACATTACTCAGGGGATGAATGGCTTCATGACATTTCTGGCCAGGCTTCCAGACTGGGATGAGGGGAACCCCTGTTACTTGCGCCTTGGCTCTTCAGTTCCCATTTAGTTTGTGGTCAGTTTTCTTTCCTTTGGGATTTCTCTTCCCAATGACAGTGTCACTGGCACCCAACTGACTGTATTTAAATCTCTGCATTGCGGAAGGACCCAAGTAAAAGTCATTTTGTTTATTCTAACTTCTTTCCTGAGAAATTTAACATCTGAGATACCATGCCTCTTGTTTGTTGGCAGTGTCAATCAACAGTCTCCAACGGGCTGATCAGATCCATATCTCTTTTGTCTGAGGATTATTGGGATTTCTGATTAAATAACAGGTGCAAGAAAGCAAGGAGTTGTCCTTCTTTAAATCAAACTGCGGCCTTTGTACACAAAATGACATCACTTCAGCTGTATACACGTCTCCCCAGATGTCTACTTTCTTACATGAGGACACAGGCTGCTGGGCAAAATGGACCCAGTGGTTCTTGGGTGCTCCCATACAGGGCATGTCTCTGTTCCTGACAAGACTCAACACTCAGTCAACAGCTCGCTCAGCTGGCCAGCCTTGTCCTGGCACAAGGCAAGAGGGACAGATGCTGCAGCAGAGCAGCAGGTGGCAGGTCTAGTAGGTATTTGGTGTACTTGCCCACTGACACCCGAAGTTGAGCAAACTCATTTGTTTCAAGGATTGACTTTGTGCACTGACATTCCTGAGGCAACTGAGAAAAGCCAGATCCAAGGTCCCACCTACCTGCATTGTCTGGGCTCAAACATCAGTTCCTGCCTCTGAGTAAGGATCTGTGTTCTGGGTAATAACAAATGCTTTGTGAAGGTGAGATCTTCTTGGCACTCTTTTGGTCTGTTCTTCTCCCATCCAGAAGATGATCCTGTCCCCTGCTACAAGGGTATATGTGGTCAGTCACATCAGCAGTCAGGGTGTTGTCACTCACCAGCCTCTTGGTCAATGAAAGATGATTTCTGAACAAATTTAACCACGTCAAAGAGGTGCTGGAGATTGATTAGTGGGAGTTAGGAAGGAATCTGGGGCAGAGTTAGAGCACAGCATGGAGCCCTGCAGAAGTCTGAGTGTTTGTACTGCCCCTATGTTTGCTATGCCTTCCCAATGTGCGTGGTGGGCATCAGTGGGATTCACCGTACAACAGATGCCTAAAAACTGGCTTTGAAGTCTCAGCCAGCTGTCTCAACTCCCTCAACAGTCTACAGAGTGAGATGAGTGTGTCCAGAAAAAGAACTTGATTCCCTGGCTTAAATTTTTTAAGTTTGGGATGAATCATGCTGTGGCAGTGCCCAATGCTCTCTTTTGTCTAGAGAAGGAGACAAGGGCTGTTTGACTGCTTCATTTTCATTCAGCTCGGTTTAAGGTGCTTAATTTTTAGCTGGCAAATGCCAAGAACAGTGAATCCCACCTCAGGAGAACAATGTACCAGTGTATGACAAGCAGCAGCAAGTCTAGGAACACAGCTCCTCTCTTGATTTATTTAACAGCTACAGTTATTGCTTAAACTTGATCATGGGAACCACTGTCTCAGCAAAATCCATCTTGCTCAACATAGGCAGAGTATGCCTTGTCCTTCAACAGTGCTGTCAAAGAATATATCCCTCAGGGACCTCAAAACACGTAGGAAAGAGTTGCTGGGGCTAGCAACTTGCACCTGAGTGTGGGGTTTTCCCTGGGTCTGGCATGGCACTTGTTTTTATCAGCTGCCAAACCTTTGGCAATTCACCAGCTCCTGATAACGCAAGTAAAAACCTGGAAAAGACAAATCCAAACACTTAGGCCAAATTACTGTGTACATACAGGTGTCCTCATGCCTGGTGGGAACAACCAAGTTGTCCATATTTGCCTCTATGTCCAGGGCAGCCCCTGGACACCAGGTCTCAGTGACGAAGAGCAGCACTCCTGGCAGATCTCCCTCCTGCCAGTGAGACCTTGGTGGAACCTTTTATCGAGCAAATGTTTGTTGCTTGGCCTCCTCTGGCAAGGGAGCAGATGCTGAAAGTTGTTTGGCTAGCTGCGCAAACAAATCTCAGTGTTTTCTGCCAAACCAGGTGAAATCAAGCCTTTCCAGCTCCCTGGTCCTTACAAGATCATCAAGCAGCATTCAGCAGCTCAGTCACTGCTGAATATTCAGATTTGAGAGGGTCATTCTGACCATAGCCCTAGTAACAACTATGAATCCACATTTGAAATGGCTCTTGGAAGCACCAGATTGCAGTACAAAAGGGGAATATTCAGGTCAGGCTGTGTATGTGCTCTTTAAACCATTTTTAATTCTTCAGGACTCAGACTTGGAGGCCTGTGTAGATAGGTGGTGGGCTTTGCTGGTCACAGGACACCTCACGTGTGAGCCTGTTCAGGGCTGTGTCAGTGCCATGCCAACTCACCAAACTGAGGTATTTTCAAGGTGACTATCAGCATGATCACTTCCCATAGCAACCTGTCATAGGGAACATGTGCTATTTTGACTGGGAAGGTCCATCCCTAGCTTTATTTTCTCCCCCACTTGCACCAGACATACATCTGGGATGCGCGATGAAAACCTGCCAAGTTCATCTGTATGGCAGAAAGTGGGAAGCAATGGTGATGGCATCAGCCGTGGCTGAGTGCTGAGAAGTCATGTGAACATTTATAAAAGGAGATGTAAGGCACTCCCCCATCTGTTTGGTATCTCGCAGCTCCCTTCACTCGGGTATAAACCTCCTGCAGATGATGCCAACCCCAATAGTTCAATGATCCACCAGTGCACGACCCATTGCTGCTCTCTTCTTTGGTGAACAGAAGATGTTACTGGAGATAAAATTACTACTTAATGTTTTCATTACCATTTATTTTGTACATCCCCTCAGAACAAACTACCAACTCCCAACACTAAGAGAGGATCAATTTAGGTTAGATACATGAGGTGGTGAAACACTGGCAAAGGTTGCCTGCAAGGTGGTAGATGACATACCCTTGGAAACCTTCAAGGTTAGCTTGGACAGGTCTCTGAGCAGGCTGATTTACTTGAAGATGTCCCTGCTCATCGCAAGGGGGTTGGACTAGATGATATTTAAAGGTCCCTTCCAACACAAACCATTCTAGGATTCTATGAAAACCACTGGCCATGGTCATGAGGAGCTGCAGCAGTCTGGTTTGGGTCGAGGCACATGCACAGTGACAGCTTTACAGTGACAACACTGTAAAGTGTTGTCAACTTTAAACAGTTGACAGCTTTACAGTGTGTCACTTTAAAGTGTCAGCTTTACATTGACAACACTAAAGTGCAACACTGATTGTCTATTTCTTCGTTATTTTTTACAAGTTATCCTACCAAATAATTCTATTCATTGGCTACTTCTTGACATGAACTTCCAGGAGTTACAATGCCTTGTGATCCTACAGAGTCCTACGTCTTTAAAGGGGGTTCAATTACCCATTTGGCCAAACCGTACCAAGAACCATCTTTCTGTTGGGCTTTCCAAGTAGACGGTGCTGTACCTGTCAATCTTGCTGAAGCAACAGTTTTTCTCAGAAACAAATCTACCTACGCTGCAATTTCAGGGTCTTCCTAAGAAAGGTTTTTCTGGAAATGCAGTGTAAGGCTGAATAATTTCAGATGGGAAGCGTAACTGTCTACTGAGAAAAACGAGAACATACACTCCATTTTAAGCCCATTACAGAAAGAATTAGAAAGTCACGAGGATGCAAAGCTAATATCATCCTCTAGATAGTAACTGCTGCATCTAGTACTGCTCAGCAATGTGCAAAAATAGAAGTAGACAGAAATCCACCCAGACAAAAGCCAAGATTTTTTTTCTGATGTCAATCAGGTGCCCAGACATGGCTCCTGAGCTGTGAACATCCCATTGGCCTGACTGCCCCAGCGACCCCTCCTCACCCCCATTCTCCCAGACACCTGCAGTTTTCTTTGAAGCAGGGACATGGCAGGCATTTCCCAGAGACATGTCAGGACGCAGAAGGAAAAGCAGAGAGATGGATTCTATCTGTCAGCTCACGATGAAATACAGTGACAGCCCCCCAAGTCCCAAAAGAAAGCTCAATTTTTTCTAGTTAAAAAAAGTGTTTGGCTCATTCCCTAGACCAGCTGCTTCCTACATAAGTAAGAGGCATGCACAGTGTACAGAAAAGAATATTTGACATTCCTAATCAATTAGATAAGGGGAAAAAACAGTCCATTTTCCTGTTCAAAATAAAATTATCGTGGTTACTTCAGATTTCAAGGGCATTTATCTTTCAGCTTCAGACAGAGGGGCACTGAGTAGACTGCAGGTTACTGACCCAGGGCTAGAGAATGACTAAGCTGCCAGCTGGAATGGAGGAGCCCAAGCTCAGCTCTAGTGGAGCATTGGGATGGGAACAGCTGTGTCAGTTGTCAGCCAAGTCAGGTGTGCCTTAGCAGAGCCAGGACTGTGAGAGGCCAGGAAAAACTGGCAGCATGGGAAGAGGGAGTTAAAACACCTCAAACCAAATTGTTCAAGGGAAGCACTCCCAGATCTTTCCCGCACACTCCCTGGCTTTGAAAACTTGTGTAAACATTTAACCAGGGAAATGCCAAGGAAATCAAGGTGAGGAAGAAGGTGGCTGGAAGGGTTGTGAAAGAACGTAGGCACCTTCCCAACCCGGGTTCAGCTCAGGATGTTTCAGTGGAAAAGGCACAACCTGAGATGTGTTGTGTATCTTTTACTCAAAAGCACAGGAGGCTCCAGGACCCGGGGCAGGTGCCCGACACCACTGACAGCCCTGCAGCAGAGGCAAACAGAAAAGGTAAGGTGGCACAGTGGCCTCTCCTTGAAGACTACGTGTCTCTGGATCACCAGCAGCCTTTGAGGCCTCTCCACAGGCCAACAGAGAATGGATGAGGTCTTTGTGAGAAACGACTATGATGTCTCCGGGTTCAGAGGAAAGAAGCAGCCCCTTTGCATTGCCGTGGTGCAACCAGGGTGAGAAGGTGGGCTGCAGGTCCCCGGTACAGGATTTAACCCAAGCAATTACAGGCTCCCCCTGCAGTTCTTGGAGACTTCAATCCTGGGCAGCTGTATCAGAAATCTCACTTGCTGCTGCTTTGCACTTGCAATACCAAGCCTGTGTTCTTCCACTATTTGTCAGGACAGCATGTTTCCCCAGGAAAAATATATGCAAATAGGGCAACGAAGTGTCCGAGCCTACAAACCCCTGCCCAGACCCAGCGGAGCCCTCTGGAGACTGCTCTCACACGTGGAATCTTGGGCCTGTAGTGCCACCTAATGAACAGGCGCAGCTCAGAGCCCACATGGATGCTGTCGTGTGCAGGGAAATCAGGCAAAGGCACTTGGTAGGGCACTTGGTTGCTCCCTAATGCCTTTCATTCCTCTCCCAGTGCTTCAAAAACTATTTACTTGATCCTCGCAACTCTGCTGTCAGGCAGCAGATAATAATAATAACCCTGTTCTGTGAACAAGTTGAGGAGCAGCTTTTTGCTGAGCCGAAATACACAAAACAAGTCAACAGTAGTTGAGTAACAAATGAGAGTTAACTCCTTTTTCCATGTCACTTTTGGAAATAGTGGTTCCAAGGGACAGGGCAAAGCAGTGACATGGTGCATTGTTGCAATTTGCACCCTTCTGGGACTCACTGGCTTCTTCCCCATGCACCAACAGGACCCACCCAGGTGATGAGCCATGAAGTCCCATCTTTCAGGAGGCAGAAGCTGGGTTCCGTTTAGTTCATGAGGACACTGGTCAGGCATGAGGATCAGGAATGGCTCTCAAGGTACTAAAGGACATTCCCTCAGGAAGAAACCAGCTGGTGGTTGGTTTTTACATAGGACATTGTCAAGGAGAACAAATGTTCCACACAAAGTGCAAGCTTCGTGCTGGTCACAGCAACTGCCTTCTCAGATCCAGAGAGCAAGACACTGAGGTGCCTCCCAGGACTGCATTCTGATTTCTGGCTTCTGCTGATATAAGGAGCCATCCCAAGGGACAAACCATCACCCAGGGCAGGGGAGCTGCCTTGAGGCAGCAGGCAGACGGTATGGGAGTTCAGTCTCTCCCTGGAGCTTAGGAGTTAGGGCTGTGCATTCTTCCTTCTCTGTTTACCTTTTCTCTTGTGATCTCAGGTCAGGCACCCACCAGAGCAGAGGCACCTTTAAAGGTGCTGTCATGGAGCGCAGCATGTGTGTAAATGGCAGCCGTGTGGTCAGAGCCCTTGCCCAGAAATGGAGGGTCTGAGCTAAGTGTTCTCCTCAGCCTGGAGGGACTGTAATGCACTCTTTCCACCAGCCCAGTCTGCCCTACCCCACACAGCATGGCAGGGCAGGGCATGGTTTAATATGGTAGGTCTGTAACATGGGTGGAGAGCACCTCCCAGGTTCAGCATCCCAAGGGCATAATGCAGACACGTCCTGGCATGAAGGCTGGGAGCCTGCTTCTGGCACCAAAGCAGCAGATCTGGCCACAAACACCAATCGTGTCACGACTGCACAGATGCTGAACCCTCAGCTAAGTGTGAAACAGGCTCTAGTCCCATAGCTGGTTTTTAAGTCTTCCAAAGTTTTCAGAGTGCTTCAGGGGTGAAGGAAGTGAGCACTGCCACTCTGGCCCTTCACAAAGGAAGGAACAGGGGACATACGCTCTCTCACATACAGGTAGTCCTCCGTGAAAAGAAACATTTTTAGGGCTGGATGCTCTACGAACAGGCGGTGCCAGGAGAAGATCATACATGAGAGTGGGAGTCTTTGGAAGTTTTAAGCAATGAACAGCTGAAGAAGTTTCCATAGAGCATGTGGGAGCCAAGGCTTTTCAAAGACATATCGTATGTCCACAGATGGGCAGGCTTTCACTAAAAAAACAAAACTCAAATTAATTGAAACAACAAAACTCAATTTCATTGAAACCACAAAAATATTTTTCTAGAAAACAAACCACAAAAGCACTTATTTTCTCTTGCCCACCCACACTTCTAGCCTAGGCTTCAGAGCAATGAAAATCCTACCACAGCTTCCTGTAGAGGAATTTATCTGAAATGCGTGTTTTGTGTACCAAACCAACATGGTTCACTCCTGCTGTGACAGTCAGTGGCCCAGAGAGAAGAAAGACTGATCACTAGCTAAGTGTTTGTCTTGGAAAGCAGAGATCAGTGTTTCAGCACCTTCCCGAGGACATGTTTAGGTATTTTGCATGAGTCAGTCACTGGATGACATGTACACACAGCCAGGTGTTGTGGTTGGGACACAAATCTTGTCTTGCCCAGGAAAAGGACCATGCTGTAGCTGCTTCATGGCCCAGTGAACTCTGAATTTGTCTTGCACTAAACAAGTGATTCAGTGGGTGAATGTGTATTCCCCTTGCTTTTGATACAGAGAATAATCTGGTGTTTGGGGGCAGTCTCCCAGAAGGTGGGATTTTATGGCTCTGAAGACAGAGGAGGGACAGGACCTTGATCACCAACACTACTGGGTTTGTGCAATAATTGTTGAGCCATCACTTAAAAGGTAGGAACACAAGAAACCCTCTTCCAGTGGCATTTGCAAAAAGTGGTAGCTGCTATTTTTGCACTGATCCTGCTCTGGGAAGTAGCTGAGCTCTTCAAGAAGTCTGGGAAGAAACACCTACCTGGAGGTTCTCAGCCACACCTGGCTGTGAGACAAGGTGCAGAGGAAAACAGCTGCCCACCAGGTTGGTCTAATATTAAAGGACGAGTGCCAGCTGTGTTGGATTGAGAGGATCACAGTCTGGGATGGATTCTGGCTTACCATCCCACTAAAATGGTCCTCTAGGGGCCTTAGATCTGCACCCAAGGCATGGCCACATTTAAAGAGAAGTGCTGGGTGCTCACATCTGCAGAGGATGGAAAGCTGAAGTTGACAACTGTCCTGTATGCTGGGTAAGGGGTGGAGAAATCCCATGATGGGCAAAAGTGGTTACAGATGGAAACAAAATGACACAGAAAGTATTCTTCTTCATGACAGACATCAATCAGAGCTCTCAGGGGGTCCTCTGCTTGGGCCAGATGATCCTTCCTCCACCCTCTGGGACTACCTCCTTTGGTAAGGCTGGGGTACTTCCCCATTTGTTTTCCTTGTGTCTGCTGTGTAACTCCTGGAGGCAGTGCACTACTCTGGGCTGAGGCTCACTGGGCATCCAGCGTGGGGAAATCCTTGTGCTGGGAGCAGATCAGAGCCAGGTGAGGAACACACAGCAGCACAGCTTTAATCACATTGTTCGCTGGCTGCTGGTGCCAAGGGCTCCGGGCAAGCCGAGGAGCTGCCAACCGGCAGCAGGGGGCAGCTGCATTCCTTCCACGCGTTTTAAGAAAGTGACATTAAAGGTACTAATTGATGTGAGCATACCGACAGGGTAGTTTTTCTGCTGCCCTTGGGCTTAACTGCACTGATACCCGGTGCATTCCTGCGTGTGCCTTCCATGCTTCCACAGGGCAGCCGGGGCTGCTCCCCGGGGTCAGGGCAGCACCGACTGTGCCTGTTTACTGCTCTTTACTTCTGCGGTGTGTTAGGAGGCTGCCTACCGAAACCACAGTGTGCAAATAAACTGGACCTGTGCTTGCAGGGCAGCAGGATGAGTGCCATCTACCGCTAATTAGACACGCAGCACCGCAGTGGGAGAGGCCGGTTCATCCCCCGGCTCAGCGGCACCTTGCACCCGGCATGGACAGTCCGGCTGCTCAGGGCTGCCAGCTCCGGGACATTACGGAGCCGTGGCAGCACCGTACTCGCAGGCTGCCAGCGCTGGCTTCTGCTGCAAGGTCGTTCGCTTGGTGAAGCTTCACCAAGCAGCGTTTCTTTGGGGATGTGCTGGGTGGTTTTGAAGCTGTGCTGATCTTTGCTGCAGTCTTTTTTGGGGGGAAAAAAAAAATCTTTGGCAGGATTAGGCTTTGTAGAATATAAATGACCATTAATAAATTTTTAGTGTTAATGTAAGTGCTTGTATCAACTGGAAGCTGAATCGCTTAATCAGGCTAGCAGCAATTAAAATGGTAATTTTTTTCTGTTCTAGATTCTGCTTGCAATTTTTACTCAAGTAAAACTCTTTGAAGTTAATTGGAATTTTGATTAAAGCCTCGTGGATCTGGGTCTCTGAATTTGTACTAAAGAAGGTTCAATATTTGCTTTGGTTTTCTGCACATGGAGTTCACTGCTATATATTAGCGCGACTGTACAATTAGTGGTAACAAGAACAACTCCAATAAAGATTTCTGTAATCTAGTTCTTGATATACTTCAGAAAAGGTCTTTTATCACAGAATGGCTTTTAAAGTACTGCTAAAACAGGCTGTAAGATCTGAAAACCTTGATTGATTAAATTGTTTGTCTTAATTATTTCCAGTCCCAACGAATGGCTTAGCAACATTCACTTAACGGTAATTCAGAACTTGGATGGGGTGGGAGGATGGGAGATGTTCTTGCTCTTTGCCTTCAGCGCTCAGATTTTGGTTGCCAATGTGAAAGAAAAAAAAATGAAATTACATTATAATTGAACATTATACTGAAATTACATTACAACCATTAGTAGGATGAAAAGTAACTGTAGTGGAACAGCTTTTAAAGGTAACATTTTGTCCAAAATGTTGCAAAACAAACCCCAATCAAGCACAAAACCCTGACCAGTCTGCAGTGAGGCACTCTGTAGCATTTTGTGACGAGTTCTTCCAGGCAAAGGAGTGCTTATCTGAAAGCTGATATAACTGGTGCAAATATTGCTTTAACTTTGCTTTAGGTCAGTTGCTGGTGTGGGAAAAGCAGAAAGAAAGAAGGGAATATCATGTGGAAATTATACTGATAATACCAAGCATGTGGCTTCTTACTATATATCTCTGTTTATAAGAAGACTGTTAGAGCTTGTGATCAAAATGCAGGTCAGTTTGATTTGGGAACTCCTTTGGTATCCGTTAACAGAGTTAATATACATATGTATTCTTGACCCTAAGGAGGCATATATTAAATGACGAGTTCTAAACATGCTAGACTAAGAAGTACAAAAGTTTATCGATAATTGAAATAATAATAACTGAAAGTTTGTTGTGACTAGGGGGCTTCTTTCTTTCTTTTCTTTTATCCCAATGCGGTCACTGGAGCACTCTTTCTTCCGTTTTCCAGCCTGACACCTCAGCAAGCGGATTCAAACGTGGGGAAAAGGAATGCAAGCAGATCCCTGCAATCAGAAGAAATGTTCTGATCTTCTTCATTGTCTACTTTTTTCTGAAGGTCTTAATTTTGAGAAAAAAATTTTACCTTAAATACTTTCCCCAGTCCCTCTAAAACACAGACACAGAATATGAGAAATGAAGAATTAAAAAGATAAAAGCTTTTATTAACAATAATTTTGTAATATAGTACAAACACCTTGAATATTCAACAGCTGTGCTACTGAAGTACCAA
Source organism: Machaerirhynchus nigripectus (assembly GCA_013397975.1). Lineage (NCBI taxonomy): Eukaryota > Metazoa > Chordata > Aves > Passeriformes > Dicruridae > Machaerirhynchus > Machaerirhynchus nigripectus. Next base: position 330,535 of record VZRQ01004164.1, on the reverse strand, counting down.
AAACCTGTTATAAACTGCTAGTTCTGCCTAATGATTATCTGAAGGGTCACCATTCCCTGACAGTGGACTTTGAGTTCTTAGATGGCTGCAGCAAGGGTAAGCACCCTGCCAGTTACCCAGTCCTGTGGACACAGCATGTTGTGTGAAAATGAACACGTGCAAACTAAACATTTAACACACTCTCATCGTATATTTGCCATTTCTACAGTAAAGTTTGGCCTCAGACTTTGCATGCAAACAGGACCCAGTGACATTCAGTCACAGCGGAGGAGCAACTGAGAACAGTTGTGGGAGAATAGGTAGTTGCATATGTAGAAATAAGACCCTGCTCTGATGTAAAAAGTTTCCTAGGAGACTTCAAAGAAAGAACCCTCAGTCTCTTGTTTGAAGCAGTGGTCGGGAAGCAAAAGCACGTTTCTGCATAGCAGACTGGTGTGCAAGGGAGCCTGGATATCTGAATGCCTGCTTGTGATGTCCCTGTTTTCTCATGCCTCATGCAAGAAAGCCTTGGTCACCTCAGAGAGGTGGCCTGAGGTCCTGCTTGTTCCACGATGACTGACACCTACATGTGTGCCACATCCACAGAGCCCCTGTGCGCTGGTAGAGGCCCAGAGGCAACCCCAGGACCCCGGACATCTCATCGGCCGGACTGACGCAGCTGGATCGACGCTGAAACCAGGACTGACATCCCATCAGCTGGATTGACACTGGAACCAGGACAGGTGATCCCTTTTTATCTCTTTTCTCCTTTCTTTCTTTCTTTCTTCCTTTCTTTCCTTTCTTCTTTCTCTCTCTCTCTCTCTCTCCCCTGCTCCCCAACCCACCCCCCGCCCGCCCTTTAATTCGTTTCTTTTCTCTTTTCCTTCTCATCTTACCCCTTTTTCCAAAACCCACTGCCGTGTGCTTATACAGTAGGTCAGGGACTAACATACCAATTTCCACGTCAAGTGTGCAATTTACTAGTAAAACTTTCTGATCGTTTGCGGGCCCTCAGACTTTCGTCGTTGCTTTCCACCTCGAGCACTGACGAACCTCGGGTGCTTCCTTTCCCTAAAAGGCGGGCCGTGGCAGGCACCTCGTGCTGAGGCACCTGCAGCGGGTGCCCGGGCAGAGGAGCCACGCCGGGCTCCTGCCGCAGCGCTGCTCCCGCCTCCACGCTCTG
>VZRQ01004164.1:308499-328995 GCA_013397975.1 Machaerirhynchus nigripectus | reverse complement strand
GGGGCGGGGCGGGGGGAGCGCACCGGGACACCCCCCGCCCCTCCCGCCGCGCACCGGGAGGGGGGAGGCGTGGTGGGCGCGCGCGCTGCCGCCCGGTCCCTGTCGCTGTCCCCCGGTCCCCGTCCCCTCACATCCGCGGTGGGGGCGCCGGCACCTGCCCGAGGCTGGCGGGAGGGGGACACACGTGTTGCCCGTGAGGTGGTGAGGGGAGGAGGGGCGGATTGTCGCTGCTGGGGTTCAGCCTGTCTGCAGGATGAATGCTGGTGATACCAAACGGGAGAGGGTTTGGGAAGGCTCCCGTGACTCAGTTTCCCCAGCCGTGAAAGCGCTCCCGTCCCCGCAGAGTGTTGCAAGGATTAACCTGTAAGCACGCAGTGTGTAGAGATCCTCCGGTGGAAAGTTCTTTATAGGGCAATGTTTTCCAACCTTGGGAAGCTGATGAGCCCCCCAAGAGGAAAATGAAACCGGTTCTCTGCCTCAAGTACCCGTGCTTTTCTTGCTCTGCTCTCCTGTAGAGGTGGCTGTGGCTGCAGCAGTGGCTCTTGGAGAGTGGTCCTCCACATGCACAAAGGCCTTTGCCATGCTTTGGGAAGTGCTTAACAAACCCCTCAGGATAACATTAAATATTTTGATAGTTGTTCACATTGCTTGCGGAGCCCTTGAATGCAGTTTCCAATCACTACACTTTTTTGGGTTTTTTTTTAAACCTTGTACTTAGAGTGGGGGAAAAAAAAAAAAAAGGATAGCTCTGAACTTCAGCTGTGAGCTGCTGATTGCTTGGGTCGAAAGGATGCCTGCCTGTGATGGATGGAACAGTGTTTGAGTAGAGCGTGTAGCAAATGGAAAGGAACATGCCAGAAATGCTTCATAGGTTCTGAAATACTGTGTTTCTTCTCTCTGCTTAAAAAAAAAATTCATCTGACATTTGCTCCTGGCATACATCTCCTTCCTGCATTTATGTGTGCTAACTTCTTGTAGGTTTGCCTGTGTGTGAATGGTTCAGTCTTGCTCTCTGGTTGGCTTTTAATGTTCTGCCTGCAAGCCTTCTGCAAAGCTATGCTCCAAGCTGATGGTAGTACAAGCATGCTTAAACACCCTTGTGTGCCCATTTTTTGGAGAAAAACGTATAGCAAGTGTAGTTGAATGAGGAAGTGGCTATGTTTTGAGAATAAAGTGATGGGAAAGAAGCTTTTTGGTTGCAGAGTTCAGTCCTGTTGATCGGTTGCATCTCGTACTGTAGACTATATTTGGTTCCATAGTTCACCTGTTTTCTTCTGCTTTTTTCCACCCTCAGGGTAAAGTAGAATACCTGGTGAAGTGGAAAGGATGGCCCCCAAAGTAAGTTGTGTTTACTTGCCTGTTTTTTCTTTATTATTCCTTAATAGCTTGCACTATGTCTCTGTAATTGAGCATTTCATTCATAATGGGTAATGGCTTGTCCCTCATTTCAACAACAATAAACAAAACCAAAGAGCCACAAACCAAACCCAAATCTGTTTGTGAATTGGCAGCTAAGGAATACAAACTGCGTGCCAGTCTATTCTGACTGGTTTTTGCCACCACTGAAGTATTTCATTGAGATACTTTCTAGATTCAAATGTTTTTAAATTCATTTTGAGTTCAACAAAGAACTCAGATTCTTCTGAACCTGGAATGGTTCCTGCTTTTCTGAGTCAGCACCAAGAGGACCCCACTTTATTTTTAGAGCTGTCTGCAGTCTTTTAAAATAGAAAACATGTTGATGGTCTTGTCTTCCTCTCCTACTGCTTCCCCTCTGCAATTCACCAACGGAAAGGGGCAATGTTTCAGGTTTATTGATTGTAGCCAAATGCAGGTGATCTTTGTCCCTTGAAAATTACCGCCATGCCTTCATTTCCTTATCTGAAATCTCCTGTTACTCTGAGTGCCTTTTCAGCTTTTGCTTTGGTTCCTACATTGCAAGAAGGAAGAAAAGTTGGGGGTTTTTTAGCATTGCTGTGCACTGTTTATAGACACTTCTCTCATAAAAATGCAGCTGCTTCTGAAGAAGAGCCACTTCTCTGTGCTTAGGCAGTCTGTAAAATGCTTTGAGATTAAAAGGATTAGGTAACTGGAGAATATTACTATGTCAGCTAGCAGTCTAGTAGAACAGCCTCCTGGCCAACCCATATGGGGCCCTGTGTTTGCTTTTCTGTTTGTGCCTGTGTGTGTACATACACAGGGTGCGTGGGTACAGCAGTGTTACACACGCAGTTGCTCTGCGTGTTGCTAAGCAAAGGGAGCTGCTTGTTACAGGTTCATCCTCGCAGCTGCAAAGTGGGGCCCGCCAGGATGGTTCTGACTGGCTGTACCTGGTGTCCAAGAAGCTGAAATGTGTTCCTGGGTGCCTAATTGTCGTGCCTAATCCTTATGACTATAGGCCATGTGTGAAGATAAGCAGCTTCCCCTCTCTGGTGGTGGTGGGAGAGGGTGACTTTATTCTTGATTGTTCTGCTGTCAGAGTGTAACCTTGTGCACTTACTGAGCACCAGCTGCCATGTAGTGTGGGTCACTTCTTGGACTGCTTCAGCCTTAAATAGCCAAGTCTTACTTAATCACTGATAGAGGGTGGGAAATGTATTTGGAGCCTGTGAGGCCTCATCCCCTCTTGGCCAGAATAACAATGTTTATCCCATTCTCCTTTCAACAAATGCATTTAAGTCCTTCTCTTGTAAAGTCCTTTGCCAAGAAGGTGGGCTGAGGCATGGCGTAATATTTCTTGGACAGAGCAGGCCTTATTCTTAACTGCTGCCTTTCCTTGTCCTGCGCCTTGGAACTCTGGGGGAGATAGAAACTTAAAGCACAGCTCCCCCGGGAGCAAGGTGGTGTCAGGGTTCTCTTATTTTGATGTATGGCATGTCCCAGCATCTTCCCTCTTCCCCCAAACTCCAAATCTGAAGAGTGCTGATTTTTTTTTTCCTTACTCCTGCCCGCCTCCACTTTAACTGTTCCCTCAGTGGTTTGAATTACTTAAAGCCAAGATGCTCAGAGCACTGAAGTTACTTTCATCCCACTAATAGTCTCTGTTCCTTGTTTCTAAACATACATATGCCCGTGATGGCATGCAGCACCACAAGCTGTTTGTATCTTTGTGTCTGTTTCCCCATCCCACATAATTCCCTTCCTTAATTACCAACCTTGTTGCATTGCTCTTTGTAATCTCTGTACCTATTATCCCATCATTCCCATTGGAAGTATCATGGAAGGGAATAAGGATAGGTCAGTAGTTTACTGCTTTCACATGCAATTCATATTTCACTTTTTTTTCCCCCTCTTCTTAATAAAAAATTCTTGTTCACGCCCTACATCTCAGATTTATGGATTGCACTGCTGGAGTCAGGGAATGGAGGAGTGACTATCTGATTCTCACTACAAGCTTGTTTACAACTTGTGTTGGAGTTAAAAGGAGGGGGAAGAGGAGGAGTAGAAGGAGGGGGAAGGAAGATCATATGATCTGTGTTTTCCAGAGTGCCTGCTCTCTGCAGTTTGCTGCAGCCTGGGCTGTGTGTACCCATATATAAAGCTCTGTGTGCGCGCGCGCGTGGCAAACTCGACCATGTTTTTTTTATATGCAGTGTTTTGCCACTGCAGCGAAGCCAGAATCTGAACTGCAGAGAAAAAGGCAACACCCACCGGGGTGTTTTTTTTAAGCAAATCCCTTTTCTTCTCCTGCCTATGAAAAGCAATCCAATTACTTTTCTCCCCCCCTTGTGGTGTTATTTTTCTTAAATTTGTAGGATGAGTGCCAGAATCCCTGCAGCTGGGAGGAAACCTTCCTCTTTTCAAACAGTATCTTGGCTTTGACAGCTCACAGTCAGGTTGCTGCAGGAGGCATGAGCTAAGGAGGGAGGGAGAGAGGGAGGGATCAGCTGGGTATGAAGACACGTCTGTTCTTAACTCTCCAATGTACAGTGCACCTTGGGATATCGGAATGTCATATTTTTGTTTCTCCCTTTTGTAAAAGAACTGTATTTTCATTTCTAGACCCATCCTGCAGTAATGTTCCTGTATTGCAGTACCTTTCTTCTATCTAATGGAGAGATAAAAGGGAAAATTATTCCCAAACCACCTCCTCTGTGTAACCCATGTATCCTGTGTCCTCCCATGCAGCTTGTGCTTCATCCAGAAATGTAAACATCCTAAAATGCTTTCTTGCTGTTTAAAGGCACTGATACAAATGCACCCTTGTGCACCTGCATTTGACCGCTCTCTGGTCCTCCTCCCCAGGGTCTGGGCGGAGCTCTCCCTCCAGGCCTGGATCTCACATTTCAGGAAAATTAGTGTTCTGAGGCAGTTGAGGATTCAGATTTGCTTTCTTGCCTTAGAGTTTGTATGGTAGAGACATGACACCCACCTTTTCTGGGCAAGCATGACCCCTAAGAAGTAAACATGCCAGAAGGACCACTTTGTGATTCTTTCAGCTTCCACAGTGGGAGCGTTTTGGCTGCTTCTCCCTAGTGTTACGTGCAGCTGTGCTCTTTGGGAACCAGTTTTGGAGTTGCCTTCTAGGTGGGTTCAGTGCTTTCCCGGGCATCTGATTCCTGTCACAGCTGTCTGGCTTGTCGAGGAGGGAGCTGGGGCAGGGAATGACACTGTTCCCGGGCGGCTTCGGGAGCATGAAGCCCGTTCGGAGCAGTGTGGGTGGCCCTGCCCACAGTGCAGTTGGGGTATTTGTGTCGATGAGCTCCGCTCGATAGGAACAACCTGTAGGGGGAGCCGAGCGGGAGGAGGAGGCGTTGGCAAGTGGCCATCAGCTTGTCCCAGGGCCCAGGTCTCAACGTGTTTGGTTGAACGGCATCAGTGGAAAAAAAAATTAATCTCTTAAATGAATCCTTTCAGCTTCAGTGATTAGAAGTAATTAATAATGCAGGTGAGAAACCGTACTTACTCTTTGAGCACTCTAAATTAAGAGAGACCTATTTTTCAGAAAGATGTATCAGACCATGCCTCATTGTTCCATGGGGTTTGTTGGATTTGAGGGAGTGCTGCAGATGAGACCTGTTTAGGCATGGACATAAAAACAGTTTGTAAGTGTCTGCACAGGCTTTGCACACAGTGTGGAGGGGGCCCTGGGGAGGAAAGTCTTCCCTGTTTTTGTAAAAAGAGCTGCTTGATGCTTGGCCCTGCCTGTTTTGGGAAGGGGAGGTGGTGTCTGTGGGAAGCTGGGGAGGGAATGGCTGGGATTCCTCAGAGCTCTTGCAATGTTGTGGCAGGCCCCACCGACCCTTGTGAAGACAGTATCCAGGGCTGCAGCACACTGGTAGCAGGCCTGCAGAGAGAATGTTTCATTAAAATACTGTTTACTTTTTATTCCTTATGTTTTTCTTCAGATACAGCACATGGGAGCCAGAGGATCATATCTTGGACCCTCGCCTGGTAGTGGCTTATGAAGAAAAGTAAGGGCACATGTTCTTACTCTCCCTAGACACAGGAAAAGAAATAGTGTCTTTATTTCATTATATGCATAAAGTGGCCCTGTTATCCCTACTTCAATCAAAGATGAGATGTATAACAATGAATCCTGCTTGATTTTTGTACCCTGGTGTTGATTGAGATGGACAAGACAGGGTTAAAGCAGCTTTGATTGGCACTGTTCAGGAAATGAGGCCAAGAACAGGCAGCATTGAGCCAGAGAACAATCGGATTCAGGTTTTAATCAGGTCCAGAGGTGGAAAGTTTCTCTAACCCATCCTTAATTAGCTGCATCAGAGAAATTCCACTCTTGCAAGGTTTTCACTCCTATAGGAAGCAATTCTGGGATGTTTTCCAAGCTCACACTGGTCACCGTTGGGTTTTAGTGAAGGAAATTGAGGGAGCTATGCTGCAAAAGGTTGAAGTCCCAACTAGGTTTTATGCTGTGGTATTTAGTACTCAGTTTGATTTGTATTCCTCTTTCACAGGGAAGAGAGAGACCGTGCATCAGGGTACAGGAAAAGAGGCCCCAAACCAAAGCGCCTCCTACTGCAGGTAGCCTCTTGCTCTTCTGTGTATTTCTAACTCCTTAGCTGCTGTGCTGCTCCTCTGCTCTCAGCGAGGTGGAAACTGTCTCTTTGCTGTTGTATGGACAAAATTGGAGGCAGCAAGTTAACACAACAACATGAAATCAGTGTTTTGGCAGACAATTTTAACCTATCAGCTGAAGAGCTGGCTAATTTGTCTTTTAAAAAGCAAAACAAAACAACAGCTCTTTCTCTCTGAACTAGGATTTTATAAAGCATGGGCCTGGGTAGTTGCATGTTACCTGGTTTGTGTGTTCTTTTAATTTCATGTTAAGCTTGGACTTTCCATCAAGTCAAAGGTAGCCTGTGGTTGGAAGTGGAGTTTCAGCATGCTTTGACTGTTGCCAAGCAAAGCAGCCAATCCTAGGAAGCAGATATTAGGAAGAGCTTAGAAGGCAGTTGAAGATGAGAGAGAAATGGTGTTGCAGAAGCAGCATACCTTATCCTAGCTGATCTAGATGTTGAGAGACTGAACAAAGAGTATTTTCCTGGTTCCCAGCGGGGAGCCCTGAGTGCATGATCAGATGTCTGCTCTGACCCTTGCTGCATTGGTGTCTTGGCAGCGGCTGTATGGCATGGACTTGAGAAGTGCCCACAAGGGAAAGGAGAAGCTCTGCTTCTCCCTTGCACGGAGGTTTGGAGGAGGAGACAGTGGCCTGCCAGGGGCCAAGACAGGGCAGGCAGAGTTCCCCGAGAAGACTGGGGGTGCAGTCCTGCCATTCTCTCTCCGGAAGCAACGCAAAAACCAGAAGTACCTACGACTGTCGAGGAAGAAGTTCCCCCGCATGGCAAGTCTGGAGAACCGAAACTGCAGGCATGAGTTCTTCCTGAATGATGCAGTGGGCCTAGAGGCCAGGCAGAGCCCTGACGACTGGGAGGCCACGCAGCACACCAGCAAAGAAGGTAAGGCCAGTCACCCTTTGGTGAAGTTCTGGGGCGTGTGAAGGATGTTTGGCATCCTTCCACCTTGGTTACATCCTCCTGGGATTGTGGTCTAGGTCAGGTCTTCAGAGCAGCCGACCTTGCTGACCTGTATTATATCCCTCTTGTTTGGAGGTTTCTTTATTGTTTGAAGAGCACAGATTAATTGTTTTTTTGGTCCTGTTGCCTCTCTGTAGTCTTACATCCACGATGCCCCTCCCAGTGTTAGAAAACATGCAGAAGATACCTCAAGTTTTTCGCCCTCTTAACATTTCCTCCCAGCAGAGGTGGCACACAAGTGTGACAGAGATGAACTCTGCCTCTGTCCACATTATCCATATGTGCTCAGCCTGCTGCTTGGCTCAAAGGACTTTGGCTGGCAGTGGACAAGCTTGGACAGCGGCACTCCTCTCATAGTGCTGCTTTGAGAAGCATACAGGAATGCTGCTAGGAATGTACAGTGTACTCCCCTGCCCTCTCCTTCCCTTTCCTCTCCACACCCCTCTGAAGCCTCTTGCTATAGAGCTATGTGAAAGGGGGAGAGAGAGATGAAGTGAGGATGGTAACTCCTGCCTGATCTCTCTGAGTAGGCAGCGTGAGTGTAGGCATGGGAGATGTCCAAGCACATTTGGCATTTTGGGGAAGGATACCAGCATCTTGTGCAGGAGGGCTGTGGGATGTGTGTGTTGCTCTCAGTTACCAGGGAAACTCTATCCCTGCATTATTAGAGCTTCTGAAGGCGTAGCTTTCCTGAGGAGTGGAAAACCAGGGCTTGTGCTGCTTGTAGTAGCTAAGGGAATCCTGTTACTCCTTGCTAGGCTGTTAGCCAGGCTGGATTGTTAGCCTGGCTGTTGTTAGCCAGGCTGGATTAGGCAGGATCTTAGGGAGAGGGCTGTGTTCTGGAAGTCAATGCTATTCCCTCTTTTCTGAGAGAGATTGGAATGGTGCTCAGAATCCAGGGAGACGGCAGTGGGAGTAGCAGAGAGGAACCCAGTGTTACATCTGGGCACTGAGGAAATGTGTGGGGCTGTTCTCCCTGAAAGCATGGGGCACTAAAGCACTTGGGGATCAGAAGAGTGAGTGGCACTACAGAATTTTAAAACTATTTTTGTTCTCCCCTTGACACATGGCCTGCTTGGAATCCCAGTTTCTGTTAGGGGGAATTGGACTCTTTCTGGGGGGAAAGTAGACACCCCAGGTGTTTGAGACAGAAGCCAGGAAATACACTCTTAAGGGGCTCTCGTTCTTTGCCCAGGTTGGGACAACAAGGTGTATAGTGGACAGGTAGAGTGACAGGGAGAAGGTGTGTTTTCCTACCTCTCTATTTATGTGGCAGTCTCTGGGGGCTGTGGGGAAGTGAGCCTTTGGGTGGCAGAGGGGCTGATAATTATTCTTACAGTGAGAAAGTGCAGGGATGCCTGGCTTTCTTGTATGGAGCTGTCTGGGAGCAAAGGAGGCATATGAGAAAGGAAGACCAGCTTCTCCATGGAGCACTACTGAGGGATTTTTGAGAGAATCACATCCAGGCTGCATTGCAGGTGCAGTACAAGGCAGACCCTCCATTTTGACTCCCCTAGGAGTATCTCAAGAATGTGTGTAAGAGATTTAATTTTTGCCTTTTCAGCAGGAAAGGGCATTTAGAAGCAGGTGAGCTCAAACCAGGGTGAGTGTGCTTTGCTGTCACAAAACCAAACTAGGGCCTGAGATGGGATGAGAGGTATTGGGGAATTATGGATGGTTAGATGAACTTGGTGGTTTTACAGGGCCTTTTGACCTCTGCATAGGCTGCTCTGATACCACTGTGTATCTGGACACCTGATCCTTCATTTTCCCTTAGCCTCTGAGGGGAGGGCTTGCACTTGTTCTTTCTTGCTCTGTACACGCAGATTCAGCACAGGCTGATTTCACGTATGGGGAGTCAGAAAGGAGACCCTTTTCCCTTTTTCCATCCTTGCTTTCCCTCTCTTCTTCCTCCTGTCTTCTCCCTCACCTTCTCTGTTTCACTAATACGCTCTCATCTGCCTTTCTTTCTGCAGCAGATGTGGATGCCAGTCTCCCTTGGATCCCCACTGTGCCCCCCAGCGAAGTGACAGTGACAGACATCACGGCAAACTCCATTACCGTCACTTTCAGAGAAGCACAAGTGGCTGAGGGCTTCTTTCGAGACCGAAGCGTGCAGTTCTGAATCTCTGTTTGCAGTGGTCCCCAAAACCAGTGCTTTTAGGGTGGGGCTAGGGAAGGGTTATGTTATCCCTTAAGAGAAAAAAAAATCCAAAATGTCTCCTCTTAAAATGTTTACAGAGACCTTTTTTTTTTTCTCCTTTTCCCCCTTTCAGATACGCAAAAAAGGGCAGTGTAGGGGGTGTGTGTTTGTCATTGCTTTGTCCAGCTGAAAAACTGACAGCCCTTTCCCTGGCAAAGACTCCCCTCCTTGATGTGAAAGCAGCAAGCTGAACAATTCGCCTTTTATCCTGTCAAGTGGCGGCAGCTGCATTTGTGGGGAGAGGGCATGTGGAGGTGGAAAGAGAGCTGGATCTCTAGCCTGCCGCCTTGTTCTGCAATTGATATCCCTTGGATAAAGATACATCTCTGTACATTGCTCTTCCCACCTTCCTCCTCCCTCTCTTCCTGCAGCAGTGAGAGGCGATGGATCCTACCTGTGTAGATAACTCCAGCCTGTTAAGACTTTCTCTCCAGTGCTGTTTTCCCTGTGGCCTGCTGTCTGGACTTCAGAAGCATATTTGCCTGTATGTGGTAAGTCAGTCTTTGAAGCACAGGTCCGTATAGACAGCAGAGCTTTCTCCCTTTGATTGTTGATCATGCGGAAAGACTGAAATGCATCTCTGAAATCCAAATTGGCAACATAAATTCAATTTGTCCTCATTAAAAGCTCGGAAAGCCAGCATAGTTGAGACATACCATTCTGTATATGCTAAACAGGATTTCCAGGCTTGGCTCTGCTGCATGCGGAATGTGTTACGGAAAGTGGGGTCTTCTTACCCTTTGCCAAATTCAGTATTAATAACAAATCCTGCCCTAAATCTGTGGTAATAAGTTGGTTGAAAACTGACTCGTCTCCCCAGGGAGGAGGGGCTAATAGGACAACTGAAGCATTGCCTGGTACTGCAGAGATATCCAAGATACTGGCACAGGCCCAGGACATGGGAATTGGACAGAACTGAGCTAGAAATGGACCTTGATTACCAGCAAATTCTGTTCTTGGATCCCATAGAAAGATCCAAGATAAACAACATGTGGGGAAGGCATGCATTAGATTTGAGGAGGGGAAAAATTCCTAATTCTTAGCAATGAGAATTCTTGGATTGTGCTGCCTGAATGATACTCTTCCATGACTCCAGTCTCCTCACAGTATCTGTGATCCTGTACTACTTTACTGATAGGAACTTCCCCTTGGAAGGCTTAAAAATCTTTGCCAAGGAAAGCGGTCTGCATTTCAATAGACCTGCCTGATCTTGCACTTAAAAATGCCTTGTGCTGGACTGCCTGTGACACTTTGAGGTTTTTGAAGAATTGCTGTATTTTGAGTTGGTAGTTTAGCATAGCATCTGTTCTTGCACATGCATGTTCTCTTCCATTTTTAAAAGCAAATTTTATTTAAATAACTTAATTTTTTAAATATAGACCTTTTCCAATGGAAAGCAAGAAAAGTAAGGTAGAGTCTAAAGTGGGAACTGCGTGACAGAGTGCTGCAGGGTAACATTGGCTACTGTCATGATTACTGTACCCAAATACTATGTTTTCTTACTCCACCCCACCTGAAGCATCTCTTACCTGCTGTATTTATTCAAAATGAAGCTATGAGCCTTCTTAGCTCTGAGATAAAGACACCTATGGAAATCCTCAATGTGTTTCTTTGAGGGGCTTGGCTCCTGGCTGGCAGAATTTGGGAGGTCTAGGGTTTCTGGTCCTCCAAACATCTAGTTATTGTAAAGTGCTTGGACTAGCACTGTGGGTTTTTACTAGATGCAGTTTTTACCTCATTTAGGATGTGGCAGCTCAGTGTAGATTTAGGATTTCCCTTTCCATCTCAGAGCTTTTTGAGCAGGCCTGTCTTTCATGCCATCACAGCAGTTTCAAGATCGCTGGGAAGATCTTGAATTTCTGGACTGACCTTTTGTCTCTCAAAGAAGTAAGATGGGAGTTTTATTATGGAAAAATCTGAGAGGGTGAGAAGTGGAAGCTGGAGGGGAATTATGTGGTGGGAGGAAGAGTGAGTGGGAGAGAAGCTTGCAATAGCTAGCAAGGGCAAGCTGATGAGGTAAGCATGCAGGCGCAGGATGTTTGTTGAACGTGGGTGTCCAGAGCGAGGCTTCTGTGTCTGGAGTTGCACCCTTTTTTGCAGGATGTGGGGTCAGACGGTGTTGTTACCATCACCCACACACCCCCTCTTCCTGACACCTGCCAAATATGCCGAATACCTACATCTCTCTTCTGTTGTGACCAGTGGACACATCACATGGCCCAGTCCACTCTTGCGGGTTGGAGCAGGTCAGGTAGTGATGGTTGCAGAAGTGTAGTGTTTTAGCTTATTTGAAAAAACGTCTTGAACTGCAGCTCATCCTGCTAAATATTCTTGGCATTATATCATTTATTATTCTAATGCAGCAACTGCTGCCTTTGTCATGTCTTCATCTCCGTGTACAAATACACCAAAAAGAGCTTCCTATGTACTAAGTTCCTGGCTTTGGCTGACATTGGAAGCAATATCAATCCTGCAGCAGGAAAGAACTTGTCCTAATAAACTAGATTTCCATCCCCTGCTTTTCTCTCCACTCGCCAGCTGACACTTCTCAACACTTTGTTTTGGCACTTTTCTTTAAACATATTTTCTTTCTCTTACAGTGGAGTTTTCAAAGACCTGTGGTGGTCTTTCAGAGGATCCACCCACAGCTTCATATCTTAATCATTTTTTTGGATCAGGCTATCTAGTGTTCTGCTGGTGACTAACCATCTTGCTACACGAAGTGTGGAACAAAGTACCTGGCTGCCATGCTGCTTTGTGTCAATGAGGAGCTAACCATAATGGGGTTAAGACACAACAAGCTGCATGTGCGTGGGTTTGGAGGGGGGGAGTGTGAAGAGGAGTTTGTGGTAGGAAACCAAGCAGAGTTACTTCATTGGTGTGGACTTTTTTTTGACATTCATGAATTCTTGTTTATCTCAAAGATCTTTTCGAGAAGATTTTTCTCCTGATCTTTTTAAAATGTGGCTCTGTTCCACATTGTCTGCTGACATATCACTGTAAACTTCCATGGTAGAGCTGGTCTTCAGGGACTTTAAATTTAGCTTTATTCCACCTGTGCAAGTGTAGAGAGGGTTTTACTAGTGATGGAAAGATAGGTTGTCTGGGCTTGTCTCTTCTCCCCAATACTGTCCATCTGCCAGTTCAACCCAAAACCTGACAACAGAATTGGGACCTCCTGTGCTAACATATCATGAAAATCAGATGCTGTGTTTGAATCTTTGTTAAGCATTCCGTTTGATTAGAAGAGCCAGAATAGCATCCAGCTGAAGCTGAGTTTAATAATTCTATTTGAAGCACAAGCTGAGAATAGAAACGGGCTAACTCTCCCATACCTTGTTTGGCTTCATGGCTGTAAACAAGAAAAATAAACTTCAGCCAGTGGAAATTACTGAACTGTACACAAGAAACAACATTCTCAAAGAATTGCACTAGTAGTCATTCTGAGAACTGTTTCCATGTGAAAACTTACAGCAGTGTTGGGGGACAGGAGTTTTTATTTCATAGATCTTGCAGTGAACTCACTGTATATGTAACAGAACTGAGGGGCTTCATGAGACTGGAAAGCCTTTATTGTTAACACTGTGTTTAAAAAAATATATGAAAAGGACTGCCTCTGTTCCTGGATGGTTGTAAACTAGATGTTATTGCTCTGATATACAAGTGATGCCTTGGAACAGCAAGTTTTAACACGTAAATAGTGGCATTAAGTAGTCTCCTGCATGCTCCTTATTGTCTTGCGTTTGCCTGGGGGCCCTTCTGCTTGTGGAGTCAGACTAAGGTGATTCTTTTCTTTTTTTCTTCTTTTTTTTTCCAAGCGAGACCAAGATATTATTGTGAGAACACCCAAAAGCAGTTCCATTTGCCAAAATAAGCCCAAATTTGTTAGTGAATTGACTCTTGTTTATGTCAGAGCTCAGACATAGAGAAGCTTATTGAGAAATGAATGGCTTTTTTTTCTTACTAGTGTTGTGAAACTGTCCAGAATTGTTCCTCTGGTGTTTTGTGACTGGATGTATAAAATTGTTTGTTCACCTCACAGGGGGCCCTTGGCCCCAGTACTGTTTCATGCTGTATGCCAGCTAGTGCTGTTTGATGGTTTCACTGGAATAGAGAAAGGAGGCCTCACACAGGTCAAAAAATAGGCAGGGTAGCTCAGGCAAGACCCTCCGTGGTAGCCACAACAGAGGCTGGGGTGTGGAAGACAGTGGGGGCTGTCAGCCGCACCTATGTATTAAGCAAAGGAAAGTCTACCACCACCTCTCCACCTCTTCCTCTCCTTTCAAGCCTTGAGCTTTCGTTTTCAGAAGTAGGGAAAGTGCAAAAGCCTCCTTTTCTAAAGCTAATTGGTATCTACCCATGTTCTGTTCCTCCCTGGCTTACCTGCAGCCTAGGAAGAAGAGGGCAGTGGGCCTTTCTGGGAAAATAATAGGGACAGATGCTGGTCAGGGGAGGGAGGGACAGAGTTGCCTCGGAGCTGCTCTCACTAGGTGGTTGAGGAGGGGCCTTTGGGTGAGCTGGCAGTTGAGAGAGAAGGTGTGTTATAAACAAAGAGCTTGTAGTGAAACTGATCTCTTGCATCTGTGAGTGGAGTTCTGAATGGGCCCTGCAGAGAGGTGAGTGCTGCATTTATGTATCAGTCTTCTGCCATTTGAGAATGCAAGGGAGGTGTGTACATTGACAATTTGCACAGGGTAATTTCTACATGAAAAGGTATGGCATTGGAACACATTGCTTTTGCCATGCCTGTTGTATAGGTTTTCCCCAAGGGCATGATAAACTTGTTTTGAGATAATAGCTTATGATCAACAGGCCACGTTGTCCTGTGCGTGAACTTACTGTCGTCACAGAGAAAGCATGAGCTTCTGGGTGTCAATCCACCTGGATTCCACGCACGAAGCTGGTCAAGATGGGAAGGCTTATAAAACAGCCCCAGGACAATTGGAAGGAGGAGAAGCAATCACTTAAAGTGGAATTCAAACCCTTCAAATCCTTTCCTGTAACTAGCATGTGCTGTAGAGATGACCCCTTTTTCTCTTCCACCTCTTTCTCTTTCCCCCTTAACTTCTTGAAGTACAGTGGCTGTTTAGAGAGCAGGCGGGAGATGATCCCTAATTACCTGGGAGTGGTAGAGGCCCAGGGCTCCATGGGAGCATTTGGGGCTGCAGTGGATTGCTACAAAGCTGGGATGAGGCAGACCTGCTGCTGAGATTGCCTCATCTGCTGTGGGCTGCCCTGCAATAATGCTAGGGGTTCTTCTCCAGGAGCACCAGTTGGATGTTGAAAGGGAGAACTCTTCTAAGACTGTTTGGAACCTCCATCACAGCTTATCTCGTTACTGGGGTAGCAACGTTTTGGCTGGGAGGGGGATTTTGGAGGAGGAGGAGGTGGAAAACCTTTTTATTATTATTATTGTTGTTTTTTAACCAGAAAATGTAGTGTCAGCACAAAGAAGCTTTTTGCAAATCTGTCAAAATGTTAAGCAGCTTTTTTTTGCTTTTAAATCTGAAGTATGTTTTGAAGCACTTTGGAAATGCAAAGCACTAGGAGTGCTAAGTACTCCTTATCGTCTGTCTAAAAGTGGCATTTGAAAAGCAAAAGATGTATCTGTTTCAGGCTGCTGGCTGCTCCTTATCATTTTTCCAGAGCTGCCACCCAGCCCTTTGCCTCCCTCCCATGGCTGGAGGGGGGGAGTGTACTCCACCATGCCGGAAGCAGAGGGTTCCCTAAGGGAGGAGACCTGCTAAATCCCTCGCTTGCCTTTGGGGCGCAGGTTGGCTTCCTCCCTCCCCACCTCCTTTGATTGAGGAAAGGGAAAAATGAAGTTGAGTTTCAGTTTGAGTGGTCCTAGTCTGGAACTATGACTATTTCTTCCAGCTCCGGAGACATCTTTATAGAGTTTCCTGTCTGAAAAATTGCACCTTATTAGTTTAGTTGAGGAACGAGGAGATGTCTGTCCTTCTGCAGGGAGTGGAGAGGAAGGGAGGGTGAAGCAGGAGCTGCTGGATTTTTCCAGAGGCCATTTCCTCACCTCATCTCCAAGAGAACAGCAACAAAAGAGCTAAAATAATTTAGATGAAGCTTTTGTTCTGTGTATCTCAAGAACCTTTTGAGTAGGCTAAGGGGAGAGAACCCTTTTCCCTCACCTAGTCAGCTCTACAGCATGGGGGTCAACACCCCAGTCCTCTCGCTGGGTTTTCAGCACCAATCTTTTCCCTCAGCATACGCACATCGTTAGAACTCTTTTGCACACTGGCTCATCTAATTTGGTGTGCTCCCTTTCTGTTGCAGGGGGAAGATGGGGGACAATGGGGTCAGTTAGAGGGAAGGGTCCCCAATTATTTTTGTTCCTGTCTCTTCAGTTGTTGCTGTTGTTCCCGTCAGCACGCTAGAGTATTGGAGTCTTCGCACACAGAAAGCTTCCTTTTGCACAGAATGAGCTTCTAGCTTTTGTACANGGAATAGGGAGTAAACCAATTCCAAACAAACCAATCAGAGTTTAATGCCTTTTCTGAGCGAGTATGTGCTGTAAAAGGAGATTGTAATAGCAAAGGGAGGGCAGGCTAAAGTATAATTTGACACAAAGTGTGGTTTTATTTTTGTACTGATATGGATAAGAGACTGTACAGCATCTATTTATTTAGATGATTTATGTGGTAAATGTTGCAAACAAAATTATTAAAATATTAAATATGAGAACTGACATTTACTTCATGGTATGCTTGTGTGGTCATTTACCCCTCCTTGCTTTAATTCTACAGCTGAATTATTTTCCAGCAGTCACTTCTATTGGTGTATAAACATTCAGTGCAGCTGGAAAAAGAATGGAAAATGTGCATGCGTGAGGAAGATCAGTAAAGAAGGATTGATGAAGAATGGACCCAGCAAAAGGCTGTTTCTGACATAACTTTGATTGGAAGAGGTCAAGTTTTTATTAATTTTTAACCCACTGGGTAGGTTAGAGCTGTACAGGGGTGACCTGGGATGATTGGTCTTTGATGGATTACAATTTGAAGAAGAGAACACCGATGGCAGGGTGGCTGCTCCTCTGGGTTTAGGGAGTTCCCGACATCCTTGCACAAGGCTGCAGTGCCAGGACAGCTCTACCAGCACCGGGAGAGTGCTGGTGTGCCCCATATCCTGCATCTCATGGCAGTGGAGAAACTGAGGTGAGGCCTGGGCTGCCAGGCACGCTCTGCAGTGCTTGCCAGCAGGAAAGCAGCTCTCCTCCAAGCCAAAGCCTCCAATGGGTTGGCCAGCAAGGCTTCCAGGGACCTCTTCAGGAGCACAGCTGCTCCTGGGTACAGTTTGGCCCCTGGTTCACCCCACAGCTTAGCCAAGGAGCCCGAGTCCTGGAACTGCTGATACTCCATGGAGAAAATCCCAAATGTCGTTTAGTCCACTTGGGTGGCTGGCATGCTCCCTCAAGGTGTGTCCCACTCCATCCCCTGTGGAGGGGGAGGCCATGTGTTTATCAAGGTACCTGGGCAAGAGAATGGGGCTGTCTGAGATGCCTCTAGTAGATGTAACGTGGGGGTGAGCCCTGCACCTGAACGCAGCTATGGCATCAATCACAAAAGCACATGGAGCAAAAGCAGAGAATGGGGTGCATTTCCTGAGTCAGTCATGGCTCAAGGCAGCACTGTTAGGTCTTGCCTGTGTTACCACAGCACCGTCAGCATGCTTGCCTTGAGCCAGGGAAGCTGGAGTTGTGTGATGGCATCAGAGCAGGACTCCAGCCAGCCACTTACTTTCTGGCAGCAGCTAGCAAGTCAGGTGAAGTTGTAAGAAACTGCAGTGCAGAGTTACGGGAAAGCCTGCTCTGGAGATTGTGTCTTCCTGTGTCTGCCAATGCTGCAGAAGCTGGCTGGTGCTAGAAACAGCTTGTCCTTTTGCATGCATGTGTTGGCTGGATTAAAGGTTAATCTGGGCAGTCCTCCTTTTTTTTAATAATCTGTTGCTATGCCGCCCTTCTGATCCATGCAGTGCAGCCGACTTGCCTTGCACAGCTCTCCCCATCAGATACCTGAGAACAAGGGCACTCGGCAAAAGGGGAAACCACACGGTTTGAGTAGTTCGGTGTTCTCCGAGAAGCACAGAGTGACATGAGGCCTGTGTGACCTCTGCGATGGCAGTCACTTCCTGTCTGTTCAGTGCCACACAACTTCCCTGCTCTTGGTCCCTCTCTTCACAGCATTTTGCTGGCCAAGCAATTGTTTTTGAATCAAGAATGCAAGAAATCTGGGGGACTTGTGTAATCATCCTGATCCAGCGGCAGCCTGGGCAGCTGGGCCTGTTTTGGGAACTCATAGGCAGGCCCCAGGGATATCATAGCATCCGACTGCTGTAGGCACAGCACAAACCCCACGGGCCTTCTCTCTCTGCTACATCAAAAAGTTAGTGGGCTGGAGGGCTGGTTGTTCTGGCCACTGCTTAGGCCATGCTGAGCCACCCATACCTGGTGCACAGGGAGTTACATGGTCAGCTCCAAGGGATCTGCCTTTGCTTGCGTGGGTTTCAGAGCTGCAGCAGGGAAATCCCAGCACACGTTGACCTGGATCCCCATAGTGCCAAGGGTGTGCTTGGAAATGTACCCTGCCATGGCTTGAGGGGCTGGGCTGTGTGCAGCTGTTCCTAGAGTAGGTGAGGGAGTGACCATTTGCTTTCCAAAATCTGCTGCTCCTGACAGTGACGTCCCTGGAGCGAAGAGCAGCAGAGTTAGTTGATGAACCCTTGGAGCTGTTCTCCTGGAGGTAAGTGCTGCTACTCCTGCCAGGTCCACAAAAAATGAGCTTGGAGGCAGCTACTGACTTTGAGCAGGTGAGTTTCCCATTAACAAGTGCCATTTCAAAAATACATAAAAATGTTCTCGCACCTGCTGCTGTCCCCCTGTGCCCATACACCGCTGGCCAGGGGTTTTGATGTGAAAGATCTTGTTGCTCTCCCAAAGCTTATTGCTTTTAGGCACTGAATTCCTGGTGCTAGTAAGAAGTGCTACAGTGTATGCTACAGCACCAGGGTCTTGCAGGCAGCAAGTTGCCAGAAAAATATTTTATTTCAGTGTCTGTAGTGAACAATAGCTGTTCCGGGAGGGCTCTCTTCCCAGGTGGGTTGGTGGTTTTTTTTAAGTGTTTTACTGGAATTGTGAATGAAACAAAGGAAATGCCCAACAATGCCCTGAACAGCTGGATATTCTGCTACTGTTTTGCTTTGTGAGAGTAAAAGTTAGATGAAAGTGTTAGGCGATACCCGTGCAACGGCAGCACGCAGCGATTTGAGCAGTCGGTGTGGCTGGAAAGAAGGTTCTGCTGACAGGTGGGAGGGGTAAATAACTAGAAAGAGCACACGGAGCTCTCTGATAAGCTGCTGCCCCTTCTGGTCCATGGATCAGGATACCTTGTGCTCCTGTCCTGAGGCGGGGCGTGCTGTTCATGACCCCCACATCTTTTTTGGGACAAGGCCACCAGGCTTGCTGCTGCACATGTTTGTGTAGCCATATAAAGACTTTCCCCCATTTTGATTTAAGGCTGCCTGCTTTTGAGAGTGGATGATACTGCTGTTTGAAAGTTCAGTTACTTGACACCCAGCTACAAATGTAAAAGCAGTTGTTTAAACAAAGTGAACAGTAACAAACGCTAATTTAAATGTGGGTGGTGTTAATGAACACTTGACGTGCAAAGTTAAAAAAGTGAAAAGCAAAATGCAATGGGTGTGATGGAGTTGTTCTTTTGAACCCACCTTCAAGCATATGAAGAACTGAGATTAAAAAAAGGTGGTGTCTAGGGAAAAGTGGCAGTCCAGAAGGACTTGACCCACTCTAGGTGAGAGTTTTGGGCTTTTCTTCTTGCCTGCCCTGTGATGCCAAACACATGAGAAAGGGCCTCATAGAGCCTATTCTCGAAGTGAGGGATATGACCTAAATGCAGAATTATCAGTGATGAAGCATGCTGTGGTTCAGTCCCTGACCACAGAAACACCTCCTTCTCCGAATTGTTCACGTCCTGAACCAGGGTCCGTGTGATTGTCTCCATCAGCATTCAGCAACCTCTCCATTAACCCCCCTTCAAATGGGGCCATGGCGGTGGGGAGCACATCCTCTCCTGAGTCACTTTTCCTCCGGACAGAGAGCTTGTGTTGGATGCGATATTTCAGCTGCTAAGTTGAAAAAGAACAAAACACTCTGTCAGATCTTGCCTGAATCACAGGCAGTGAGGAAAACATTCATTTTCCTACCTGCCTGCCTTGACTTTGGGAAATCCATCCCTGCTAGTACTGATATTATAGCCATAATATAGCCGTTTCCAGAATACCCTCCTTCTGGGTGAAACCCCTGAGGAAGAGGTGGAAAGGGAAAGAGAAGATGAATGCAAATGGAGAAAGGGTTAGCGAGGGCCACAGGGGCTGTGCAGGGTCCCTGCCAGGCCAGCTGAGGGGCAGGTAGCAGAGGGATTCCTGCAGGTACCTTGCTGGTCACGGTGGGCTGAGAAAGAGCAGCAAAGCAGGACAGCCATCGCTTATAGCCCTCATCACAGCTCCCACTTTTTCCACAGGGTATCTGAAATGCACAGCCTTCTCACCCCAAAACCAGGTGAGAAAGCAGAACAGGCCAGATAAGGTCCTCCAGGTAAAGGAGGACCCTGACTTCCACACAAATACAACTGCAGGGCTGCGAGCTTCCATTTTGAATCACAGAGAATGATTTTTGACTGAGATTTTTGTCTTTTTAGCACCTGCAAGAGAGTGTAAAGTATGCTGCAAATTAATTAGGGGTTTGCAGTAATAGTCAGGGCAGGGAATTCCTCTAAGTGACTTAACATTTTTCTGGTTTCTTTACAGGTTTACATAGCATGGCTGGCCTATTTACCTTGTGGTACCTTATACTGGCTCCAAAATTGTACCCTATACTGGCACACACTCACGCCAGCTGAACGGAATTAAAAAAACCCAACAAACCAAAGAAAATATTTAAGCGCCTTTATTGCTAGTTATTGCCTTGGTATGTGCTTCAAGGCTGCCTGCTTCCCCGCCGGCGAGAGGGGGTGACGGTGCATCTGCAGCGGGAGAAGAAGAGGCTGCCGCCATTGTTTTAGGTAAAAAAAGGGCCCCATTCGGGCGGGAAGGGGCAATATCGCCGCCATGCCGGGGATCTGCCCGAGCGGGATTCGCTTCCCTCCCCTTCCCTCCTCTTCCCGCTGTGCCGCCGTCCCGCGGGCCTGGGGATCCGAGCCCCCACGCCCCGCCCGTGGCGCGGCCCCTTTAAGGGCCTTTAACCACGGGGGGGGCGGGTCACGCGCG
>VZRQ01004164.1:287041-307907 GCA_013397975.1 Machaerirhynchus nigripectus | reverse complement strand
TTTCTTTTGTTAACGTGTATGTTTCTCCCTTTGGGAAAAGTTTTAACTTCTTGACAAATTTGATTCCCTAAAGGGAACGAGAGCGTGAGCTGTACGGGCCCAAGAAGAGAGGACCCAAACCTAAAACTTTTCTGCTGAAGGTAACTCTTATTTAAATAACTTAGGCCTAGCAAAAAAATCTCTGAAACCTTGCCGGTGCGTGCCCTTGGAAGGACTGGACTTTCAAGTGACTTGTGCGTGATGCCTGGCTCTGGGAGCGCGGGGAAAACCCGACAGGAAAGGGGGGGGGTGGGCAGAGGCGCAGAAGCGTGTGAGGGGAGAGCGCGTGTGCGTGCGACGGGTGCCTCAGCAGGACGGTCAGCACACGCAGATGTGCGTGGTGAGCCTGCAGTCTCTTTTTCCAATAACCTCTCCTTCTCATGGCCTTCTGTTGCCGCAGTGGAGAGCTAGCCAGTCCTGTTCCCTCTTCCTTCAGCAGGCTGTTCCATCCGACCCGTGCCCTGCAACTCAGCAGCACGCTGAGTGGTCAGGCAACTGAGGCGGGAATCCCACTGCCACTTGTGCTCCTCTGATTGCATTTAAGGATGTAGGTGCTCCACGGTAGTTTTATGAAGGGTTCATGCTTTGATCTGTAACCTGCAGGGTTGTTTTGCTTTTGCAGAGGGTGGGGGGGTGAGTGGGAGGAGGAGGAGGAGTGTTTCACCTCTGCATAGGCTGGCAGCTGAAGTTTCCAGTTCCCCTCTGAAAGACTCAGCATCTCTGCAAGATGTCGTAGCATCTCTGCTTGCTTGCAGTGAAGAGCAAGGAAGGTAGTCCCTAGTGCAGGCCCTATTGACCTGTATTTTTACCTTCTTTTTTTTTAATTAAGTACTCCGGTAGCTGTGTGACTGTTACGTGAGCTCAGTGAATTTATTAGTTTACAGACAAAATACCTTGCTCTACTCCCCTCTTCCCTCCCCTTCCTCTCCAGCTGTCACAATCTCAGGCTTCAAATGAGCATAGAAAGAACACACCTTTGTACAGTTCAGACAGATGAGCAAGTTTACAGTTCCCCTGGTTTTTTTTTCTGGTATGAAGCCCTGGAACAGCCAGCGTGGACTGTGTAGTAAGGCATCACTATCACCAAGTCATCCTGTGGCTTTGGGCAAGTCACTTAGGCTTTGTGTGTGTTTCCCCATCTGTGAAACAGGTTAATACTTCCCTTTGCCTGGCAGCAGTAGGAGCTTTACTCAAGTCAGCACAGCACTTTTAACTGCATGAGCACCGGAAAGCGCAGTGAGGGGTAGGGTGTCACCTCTTCTCTGCTTTGAGAGGGCATAATGAAGCACACAGAAGAAATGCAGGAACAGGCATATTCTGATGCTCTGCGTGAAACCCAGGGGACCGTGGTAATCCTTGGGAAGTCCTGCTGATGGAACTGTCCTCCCTCGTTGCTTGTTTTTCTGCTAACAGAGTTCTGTATCTGTAGCGTGAGAATTACAAACATATCTGATATGTACTACCTCTTCTGCTGTATTCAGGGAAACCAGACTAGTTGGCTTTCCTCTTTCTGGCAGTCATGCATTAGATGTAACCCTTGTGTTTAGATTTCTAACAATGCAAAGGAACACTTGAAGGGAAAACCACCAGCTTGAAATAGTTCTCTGCCTGCATTGAAAAATACTGGTATTTGTAACACCTGACACTGTTCAGAGCTGTAGAGAGGTGACTATGCTATGTGTAATCAGTTTCTTTTATTTTTGATTCTGAATGTGATATGGCCGTATCTATTGCCATATCACTCATTAAAAAAAAAAACAACACTCATTTTCACTCATTTAAAAAACCGAAACCAACCCCCGAACTCAAAACCCACTCATTACTTCTCTTTTCCCCTTACCCTTTAAAACCCCCCTAAACTTAATGTGAATTATTCAGCAGCATCCTTTGAATCACATCCATGACACGTTTCTGTGGCACATCTTCCTTCTGCCAGCTCCTCAAGCGGTAATGAAAACCTGTAGGTTTGCAGAACTGGCTCAGTACTTTGTAGAAGATGAATTGTGGTAGGGAGCAAGATCAGCTCTCCTGAAGGCTGGTGCCACGTTGTGGGAGAGGCTGGCAGGGCAGAGCGCTACCACTGCCGCTGGTTTGTGCCTCTGGGAAACAGAGCTGGTGGAACTGTTAGTGCTCTGACTTGCTGTTCCTCTGTGACTTCGGATCCTACCCTAAAAATAACACCCCAGACCAGGCAGCGAGAAGTAGCTCTGTCTCAGCAAGTCCCAGCTAAACTTATCTGAGCTCAGTTCAGGCAAACCACAATCAACACAACTGTGGCGATAGTTGAAACAGAGAGGGCGAGATGGTTTGCAGCTCTCTTCTTCTGACCCCCAAAGATGCACATTTGACCTCTTCCAGCCCCGCAGCACTGGTGCTGCTGCTGTGGGAGGAGTGGGATTGGGTTCTGCCTCTTGCATTGCTAACAGTATTTTCAGTTCTTTCAGCTGCAGAATCTCCTGCCAGTGAGAATTTCGGAAGCAGGGGAAGAAATTTGATTCTTGTATCCCAGAGGGAGTATTTGGAGTTGGCAGTTAGAACAATATTCTTTTTGATCTGTTAACTGAACAGATTAGGCCTGGATGCAATGATGTTTAAGCAGAAATCTGGCCTAGAACTGCTTTGATAGACTAGTCTGCCTTTGACTTGGTGGCTTGCTAGGATTTTTCATGTGTTTCAGTGCTTAAACCTAGGCTTCTGAGTATCCAGAATGGCATCAAAATAAGTGCCCTGATATGCCACTCAGTCCCTTGGCTTGTGTGGGTGTTTTAGCTTGCAGTTGGGACTAGGTTTATCCTGGGATTAGTTCTCAAAAGTTGCAGATAGGCACCCAGGGGGATTTACAGAAAGCATTCCAGCAGGTTAGTGGCCCACGCCTTTGGAAAAGCTTTGAAAAGCTGCATCTTTGACCACCTGCTGCCTTTGTAAGCCAGGCTTCTGTTTCTGGGAGCTGTCTAACACTTGCCCTTTCGATCAGACTGCAGAGGCAAATCACAGTCCAGGCTTTGTAATATCACTATCAAGACGGCTGGTGTTGAAAGCGACCCCTGCAAACTTCAACTGCAAAGTTTTGGGCAGGAAATGGGTCTTTATCCTTTGCAAGGCTGGGGGCAAAGTTTCCCACAGCTGAGATCAGGCTTGGCGGGAGGCTGTAATTCTTGGGAGGCTGCTGGTGTGCTTCAGACTTGTGCTGAGCGGATGGCAAGCAAATCCCTTGGTCTGAAGGGGGTAGTGCTGTACGTAAGGCTCTTACCTTATTTCGTAGGTATCTGTCAGAAGTCATCCTTGAGGACAGGCCCTTCAGCATGGAGGCTGGTGTGAGGTTAGGAGGAGACATAGCATGTGCTGTAGTGATCTTCCTCTTTTTCTCCTGCTCAGTTTGCTCTTTTTATTTCACTTTTTTCCTTAGGCACTCCGCTGTGTGGAATGCAAACCTCACGAACTTGTCTAATAAAGTCCAGCTAGTGCTATTCAGAGACAGAGCCTGATCTGCAAGCTCAGTGGGTGGCTGGCAAAGACCCCTAGTCGGGGTGGCCATAAATACTAAGGTGACAGGAGTGAAGAAGGTTAATGGAAAGGAAGAAGTAAGGGAGAACAAGAGTAAAGGGATTCTTAGTAGGAGAGTGGGGGAAGAAGGGACTGAGCAGCGTGGTGCTCTGTCATTTTGCCCTTTCTTGAACTCCAGAGTTGGAATTGGGTTTCTTTTGATCTCCTCCCTGTTCGTAAATTATCCCTGAGTAATCTGAAAACAGACCGTTCCCCTTTTGTAGCATTTTGTTCCCAATCCAGAGGGAAACTTTAGTTTATGGCTGTGTTGCTTGGGAGAACTGTGCTATGAACTGGCTTGCTTTTGCCATGTCACTTGGAAGACTGCAGAATAAAGAGGGTGATAAAAAGGCAGAATGGCAGCCAAAAAGGGGAAAGAAGAGCTCTTGCAAATGCTGTTCGAAGCAAAGACTGTGGGAATGCAGGTGGAGAATAAAAGACAAAGCAGAGCCAGTAATTTATAAGAGAGTAGCGCTACTATGGTGCAGCAGCACTACTGAAATTGGCTTGGTTTTGAAATAATGAACTAGAAATCCATTGCCTTACAAGGTCTTTGGTTTTGTTTTTTCCAAATTGGAGAGATTTTGATACAAATCAGGTAAGAGAGGCCTTTCTAAGCACGTGTCTGTGTACGTGCTTGTGTGCCTCAGTGTGTTAAGGGAATGAATGAACAAATATGCTTGCTGGGCCTCGAGGGACACTTATTCAGAAAAAATAGGGAATGGGGGAGATACACTAGTTCCCAGGGGCAGTGAGGGAGAGCTGTACAAGATAAATAAAGGTGATACATATCCCAGACGGGAAGAGGGGGAAGGGAAGCAATCCCAGCATTTGGCTTGCTCTCATGACAGAGCACTGCAGCAAGCCTCCAGAAGCTGCATCCTGATGTAGGCTGAGCTGTAAGCAGAGAGTGAATTACTTCATATACATGCTGAGTACCTCTTCAGCAGCGAGCACATCCTGCGGGTGAAAGCAGCAAAACCCAGAGAGGTAGTTTCCATCTGGAAAACTTGTGAGCCAAGTAGCAAACTGTGGTGACACAGCTGAAAGGGTTCAGTGGGTTTCTTCTTCAAAGACCTTATCCTCATATGGCTTGTGAGTGTGACTGAGAAATGGATCTGTAGCAGGGAGAAGTGCATTTCCACAAAACCACTACACCAACAGATAAAACTGAATGCTAAGTCTTCTCCAAACCAAAGGTAGCAAGTTACTTAATCTAAAGTTGGAAACGGGAAGGAGAGCCTCTGTGCTGTCCTCTGCAGTGAAGGGACGAGTTCATATAGGTGATGCCTGAATAAACCTGATCCTGTGGTAGGAATACTGAGCTTCCCAAGTGAGAAAGCTCTAGGGGCTGGTCTTAGATAAAGCATCTGATAGGATTTTTCTTGAAACCTTACCTGGAAAAACAATCTCAAGGTAAGCTGAATATTTGCATAATGCTCTTTGGAACTTGCATTGAAGCTGATCACTGGGGATAGCAGTGTAGCAGCAGGGGAGGACTCTTGGGCCCTAACTTACCCTCTCTCTTAATAATCTGACCAAAGTATCAATGCTGCATGTAGGCTACCTGCAGACTACTGAAGCGGGAATTTAGTAAAGGCAGATAGTTGAAACATGAGTTAGAAACAGCTTCAGACTTGAGAAAGTGCCCCAGAAGTAACTGGAAACGCAGACACTTAGCACGTAAATGAGACCTAGTGGTTCTGGCACACATGAAAAGTCCAGGCCATGTACCAGGGCTCTGCACTAGCTGCTGTGCAAGCACAAAACCACGACAGGTCTCTGTCAAAACAGGACAGGAGCTGATTAATGTGTACAGGCAGAGAAAGTAAAATCAGCAGGGCTGTGGAAGTGGCCAGGTAGTGATCATCCCAGCATTATCACTTCGTTTAATGTGGCTGATGGGAAGCTTTGCTCAGGAATTTTGGGGTGTATAAGGAAACTGAGGGTGTTCTTCCTCCACGCTTGTGGGAAGCTGCCTTCTTTCTCTCCCGGGTGATGGAGGCGGTGCTGGTGGAAGGCGGCAATTAGATTTGACTTGGAGCAGAATGGCACAGAGGGGGCAGAACTCCTCACTCCAAGGCATGATTACAGAGTAGGCAATTAATCTGAAAGATGTGCAGTGCTGGCAACAGGAGAGGCCCTGAAGGACACCTGTGTCTATCCACTGAAGCTGTAGAAGGATTTTCATTGATGTATCTGTCTGTACCCTCCACCTGGCTTCCCTGTCCTGTATTTTGGAATGGGACATTATGTTGCATTTTGCTCTTGGCTCAGCAGTGGTAAATTGGTGAGAAACCCAAAGAACAAGAGTAGCAGTGCTGGAAGGGCTGGCTGTGATGGGGAGTGGGATAGAAAGGAATAAATTTGTTAATTCAGGCTGTGCTGGTATGTAATGACAGAAAGCAAACTGTAGCTTGTCCTTGTGTCTGCCATCGGTTTCAGAGGGACCTGTGAAGAGATGGAGCAAGCACAGCCCTAGATGTGCATTTGCCTGTGACCTCCTGAGAGGGTCTGCAGTGTCTCCAAGTTGTATATTGATGAGCTGGAATGGGGAGAGTTGATGTGTGGTGCAGGGAGTTCATCTGGTGTTGTTACTGTGCTCAGGCCTGTACGATGCCTGTGACAGGAACTGTGTCTTATTTTCTCAGCAGTTTGGGGCATGGAGTAACACACAAGGCTGAGCAAACAGAAACTAGATGGACATCAGGAATGCTTTCTGCTACAGCAGGATGTGTTGGGGTTTGTGTGTGCTGGGAACACTTCCCTTTAGCTGAGTGGAAACAGCCCTGTGTGTTAATGTGCAGAGTGTCTGTGCCTGCCTTGGGGTTGTGCTAAATTGTTTCTGTTTCTTTGTCAGTCAGCTAACACAGAGTCTAGCTCCCCAGTCAGGATGAGCCTTCAGTCTGTTTTCTTGTACAGTCAGAGAAGAAGGCCTCATTTTTGCTGTCCTTTTAAAGCCAGGATACAAGTAGTACTAAAGGCTATGATCATCCAGTATTAGAGAGGAACAAAATGTCTTCACGTCTGCATTCTGTGCTCATTCAGGATCTTCTGCAGTTCCCATGGGTATCTCTGTGGGAGAAGAGGGGCTCTGGGTAACAGCAGAGCTCTGGAGCTGTAGGGCCAGGACTTAGAGCTTTTTGTGCAGGGGCTGGCTGGGCCCCTCGCTTAGATCTGTTAGATCCCTGCCTTTACACGCACATTTTTTTCCCCAGGCATTTCTCTGGTAGGAGGCACAGCCTGCAGGGTGACAAAGGAGATGGAGTTGAGTGCTAAGCTCTTAGCTGGCAGGAAGCCATCCCGATCTTGGCGTGTGCAAGGGGCAACGGGATGGAAAAGTTGGGGAGGAAAAGCAGCTGTCGTCTTCTAGCACTGCAGTTCTTGCTGTGCCCACGAGGTGGGGGAAGCTCCTCGCTGGATGGGCAGTCACGGGGTGGGGGCTCGCCTGTGCCCTCCAGGCCTGTGTGTCTTCGACCTGTCACCACTGCTGAGAAGGAATATGGAAGGGGGTTGGTTTGGGCAAGTACTGGGGTGCAGGTGGAAGGATGAGCTGTACAAGCAACAGTGCTCTGATGAGATGTGATGTAAGAATATGCTCTGGGTTTCCATGCCCACAGGTCATACAGCACCAGCTTACCAATGAAACTGTTGTTCCTGCTGCCAGAAAATGTTCCTGTCTCTGGTGCATGAACCAGGGCAGGTTTTGGCACCAGAAGAGCTTAAAAATATTGTTCCCCTGGCCTGGCTCTTGGGGAGGGCTGGCACAGAGCAGTTGAACAGGTGCTATTCCTGCTCTGGTGCAGTGCTAGGTTTCAAACAAGTGTGGTGCTCAAAAGGAGAAGTCGGTCTCTTCTTTGGAGGTGCAGTTAAATTTGACTTGAATTCCAACTGGCCTCATCTCTGGCTTTAAACACTGGACCTTGCTCCCGCAGCACAGTAAGGATGAATGACTTGCTTTTGACCCTAGTTAAAAATCGGATCTCCAAATTTCTTATGTTTAGCAAAGACAGCTCCATCAGACCATTCTCACCAACCTCCATCTGTGTTCCTCAAGACCCCCTTCTACCATGCTTTTCAGAAGTGATTCTCATTATGTGTTAACTCTGCCTCTTCCCCCTCATCTTGGGCTCATTTGGTAGAGGACCTGGTACAAATTGCCATGTAATTTTGGGTGCTGTCTCAGCACTGACAGCCCCAAGTGCCTAGGATGATGCTGGCTTCTTTGGCTGACAGTGGAGGGTTGTGCACATTGACTGATGATGACCAAGGGGGTCTTTCGAGACCATGAACTGTAACTCTGAAACATGCCTGGGAAGTAGCAGCTTCTCCCTGGGGAAAGCATGTGTCAATAGGGGCCCAGCCTAGGGAGACATTAGCTACCCAAAAATGATATAGACAGTGTCCTATGCCTGTCTGGGGGCTCTGCTGGAGCTATCAATAGTTTGTAGGTGTGTGCCTGTGCTTGTCATTGATGCTGGGGATAAATGTGTCATGGTACTGCCAGTGGGTGCTTGGCCTGAAGTGAGCAGTGCCCAGTTTGAGATCTGGCTGCATCTTGGCTGCCTCTCTGACCCTGTTTGTTTTCTTTCTCCCCACCACCGCAGGCTCGGGCCCAAGCGGAGGCCCTCCACATTGGGGATGTACACTTTTCTGTCAAGCCTGGTTCTAGTACCTCCTCTCCCAAACTCCACTCCAGCGCCGCGGTGCACCGGCTCAAGAAGGACATCCGGCGATGCCACCGCATGTCCCGGCGCCCCCTGCCCCGTCCAGACCCGCAGAATGGCGGGAGCGTGGGTGGCGGGGCTGGCATTCGTCCTCCTGTCTCACCCTTCTCGGAGACCGTCCGCATCATCAACCGTAAGGTGAAACCCCGCGAGCCCAAACGCAGCCGCATCATCCTCAACCTCAAAGTCATTGACAAAGGTGGGAAGCCAGCCAATGGGGCTGGGGGCCTGGCTCGGCCCAAGATCCCGTCCCGAAACCGTGTCATTGGCAAGAGCAAAAAGTTCAGCGAGAGCGTCCTCCGTACCCAGATCCGCCACATGAAGTTTGGCACCTTTTCGCTCTACAATAAGCCGTCTGCTGCACCCACCCCCTCTCTGGAGGGCAAGGGGGAGGCTGAAGGCTCCCAAGCAGCCTCCTGTGGGCTCATTATGGGGTCCACCCCCTATGATGCCCCCAGCTCCAGCTCCTCTGGCTGCCCATCACCTGCTCCCCACTCCTCCTCTGACCCAGATGATTCCCCTCCGAAGCTGCTCCCTGAGACCCTCAGCCCAGCCATCCCCGACTGGCGTGAGTCGGAGGTCCTCGACCTCTCAATCCCACCTGAGTCGGCTGCCACCAGCAAGCGTTCTCCCTCAGGAGGGTGCAGTGGGGGGCAGACGCCCTCCTTGTCCCTCTCCTCTTCCGACCCAGAGCAGGAGGCTGGCGACTGGCGTCCTGAGATGTCCCCTTGCTCTAATGTGGTGGTCACAGATGTCACCAGCAACCTCCTCACTGTAACCATCAAGGAGTTCTGCAATGCAGAGGATTTTGAGAAGGTGGCGGCGGGTGGTGGAGGAGGCAGCAAGTGAGCAGCCAGGTCCCCCCGCTCCAGGGGTGTGGGGGGAGCTATACCTGAGAGAAGTCGTGGTGCGAATGGCTGTCCTTAGTTCTCTCCTTCTCCCCTTGGCTGTCTCTCTGCCCTCACTGCCACCCTTCCTCCTCCTTTCCTCCTGCCCACTTCCTCTTGCCTGGAGGCTGGAGTGTGTCAGTGGGGGTGTGAGAGCACCCACTGTTCCTGTGTGTTGGTACTGCAGGAGGAGGCAGGGAGGGTTGTGGTGGGGCTGGGGAGTGGTTGTTTGTCCTTGAATGTGGTGTTGTCCAACGGGCGGTGGAGCCTTGGGGGCTGAGGGATGAGTAAGCATGTGTCTGTGTGCACGTGGTGAGGAAGGTGCTGTTCTTCCTCATTCCCCTTCCATCTTTGACAAAAACTGAAGAGGAGCTCCAAACCCTTGAGGGGAGGATGTAAGAGGATTGGAGCCCTTGCCTATGTCCTCCAGACCTTCTCCCACAAATGTGCATGCAGACTCTTCCATTCTTATGTTTCCCCCTTGCCATGACTACCATCCTGCCATCCTTCCCCTCTTGGCCTGCGGCCTGGATCTGCCCTCTCCTCTACTGTCCTTGTGGCAGTTGCTGATCCAGATGCCCGCAGAATGAGGGGGAGAAGGACAGGTGAAATGTCATGCCTGGAAGGTGCTTGAGACAAAGCTGGGGTGGTGGGGGGTGCCCCATGCAGCCTACGCCCCATATTGGCTTCCCCTTTCCTTTGATTATTGGTGCTACCTTGGCAGTTGTATGGGCTCTTTCAGGTGCCCTGATCCCTCCTCTTCTCCTGCATCTTCCAACCTGTTCAGCTCTGCAGGAGAAAGGGAAGAAAAGAGGAGTCTGCTTCCAGCCCAGATCTTCCTCCTGATGTTCATCACTTGCACTTGCTTGGGGGTGAGGGACATGAAATGCCTTTCCCTGGTCTTTCTGTGGTGGAAGCGGGAGTGGGCTGTGCATCCATCCCTCAGTGTGTGGGAAGATAACGCCAACAGCGTGATGCTGCCCCAGCCGCATGAGGCTGGTCTCCCGCTTTGTGTGTAAGCTTCCCCCAGCCCTCTTTGCTTCCACTTGCTCCTTCCAAAGGAGGGAGGGATGGATACTAAGGCAGGTCGTTTGTTCTTCCTGCTTGCTTTTGCCTCTCTTGCTCTCCCCTCCCTGTAGTGGTTGGCCTGGAAGAGGTTTCCCCTCTGTCTTTTCAGCATCTGAAACAGCCCTTACAACTGTCAACCAAAGGTGCTCATAAGAAATACCTGTCTCTCTCACATCGTATGCGTGTGTGCTGGATCTCTTCCCCTAAGGCTCCTGTGAGCTGATCTAAAAATTCCTTCTCTTCACTCCTAGCAAGTAGGAGGGAGCAAGACCACAGCTTGCTGTTCTTTATCTACAGCTCCCTCTTCCCCTGACCAGCTTTGTTCACATGCAAAATAAGCTCAATTTTTTGCCTGCCATTTCTGGCTTGCTCTGTTTCTGTGTGGGTCCTAAGCTTCACGGTGAGAAGCTGTTCCTTTGCTCTCCTTTCTTCCTCTACTCGCACAGGACTGAGCCTGTAGAGGCAAGGAAAAGAGGGGCTGATCAACTGGTGGGAGAGCCTCACCCTCTCAGCCCTGTCCCTGGATGGGGCAGAGGGGCATCACGTCTACAAAACATGCTGCAGAGGTGCTAAGGGTGGAAAAAATTCCTCATGCCAGGGCTCATTTACTTACAAACCTGCCCTGGGCAGGTGAACACAAGTGGAATTGGCCCCTCTGGTGCTTTCACACAAGGATGTTCAGGAGCTGCTGCCTCTGAGGAGTGCTCTCCTGCAGTAGTGATTTTGTGGTTGCAGTGATCTGAGGATAGAAGGGAGGCAATTTGTGGGAGGGAAGTAATATTTGTCTGCCCAAGGGACATTGTCAGGGTGGTAGAGGGATAGACCAGCTTCTGACCTTAATTAGGGCTTTTGTGCCCAGAGCTTGTCTATTCCCTGCCTCCAGCGCCTGGGTTGGTGTAATAAAATCTTGGCTGCCCGCCCCACAAACCTTGCCTTGCAGTGGGTGGCATTCCAAGCTGTGGGAAACGGTGAATTCACACCAGTTGCAGTTGGGTGTCTGTGCAGACAGTCTGAGGGGGATTCCAGGTGCTGTTAGCACCACCCTTGGTACACCTCTATCTTTTTCCTTCCTTGGGTAAAGAGCTTAGTGGACTCTTCGGGGATGTGCTTTCATTCACAACTGAAGCTAGGGGCAGGGAGAAAGAGACTTCCCTGATCCATTCACCAAGCTAAGGCTTTCTATAACTTGTTGGACTTGTGTGCGTGTCTGTATTAATACCTGCTTGTACTTTTTTGTGGGTGTGTGTTGGTTTTTTTTTTTTGGGGGGTTGTTTTTTTTTTGTTTGTTTGGGCTTTTTTTTGCGCATCTTTCCTGTGCCTGGCACACCCAGGGATCCCTTATGTTAGCATAGCCTATCCATTTGACTGCAGCTTCAAAGATGAGCAGTTTGTAGGCATAGGGAAAAGCTCTTTCTTAGGAAAATAGTGAGGAGATTCTTCTCTTTTTCCTCCCTCTTCTGAATAAGAACTAATCTGTGGCTGTGAGATAAGAGGAGCTGCTTTGTGGGGTGGATGCAAACTGGCCAGTCACTTTAGGTTGTTAAGTTACTGTTTGGTGTGTATGTGGTGATGTGATTTGTTTTGTGGTATCAAGGTTCTGAAAAAAATGTTGAAGCGTTTAAGTGGGAGATAAAAGGGAACTTTAATAGGAAACTCTTGATGTGTTTTGGCCAAGATGTGTTGCTTGGCAGAATTCTTTTCCCCAGTGTCTCTTGTATGGTGTTCTTTGGGGGCAAGGGGCAGGAATTGTTTAATTGAAGGGGTTTTGCCTTTCTCCAGAGTGGCAAGCAAAGGAACTGTCTGTGAAGAGCAAAACAGTGGGTCATTGTAGGGATGCTCCGCAAGGACCTTCTTCCTGCGGTGAGGAGATGAGGGGACTTGTTGAAGCAGAGAAAACTCGTGCAGTAGATCCTCTTTGTGGAGGAAGAAAGGAGTATGATCCGGCTTGCAGACACAGCTCACCTGCTTGTGTGACAAATCCCTCCCTGGGTGGGTCACCAGGTGGGAACCAAACCCTGAACCTCTGGATCCGAAATGAGGATCCCGTGCTGTTTTGAGTTAGAGGTTTGCTAACTTGAATGCAGCAGTCACCTCAAGGTCCCACAGGTGGACAAGACACTTGAGGCTGACTAACCTACCTTCGTATTCACGTGGGCTACGCTCCTCCTTCTGAATTTTTGCCCTTGCTCCTTAATGGAGATAGGAAAGAAGATTCATTCATGCCTTTTAAAAATGCGCATGGAATTGAGGGAGGAGTATATTTGAAAGTATCCCCTTCCTTTCCCCATAACCCTTAGGAAAAAAAAAACAACAAAACCAGGGAAATATTCTCTGTGTCTGTGCCATGTTTGTTCTCGTCGTCGTGTTTTTAGAGGAGATTTTATGATGGAGTGGAAAAAGTGAAATGATTAGTTTTGCATAAAAAAAGAAAAGTTTTAAAAAAATTTCTACGGGAAGAGAGTGAGAGAGAGTTTAAAAATGAATAATAAATGCAGTGATTGCACAAACTGTAGTGGTTATTAGATGGTCCTTAGAGAAAAGAGTATTTTGTAGTATCGAAGCATGTGTGTCTGGGATGGTGTTTGGCTTGCTTGAACTGGAGGGAAAGGCATTCTAGGACTAAGCAGCGATCTCTGAGCTGAAAAGGCAAGTTGCATGTTGGAGGAACCCTGTCTACAAACCTTTCCCATCCTTGCCTCCCAAGTGTTGGAGTGAGTTCCCTTCCCTCCCATACCTCTCCTGTGAGCTAAGGTGGAGTCTCCAAGTGGTTTTCTGGCTGAGCAGCCCTCAGAGATGGCCGGTCACGTTCTGCCAGAACGTGGATCGGGCCATCAACATGGAAGCAGTTGATTTACTTTGCATGCACAGCAAGCTGCTAACGTTTGGGGTTGGCATGTACCTTTCCTGCCAAGTTGCTGTCTCTTCTCTTTTCCATCCCCTATATGCAAGCAGAATTAATCATGGTGGGCTTATTTTCCTGGGAAGCAGATATGCCTCCCCTCCACAGGGTTTCTGAACTTCTTCCAGTATCAGGTGGGGGGTGGCATTTTTCTCTATAGAATTCACCACATTAGGACAGAACTGAGTCCCATTGGTGTGTATTCCAGCACCCCTTCTCCGACAGTGGCTGGATCTTTAGAGGCAGATGAGAGAGCTGCCTTGTGTGCTCTGATCGTGTTGCTGAGGGTCATGCACCCTCTTCTTGAAGCCAGCAAATGCTGGAAGTTTTTAGGGTGGAGAGGGGAGAGGAACACTCTGACAGGACTGTAGTCAAGTAGGGCAGCCTTCTGCTCCAGCTTCCTTGGGGTAGTGGAGAAGAGTTGCCTGAACGTTCCTTCAGAGTGAGGAGGCAGCTCTTGTGTGCTGGCTTCCCCATCTAAGATGTCTCTGCTGGTGTTCATCTGGTGCGTGGGAGTGACTGCAGGGAAGAGGGAATCCACCAGATGTTGGTGTCTGAACAGAAGATGGCAGGCAGGGACACTTGAACAGCTTTTCTTGTCTGGACTTCTCTGGTGCCCTTTAGAGTGGCAGATGACTGATGTCTCGATGCCTCCCGTAGCCTGGGCTGCACTAGGGAACTTTTCTCTCTGCCCATCAAACTCTGTCGGTGCTTCCCATGGCTTTCAACTTGGAACAGAAATCTCCTGTCTCATGCTCTCTTCTCATTGAGCAGCATGGGACTGGAGGGGCATGAAGCTAATGAGATACAAGCTCCTTTGGGGATTAAAAACAGAAATAGTGTGGTGAGCAGGTCCAGCTGTCGTGAGCCACTGCTTATATTCTGTTTTTGAAAGAGAAAGGGAGCATTTCTCTGTGTCTCCCCTTACTGAAGTTCCCAGGGAGATTTTGTGAAATAAGCCAAAAAAAAAAAAAAAAGAAAAAAATTACAACCACAATCATGCTTTTTACCAGGTAGGAGCTGTCTCTGAGCTGAGTCTTCCTAGGGATATCACTCCCTTCTCCAGCTCCTCTTTGTAGAGGAGGCTTCAGCAGCTCCCACCGTTTGGAGATCATCACCTTCCTGGGGAGTTCCTGGCAGAAAGAGGTTGCCATGCTTGAAGGATGGTGTCCCAAGTTCCCCATACTTCTGCCCACCCCAGGCTGTGGCATTAGTGGGGCTGCTCAGGAGCAGGTCCTTCTTCCCAGGGAGGTGTAACAAACCTGGAGCGTGTGTTTGGCTAAGTGCTTATTTTCCCTTTTGCTTCCTTCCCTGCCTTCTGACAAGACTTCTTCCTCCTTGCCTGGCACATCCTTTTACTCCAATGTCGCTTGCTTTTGCTGCATTTTTCAATTGCCCAATAATCATGCAAGAGCTGGGATCTTATTTACTTCTTATATATAAATATATGAATATAAAAAACCTCCCCCCCCTTTCTCCCCATCTCACCCACCACCCTGTGTGCAGCCTCCCTGATGTCCGCTTTGAAGGTGATCTGCTGTAGAGGGTTAATTTGGGGTTGGGGATTCGGTGCCTCCTGAGTTCTGTTCCTTCTTGGCTTGCCGTGGCTTTTCTGCCAGCTGTGTCACTGCCCTGTGCCTCTGTCTCCCTTATGCCAAGGGGAGGGGGGTGGAGGGGACCATCCTGCTGAGGGTGCTGGCAGCCCAACTCTCGAGGCATTTGCACAGAGATGGAGTGCTCAGTGTTGCTTCAGAAATCCCCTGCTCCCTTTCTGTGCTTCCTTCCCCAGGTAACTCCAGGAAGTATCTTCATTTCACCAATGTTTTGAGGTTGAGAAAATAAGTGTCTTTATTTTCTTTTTTTACTTCTATTTTTGAGATCCTTCCCCAGAGTGCAATGTGTATGGTTTCTTTTTGGGGGTGTAGATGGCAGGAAATGTTGGAGTCTGTCTCCATCCTCACCTTTGCCTTTCCGTCCTCTGCTCCTCTCACATTTTGCCGTTGCCCTGTGTCAGACTGATGTGGTCGGAGGTATTTGCACCCTTGTCTGTGCAGGGCCAGTCATGGCACCAGGAGCTTCTCCAGTGTTCTGTGTGGTGCATTCTGATGTGCCCTGTGTCCCACCTGGCTCACCTGTAAGCATGCAGCAGGGCCCTGAGTTCTTTCTTCCCTTCTCCAAATTTCTCCTTCCAGGAGTGAAGGGAGATACAGTCAGTTGCCCTTCTCGTAGTGGTTGGCTGCCTCTGGCAGCTCTTCTGTCCATTCCAGCTTCTCTGTGGTGGGAAACAAAACGACTCCAGGGCCATCCAAAAGCACCCTGGAGTGCTTTTGGGGTGAGGGTTCTTCCACCCCAGGTGAGCTCTGTGCTTTGAGCCCACCCCCTCCAGGCACTGGCAGGTGCGTCTGGGATGGAGGAGCTGGATGCCCTCTGTGCCCCTGGGCTGAGTGGAGCTGGGAGGTGGGCAGCAAGCAGCATGTTGTGGCACAGGGAAGAAGTAAGGTGACAGCTGCAGCAAGATGCAGTCAGAGTGATGCCAGCTTCTGCAACAGTTCAGATAATGTGTCTGCTGGGAGGAAAGGGCATGGTGGGACATGCAGGCAAAGTGGTAATTCCCATTGCAGGGCCCTGGTTCTTTACTTCATTCCTTGTTCAGCTGAGCACTTAGAGCTCACACTAAACCTCTGGAACATGGATGGGTGGGTCAAAGCACTTGATGGGGCTTCAGGGCCTCGTAGGACTAGAGGGGCTTTTCCATGCTCCTAAGCAGCCCCCCAGCTGGCCCCTGCTCTCTAAGGGGTGCTGAGGGTTTCCCCCTGGGCAGAGCAGCAGGTAGGTGCTCTTGCACAGGTAGGTTGCTCTTCAGCTGCCCTAGAGGGAGCCTGCTGCTTCCAGCCCCCAGCCACAAAGCGGGGCAGAATCTTAGGTCAAGTTCTCAAACGGAACAAAAAACTTAATCGTTGTGATGACTTTTTTTAGAAAAGAGTTGTCATGCCTGCACCTCCCCCAAGCAAATGAACTTAGTATGCTGTCCTCCTTCCTCTTCTCCCCTGTGCCATTAAGCCTTGTGCACTCCCTTAGAGGCAACTCTCTACTTTGGGATGTTTTTTCCCCCGTTTGTTTTCTTTTTGCATAGAAAGTTGTCTGCTGGTGGTGGAGGACAGGGGCCTGCTTCATCTGTTCCTTCCTTTCACCTTCCCCTGTGCCAAGCTTAGGCTCAAATGCTGCAGATTCCTGCAAACACTGAACTTGGAGCAGGTGAGCGACCCCACCAAGTTCTGTGGTACTTGGGTGCTTCAGATTCTGCCTGTGCTTGAGCTTTGGCAGCATCAGAGCCCTTCCTTTCTCTTGGAGAAGGTCAGCCCTAACTCTGAGAGTGCTCATAGTTCTGGTGCAACCCATCTGTCTCTTCATTTCCCCTCACTTGACATACAAAGTGAAGGTGGTATTTTTTTTAATTTAAAATAAACCTAAATATGTATCTTGTAATTTTTTTTTATTTTGAAAAAAATGCATTTAAGGATTGTGCACGGATGAATTGTATATCTATATATTATTTTTTTGTCTTGCAGTTTTCATTTTAAATATAGTGTTTGTTCAGTTTTGTTTTGTTTTGTTTTTTAATCCAGTTCCCAGCTGGCTAAACTCTGTCTAGAGTGGATGGGTGGGAGGCAGAGCCACTGGGGGGGTGATTGAATCACCTCTTCCCTTGGTGCTTCCCACAAGAAACTGGTTTGCTCCAGGTTTGGGGGTGGGGGTTGTGCTAATTACTCTTGTATTCTTGTACATTTTGTTCTTTCTGCTGCTCTTGAATATTGTATCAATGCCAGAAATGGGGAGTTAAAAATTAAAACAAAAAATTAACCCCAATAAATTGTTACATTCCAAAACCTGTTGTTGTTTTCCTTGAGTGGGCTGTGACTCGTGGAGCTTGGGAGTAGGGCTGCAGAAATGGCCTGCCCTGAGCCAGCATGGATCAGCTCTGCAGACAAACACAGGCACCTGGTATCTTCTTGGGCACTGTGGGTCAGTCCTGGTTTGGTCTTTGGACTTTTCTTGCCACAGAGAAGCTCTGAGAAAAGATGAAGGAGTATTCTGGAATGTTAAGGGAAGAGGGAGCATTTTGGAAGGCCAAGCTGTAGCAAGTGGAACCTGAACCCCCTCTTCCCAAGTGCTTTGGAGAATCTTCCCTGGGTCTCCCACATTTTCTTTCATTCTTTTAAGAATGAAATTAGATCTGAGTACAGCCTAGCACTGGGTGGCTGAAAAATGCTTTAGGCTTTTCCCAACTCCAGAACGTGTGCTTAAGTGCATTTTATGACAAGCTAACCTTAGAAATACAGTGAAAAATCCTCTCCCTGTGTGTAATTGAAGCCCCAGATTCACTCCATCACTCTCTAGCCCATAGCAGCTGCATAAAAAGGCTCAGCCAACCTTCAAGGAGGGAAGTGCTCGGGGTGGGAGATGCGCTGGGGCAAGTGAGTGGGATTTGGACAGAGATGCCCTTCAGGCAGGCAGGAGAGAAGGGCAGGAAGGCAGCGCTGCTGGCTGCTGGGAAAGGGTGCAGTGTCCAGGCACAGCTCCAACCAAAACACCCTCAGCGCTGCCCTTCAGGAGGATGTGGTGTGGTTTCACCTGGAAGGGAGAGATCGGGCTGTGCTGGGCGTTCCTTGGGGAGAGTTGCTGCCTTGAGATACTTCTGCAGTGTCTGAGTTTTGGGAAGTCACAGCAGAGCCTACTCCAGTGGTGACATGGCTGGCAGCAAGGAACGTTGCCCACCAAAGCCAAGCACAGCCAAGGTGTCATTCATGTCATGCCATCAGGCTCACCTTGCCTCAGCTGTGGGCCGAAACACTCACAAGGCCAGCACGCCCTCCTCCCTTGTCCTTGCATCCTGGTTTTGCTCAGCAGCCAGTGGGCTTTTGGCTGGATTTGAGAACACCAAATGAAGCCAACCCACTACATCTTACCCATCCTTTCTGAAGCAGGAGGAAGGCTGGAGAGACAGACCCCAGCCTGACTGGACACACCCAGTGAGGTCCTGCACCAGCACACTGGTGCAGGCAGACCCAGTAACCAGGGCCCGGTGATGCAAGTCACATCTGCAGGGCTGAGAAACCTGGAAATGAAAGAAGCCAGGATTTCCACCTTATGTAGAACCTGCCGATCCCCAGGCACCATGGACTGAAGGCTCCTCCTAGTCTAAGGAGATGGTGGAGCTGAGTCCATGGAATGGCAGTGGCAGAGGAGCCCGTTCACCTCCTTAGGGTGGCCCTGGGGATGCTCCTGAGCTGGGTGATCACCTGGGAGGAGGGAATCTCCCACCTCAGAGGCATCAGTTTACCCTTCCCTGGAAAAAGGTTTCTTCCCTTCCCTCACTCCACCACTGTGCTGGCCTCAGCATCATGAACGGGCCAGGGTTTCATGCTGGCCGGGATGGAGCTGCCGGGTTCCCGTGGGGAGGGGTTGGATGCCGGGAGCCTTGGAGCAGTGGATGTCCTTCCCCTCAAGCCAGCAGTCCATCCAAAGTGTCCCTCTCACCCAGAGAGCACAGCAGGGTGACCCCTTGTCCCCGACTTGCCCTGCCTGCAGCCACCCCTTGGGGACAGCTGCTAGCCCCAGACACCATTTGGGTGTTAATTAGATGGAAGAAAATCCCTTAATTGCTCACTCCCAGTCCCTCTGGACTGAATCCATGAGCTCTTGTTAAACTTAGCTTCTGGCACCAATCCTGCTCAAAAGGGGAACCAAAAGCTCCCCAAAAGCCCCACATCGCCTTCCCCCACCCTGTCATGCACAGGAGGGCAGGGTTTCGGCAGCACCGTGTACTTGCAGGGCTGGCTGCCCACAGAGCATCTCTGAATTGTTATTCCTGGGACAGGGAGGCTGCTCTGGCTACTCACCAGCCTGAGTCATCACCCCCTGTGAAAATCTATTTTTGTCACCTCTTTGTCTCTGGGAAGAAGTTGTGGTCCCTGCTGAGGGACAGGTCGGGACCGTGGGAGCGGTGAGCCATGCCCCGCTGTGATACCCAACTCTTCCCCATCGAAGGATGGGTGAATGGGGCCAGGCTGGTGCAGAGGGGCTCACCCTCCCCCCCACTGCCAGAGCGGCATCAGGCAGAGGTATAAACCTTGCCATCACAGTCCTGCAGCCTTTGGTAATAAAATCTGGATGTTCAGGACAGTGCAAAGTCCCCAGCACAGCATCACTTCCTCTGGCAAGAAGCTTTGTAGAAGCATACAGCACTTTTTTCCTCAGGGTTGCAGATAAAGGATACCCCTCCCACCCTGATCTGCACACTGTGGGGTAGGGTGGGCTGGTCCAGCACCCACACGGGTTCCTTTCAAACCTGCTCCTGCCTGGCTGCTGCCAGGATGGGCACGCAGCAGGCAGGGGGTGATGCAGCAGGGTGCAATCCCCGCCACCGTTAGCAAGGTGTTGGAGGCAGGTGGCCTCCCTTCACGTCATGGGGCGCAGGCTTCTGTTTCCTCTACATCCCGCAGCAGTGCCCACTTGTCCCAGCACACCAAGCACTCACCCCCCCAGAGCACTCACCAGCCTGACCACCGGGACCAGATGCCTGTTGCTTGGGCTTTCTTCACATCCACCTGCTCAGCCGGCTCCATGTCCACCTCCATTTTTCCTCCTCATCATTCCCTTCATCTCTCCCTCTTCCTTGAACCACCCCATCTGTCTTCCTCTCCTCCTCCCCACAGCCTTACAACACCACAAGTCAGGCAGGTTTCTTGCTGGCTCCAAGGTGAGGGTTTTGAGAGGCTGGGGTGCAATGCACTCTGTGAGGAGAAAGGGTGACTGTACCCTGTCAACAACACTCCCCTCCCTGCTCCCACAGAACCAAATTTCAGGAGTCTTTGTAGCTCTGGCTCCCTTGCTATCCACTCAAATATGCCTGGGGGGAAAGAAGATGTAATTTTTACCGTTGTTTCATACCCAGCACTGGGGCTGTTTTAAAAACACATGCTCCTGCTTCCCTGCCGGCTAGGAAGGATTTCCTGCCGTTGCTGAGTAGAG
The DNA here is from genome assembly GCA_013397975.1 of Machaerirhynchus nigripectus. Classification (NCBI taxonomy): domain Eukaryota; kingdom Metazoa; phylum Chordata; class Aves; order Passeriformes; family Dicruridae; genus Machaerirhynchus; species Machaerirhynchus nigripectus. The sequence continues at coordinate 287,712 of VZRQ01004164.1, read as the reverse complement.
CTTGAGATTGATTTTGTTTGCTTTCCCTCTTCTGCTCTTTTCTCAGCAGGGCTGCGTCGCCAAGGCCCCAGTGTGCCTGGGGAACAGCAGAGGGCATGGCACAGCTTCTGTTAGAGCAAGGAGAAAGTGGTTGTCTCAAGTAGCTCGTTTATGAGCAGTTCAGACTAGAGTGATGGTGGGGAAGATTAAACGTGTGTATTATCTCCCAAATGGATAACATGGGAGTACGGGGCAGAGGGTGAGGCGCCCCATGGCAGCTCTCTGCAGCAGTCCTGTCTGAGGAGGGAGAGCAAGACAGCCAGGAAGCTTGCTAGTTTAATTTTTAGGAGAAAGGCAAGGGCGAAAAGGCCCAAAAGACCATCACAGGGAATGACTGATTACGAGGCTCTCACCCTCGGAATATCAAGGGGCCCTTTACTTCCAGCCTAGGCATCTCGCAGGGGGAAAATCCTCCCTTGGGCTGTGCCAGAGCCGCCTCCTCTTGCCAGAGGCTCCCGCCGGGCTGACTTGAGCGAGTCCGAGTCAGGGCTGGCCCCGTCCCCGGGTGCCCCCGGGGCGCACTCCCTCAACCTTCCCGTCCTCTTGCCCGCTCGCTCCCCACCGCTCGCACCACCGCCCTTGCAGCCCGGGGATGGTGCTCAGCGAGAAGGGGGGGGGGTCACTGAGAGGGG
>VZRQ01004164.1:222196-284850 GCA_013397975.1 Machaerirhynchus nigripectus | reverse complement strand
CAAAAAAAAACCCCTGCAGCCTCAAACAAATGATTTTCCATCAGTGGGATAACACAGCAGGTATGCTCACCCAGAAATAAAGTGGGGAAATAAGTCCCTGCACACATATACCAGGTGATGCCCGAGGGGATATCAGTTTGGATCTTGGGGAGCATCAGGCCATGGAGCCATGCTCTCCCCCTTCTCTGTGGGGCAGCATCACCCACGAGCTGCCCTGGCCCCTCTCCTGGGCTTTCTGATGATGGTGGGAGGTTTGGGATGGAGGAGGAGGCTGAAACTCACAAGGGCCGGAGCAGGCTCTCACACGTGTCTGGGGAGCCTAAAGCAATGCTGGGATGAGGCTCATGCACACACTGATGAGGAAGCCAAGTGGCACGTGGCCAAAATTGTTCAGTTTTGTGTTGCCAGGGGCCTGAGGGACCCAAGTATACTCTGCAGGGGAGACACAGCACCCTGAGGCTCAGTGAGCCCTGCCAGGTGAGGAAATAGGGCAGTGTGTTGCAGGTGGGCTGGACTTCATCTGTCCTGACTCCTGCCTGGTGAAAAGTGTCACCCGTGTGCACCACACCCCTGTGATGGCTGCAGCCCAGCCAGCTGAGCGCTGTGGTCACACTGCAGCCATCCAGTGATGGTTGCCTGTGGCCTCCCCCTCCGAATTGCCTCCCATCCCACCCTAGGAGCAGACACCCAAAACCTCATGGTGGGGTACCTACACTCTTCTGTCCCACGTGGCTCCACCTGTTAGCCCGGGGAGCCTTCCTGGGGTACCCCATGACATGGGAGGCACTCTCAGCCTCCACAGCTATCCTGGGTGATGGCAATGATCATCTCAAAAGGTGACCTGGATGGGTACAGTCCCGGGGTGGTCCCCATGTGCTGGAGACTCTGCAAAAAGTTGGGAAGGAGAGGAAATGCTGCCAATTCTGTGGTGGCTTAGTCTCAGAAGAGAGATGACACAAAATGCCATGAGCCGCTCTGGGAAGGCTGCATCCCAGGGAGTCTCCAGGCAGGTTTGCCAGCAGGGATTACTGCTGGATGCTTCAGAGCTGGGACTGCGGGGAGGGGGCTGGTGGAAGATTGCTGATCTAATCTGGGCACTCTCAGCCCTGTCTGTAAGGCATAACAAGATTTATTCATGTACTGAAAAACCTATTAAGGCATTTGTTTCTTAATTTTGTCAGCATGGCAGAAGGATTTCCCAGGGGAGGAGGCAGGGAGGGCCCCCATGGTCTCGCTCTTTGTCCCCTGCCATTTCGGTGGGACTGGGCTAGCATCAGCATGGCATTCACACATCCTCCCTCACCTCTTCCTAATGCCACCCGAGGCACTGATCGTCCTTTCCTCATGCACAGCAGCCTAGTTAGGCTTTTTCATCCTGGTTTTGAGGGTCCCCCCCTTTCTCTCAGCACGTGCTCATGTCTGTACACTCAGGTGCATCTTGGAACACAGAGCCGAGGGACGCAGGTGCTCCTTTTCCATGCTTTTAGATATTGCTGCAAATGGAAAGGAGCGGGGAGAGAATCACCTTGGCTGCCTGGGCTGTGCCGAGATGCAGATGCCCCCCTTCTCCCCATCATCCCTTGCAGGAGAGCGGAGCGGGAGAGGGGACAGCCTGATGGGCTCCATGGGGGACCTGGTAGAATTGCAACAGCCTGTTTGCTCCTCAGCTGGTGTGTGGCTGTGCCATTGTGGCTGGTGACCTGGCTGCTGGCAGGAAACCCTCGGGTAAGGGAATGGGAATGGTTGTGACCTAGCTGCTTCCCTCCTGTCTGCATCTCCAGCAGTGTAGGGATGTAAATACCCAAATTGTGACAGTCCCAGGCCCCCTGAGTGAGGTTTTAGGAGGACAGGATCAATGGTGAGCTCTCCCCTTGTGAGGAAGAGGGAAAGGCTTATGCATCCCTGTTTGTCTTCTACTCCATGCAGTCTCTGTTGGAGTTTAATGATCCCCAAGGTCCTGCCTGGGTCAAAAGACATGGCAGGGTCCAAAAAACCCTGGTGGAGCAGGTGTGCTGTCCTGCAGCAGTGAGCATCCCAGGGTGGCAGCCACTGAGGAGTTTTGTGCAGGATGGAAGGATTCACGGCTCCGAGGAAGGGAATGGGTCTGCTGTGTGCGCACCCAGCTGAGCACCGTGATCCCTGGGATGTGCCGGGGCTCCATCCTGCACATCCATCGTCCTGTGCTCCTGCCTGCCCCGTCCCAGCAGCCAAGGTGTGCCAGCAGCTGAGGGGGAGCAGCGGTGCCCAGATTTGCCAGTGCATTAGTAAATGAGGCTCTGATCTCCTTACGTAAATCAAAGTGCATTTGCTGACTGAGGGCTCCAGCCCCAGTGAGCACACGCCACCGGCATGACTGCCGCAGNAATATTACCTGGCATCTTGCAATCTTTTTTGCCAGTTCTGGTGGCCAAAAAGCGTGGAAGGAGCCTCCCCCACACCCGCTGCCCACTCCCCTGCTGCCTGTGCGGCAGCAGATGGGAAGCCGGGTGCCTGCCGAACAGCCAGGGAGAAGGCGCTGCCCCCCCTCCCCTCCCCAAAGGTCACCAGTAAATAACAGCTGCACATCAACCATTAATAATTTTGCAAATAATTTGCCTTGTGAGAAAGATGCTCGAGCAGCAGCTCGGAGATCAGGGTCGTGGCTCAGGGATGCAGCCCAGCCTGACATCAGGGGGATCATCCAGCACAACTCGGCTGCATGGGACAGCATGGGGAGTTCTGTCATTGTCTGGCTGCGGGGATATGGCTGGTGTTTGCTGGGATGGCCCTGAAACTCTGCCAGATAAGGATACTGGCTACAATCCCTTCCCAGAAGGAACCTGGGGTCAGCAATGGTTCAATTGGCCATGTGGCTCTGGCTGTTGTTGCCCTGGCTGCCAACTTGGAAGGACCAGCAAGAGCGGGAGAGAGGGCTGGATGGGCAAAAACTCGGGTAGGGGGAAGAAATTGAATGCTGGGGGAAAGACACTGTGTGTGTGTGCATGGAGGGAAGCATCAGGAAGAGACGCTCCAAAGCCAGAGAAATGAAAAAGCCATAGGGAGAAAAGTTACAGAGGGAAGAAAATAGCAGCAGGGAGAAAAGCAGGAGGAAGAGGGCGGGTAAAAGAAAGTACTCAGTCACTACTGACTAATGTAGGGCAGGCTATCAGGGGCTAGTGAGAGTGACAAAATCTCCCAGCCTTTTCTTTTTTCGTCATTAACAGATGGAGCCGTGCATGAAAGCAGGGACGTAGGCTCCAAACCCGCAGCTCGAGCAATCAAAGCGTGCGGCAGACAGGAGCGTGCCAGCCTCCGCTGTAGCCAGGCAGCCTGAAAGGATGAGAAAAGCTCTTGGAGCACACGGGATGTGGCCATAGAGGCAAAGGCAACCCCATCCCACCTGTGCTGCCTCCTGCCAATGCAGCCAGCTCAGCTTGGGTACAAATGCAGGCAGCCCCAGGTGGGAATTATCCCTGACAGGAGGATGAGAATTAACCTTTCCACTTCCCTTCCCTTCTGCCATCTCTACCCTGCCTTTCATCCAGTGGATCCCCAAGACCCCTCAAAAAACAAAAAAAAAGCAAAAGAGCTAAAGCCCCTTTCCCATTAGCTAATCCCTCAATTTTGCAAAGACCAAAGGTAGGATGCTCCTTGCTGGGCACTTTTCCCTTCCCAGAGAGGTTTTGCTCGCTGCAAGAGCATCCTTAGTGCTGCCAGAGCAATCTGGCAGCGAGAGCTGGCATTTGGTCAGGGCTGGCAGGTGTCCCCAGCACAACCTCTTCTTTCTTGCTGGGTTTTGCTTTTCCAGGTTGGTTTTCCTCACGGAACCTGGGGGTTTGCCCTGGCAGACCCTGGTGGCAGCTCTTGCAGACCTTGGGGCGTAACAACTTCCATTTTATTTGTAGCCTGAGTATGTTGCTGCCCAGAGTGGGTACATTTGTGCTCACACCAACACCATCTCTCCCTGCTGTTCCCATCCGCCAAGGTTGCATCCTGCCCAGCCAAACCCGACTTTCTTCCAGCCTTCCCCTCCCCTCTACTGTTCATGATGGATAGCAAAGATTAGGGGTGACATGGGCAGGCATCCCTCCCCTTCAGCTTTGTGTGCATGATTATCAGGTCCTGTCCAGCCTGGAGAAGCTGGATGTAAGGAAGAAGAAAAAGAAGGAAGCCACAGATGAGCATGCTGACTTCCTCCAGGCCAGCTCTGAGGCCAGAGGGAGGCTGTTCAGATCAACAGGGATGGTATCCCCCATGTCCTGCCAGCACAAGCCATGAGAATGTCCAGGGCTGAAGCAGCCACGCAGATCCCTCAGTGCTGGAGGAACCAAGGCAGCGGTCTCCATGGCTGCTCCAGCACCTTTGGGAAGGTCTGGCAACACAGAGAAGGTGGTCACCATCTTTCAGAGCCCATGGCAGAGACACTAATGCGCTAAGGACACGGGGAAAGAAGAGGGCTCCTATTTACAGAGAAACCCCAGGAGAATGGCAAAGGATCACCTTTTCCCTTCCAGACTGGTTTTCTTCCAGCTGGGATGGGGTCTCCCAGTAAGGTGGGATCTGGCGTCTTTGCAGAGTGTAGCAGTAGCTGGGGGCACCTTCACCAGTTGCCATGTTGGATTTGCCATGGGAAGAGTTTTGGTCTGAGTGTTAACCCTGATGGGACAAGACAGGCTTGATGTACCCAGGTGATGGCTCATGCCTTGAGGACCAGAGACACAACAGCCTGGCAACAGTCCCAGTTCTCCCTGGCATCCTGTTGGCCTGGGAGAGGTTGGCCTATGGAGACACACGTGCACACACCCCCACACGCCAGCTGAGCTGGGCTAAGAGGATTACAGCCCCATGTAGGGATGTTAACGTGCTGGCTATAGGTAAGCAGCCTCACGAGCGGCAGGAGTGGCCGGGAGCTCTGAGGTCCTTCCCACATGATTTCCTCATCGTGGGAGGCTGCCTGCAGGAGCAGAGCCAAGGAATGACCCAAACATCCCATCCTTGCTCTGCCTCTGAAGCAGCAGAAATTCATTAAGAGCAACCAAGCTTCGTTTTGCAGTAATGATCTCAATGGGGGCTCTGAGAGGGGAGGTAAAAAGTCAGCTGGAGGCTCTTGGAGAAGACCCCAGTGCGGATATGGGACTGTCATCCCGGCACTACCTGTAGTGCTGCAGGCTGGGCATGTCCTTATTTAAACTCTAATAGTGACACTGTGCTGAATTTTCTCTTTTGTCCCTCCTGTTCCCTCCATCGTGGGAACCAAATGCAGCAGGAGCTGCCAGCCCGCACCAATGGCTCGGCACCCACTGCCCCGGCACTTGCCCGTGATGCCCTCCACACCAAGATGGAGCAGCTGGAGGAGCAGCTCCTTTCCAAGATCCTGACCCTGCAGAAGGAGCGCCAGGCTGCCAGCACTGACCGCAGCCAGCAGCAGCACAACATTGAGAAGGAGCTGAACTCCCTCCAGAATCGGGTGACGGAGCTGGAGCACGGTGAGTCCTGCCTGATGGGGATGGAGGTGGGGCGGGGTACATCGCCAGGAGAGCCCCAGAACAGGTCACCCTCATCCCAGTTACAGGTGCTGACCTTCCTCTCTCCTCCCCATCCCTGATTCACAGGACCACTGGGCTACAGCCCTCCTGATGCCTTCAAGGTGTCCATCCCGGTGCAGAACAACTACATGTACGCCCGCATGAAGAAGAGCCTGCCGGAGCTCTACGCCTTCACCATCTGCATGTGGCTGAAGTCCAAGGCCCTGGCAGGAATTGGCACCCCGTTCTCCTACTCTGTGCCGAGCCAAGCCAACGAGATCGTGCTGTTGGAGTGGGGCTCTAACCCCCTAGAGCTGCTCATCAATGACAAGGTCAGCCCAGTTGCAGGAGGGGCAGGAGAGAAAACCCTGCTCTCATCTTCCCTGCTTCAATCCCCCTAGGAAATGATATTCCTGGGGGCACTGGTGTGGGGGAGCTGGGAGGAAGGGGCCTGAGGTTTATGGTGGGACGCAGGAGGATGGGGAGGATGGCTCATTGGGGTGAGTTTTGAGAGGGAGACGCAGCACATCTGGATGTCTGTAGATTTTGGGATGCCACCACCATGGGGGTGCACTGCTTGCTCTGCGAGGGGCTGGGGAGACCCTGGGGTCCCCCAGCAGTCCTACCGAGCACCGGGATCTTGCTCTTCTCTCAAAGGTTGCCCAGCTGCCACTGAGTCTGAAGGACAAGGCCTGGCACCACATCTGTGTGGCATGGACCACCCGGGACGGCAAGTGGTCAGCGTACCAGGATGGTGAACAGCGGGGTGCCGGCGAGAACCTGGCATCCTGGCACGCCATCAGGCCCCAGGGCATCGTCATCCTGGGTCAGGAGCAGGTATGTACCAGTTCGATACCCAGAGCTGCCGGTTAGCACCGCTCTAGTGGGAACTGGCTGTGGGGAAAAGCCCCCAGGTGGGGTGAGGGCAGGGGGCAGCGTGGGCAGGAGCGCTCAGCAGGGCAGTTGGCTCTCCCGCCTGTTCATCTGACCTCCAGGCTGGCCGTGGCGCTCATTGTCCTCTCCTCCCTCTCCCTATCCCTCTGGCCTCCCTGCCTTGTCTTCTTGAATCTCTTCCATGCATCCATCCCCTCCCCTCCTTGCCATCAAGCACCTTGCTCTGCTTCTCCCCAAACTTCTCCCTCTCCCCCATGCCCTGTTTCCCCACTGGATGCGTGTTCCTCCTCTTCTCTTCATCCCTGTCCAACCACCTCTCCTGCTCTTTCCCAGGACACCCTGGGGGGCCGCTTTGATGCCACACAGGCCTTCGTGGGAGAGCTGGCACAGTTTGGCGTGTGGGACCACATGCTGGCGCCAGCAGAGATCCTGGGCTTGGCTAACTGCACCTCCCACCTCCAAGGGAATGTGATCCAGTGGGATGACCAGGCGGTGGAGGTCTTTGGAGGTGCCAGCAAGGCGGGCTTCGCCGCCTGTGAGGAAGGGAGGAAGGCATGAGTGGCCCCCAGCCCTCTCCCCAGCGCCAAGGAGCCCGGTGGCAGCCCCAAAGCAGGGAGCCCCTTTCTCCCCTCCCAGACCAGTAAGCCTTGCTGGGGCAATGCTTGAGCCCCAGTGCTGGTGTCCCAGGAGGGAGAGGGGCCTCTGGAAGCCTCCCTGTTGTCCCTGTGCTGGTGCTGTGGCTTGTCCTCGTTCCTGGCAGGCTGGCTCCTGAGTCTCATCTTTCTCCGCCTCTGTTTTGGGTGGACCTCGTTGTACCTGCAGGTGTCCTTGGTACGGTGAGGGTCCTCACCTTGTCAGACCTAACAGGGAGTGGGAAGGAGAGCTCTGTCTACTTTGAGTGCAGTCCAGCCTCAGTGAGGTGCCAGGGTGCAGGCATTACCTGAACACATCCCCTTTCCTTATTTATTTCTAACAACCTCACTGTCTGGTTTCGTGAGCCTGCATTCCAGGGTCTCACCTCCAGCCCCATCCTTCTCCTGCTGCCCTGGTTTTTCAAATGTGGCCCCAGGGAAGCTGAGGGAGAATGGCAGAGCGTCAGTGGGACAGCACTTACCCCCCTGCACCCCTTTCCCTCCTTCTGCTGCCTGTTTGGGTAGGGCTGCCCGAGGGGAGCCAGGCTTTTGAGGCAGAGGGAAGAGAGCACTCCCCACCACCTCCAAGCTGAGGGCTGGGTCAGCCACCAAGGGAATGGGGGGAAAGGGGCAAAGCATCTCCCCCAGCGCTGGCCGAGGGGGAAACAGTGCAGCACTGCCAAGGGAGAAAAAGCAAGAACAAAAGAGACAGAGGATGGTGGTGGTCAAAGGAGCCCTGCCATCCATCCCCCAGTCTTGCTATTGGAGTGGGCTACTGCCCTTGGTTCCACCCAAGTCCCCTTCTTTAGCTGCTCCTTGCCAGGAACAGGGCTGCCACTGGCCTTGGAACTGGGAGGGTGAGAGAGCAGGCTGGTGTTTTCCCTGTGGAGTGCCTGAGAATATGCTGTTTCCACATTGCGTGGTCACCAACATCTCGATATGTGAGTGTGTGTATGTGCACGTGCGTGTGTCTGGGGGTGGGGTGGGAGGGTTATTTTGGGGCTCTCATGGTTGCTCGATGCAGTGTTTAGCTTCCAGTGTTCCCCCCTACCCCAAGTCCCACTTCCAGTGACAGCTACCCCCACCCCTGGGGGAGGCAAAGCTGGCAGAAGGGACAGCCCTGCCACCCCGCATTCCCCGCCCAGGGTCTCTGCCAGTGCTGTCCCACTGAGGGGGACACGGCGGGGATGGGGAGCAGCCCCTGTGCCAAGTGGGAACACTGTGACCTTCGTGCACCCTGAGGAGCTGCCCCCTCTCCCTCGCTCGCTCGCTTTCTCTAATGCACGTTCGTGACAAGGGCCCCTGACGCGCACCCGTGTTGGGACATTTCTTTTGTAAAGCTGATCGTGAACAATAAACGTGATGTTTTCTGTTCGAGCCTCCTGCAGAGCGCGAGGTTGCTGGGGGGATGGAGGGGACTGGCCAGCCCAAGCTGAGGTGACCTTCCCCAGGGTGCTTAGGGTTGCATCATTGAAGGGAGTTGGCTGGGCCCGTTACAGGAATATCACTAGGGTTTGGTATTGTTGCCCCAGAGGGGCAGGGGGGTGGTGTCACAGTCTGGCCACCTTTGATCTACCCCACTGCAGAGCAGTGTGGGGTACAGGCTGCTGCAGGTGGGGGAAACACCTCTCCATGGAGGAGGAACCCTCATCCTGACAACAGGGAAGCAGAAACGAGTGAGAAATCATGGCTTCGAGGTCAGAGTATGATAGCAAGGAACTCGCATTGAGTATAAATCTAATTAAGTACTAGTAATGAGTTTCTGATCTAGCTAGGCACATGGTGGTTCAGGCATGGCTCTTGGAGCTCCGACTGTAGAAAAATTCGTGACCAGGTCTGCATGGTGCTTTTGCCCCTCAGTGGGTCCTGCTCCTCCTAGGAAAGGCACAGCCTCACCAGTGTTTGGGAAAAACAGAGCACAAAGCCAGAGGACTGAGTTTTCCCCACTGCTGGCATGCTGGTGGGATCTCTTCCCTGAGTCAGAGCTGGCCCCCCCACCTCACCTTCTGGAGGGTATTTAGTGCCATAAAAGAAAGGCTGGCACTCTCACCTGAAGCACACCTCCACAAAGCTGGGGGTGGTTTTGAAGAAAAGGTATGTACTTCAGCTGGAGCACTGGTTCAAGGGCCTTGCCGAGCTGGAGGCTCACACCCCCGTTACTGAGAGGAGAGGGTTCATCAGGTGACATCTGCTCGTGCGCCCAAATCACAGCAGTATAGTTGAGAGGTGCAACATTTTTTAGAGGAGGAAATGTCAAAAAACATTGCTGGGATTATAAATTCAGAGGTTAAATTGGGGAGGGGGGCGGGGGGAACTGGTCCAGAAGACCCTCCTATCAAAACTGCAGAAGCACTGCAAGAGGGTTCTTGGGGCTGCTGGCCAAGGCAGGAGAAATGTGAGAGGATGAACAAGGATGGAAACAGCCTGGCCGCTGATGTAGGCTATTGGCATTAACACCCATCTCCGCCGGAGCCTGGAAACCCAGCCCACACTGAAATTGTGTGTAAATCCTCTCCAGAAAAGCAGAAACAAAGGGGACACCAGGAGATGCTTGATCAGGGCCTTCGGTGCTGCCCTCCTCAGCCCTGCAAAATGATGCTGGCATGATCCTAATTCCAGCCATGTCCCCAGGATCTGTCACTTCTGGAACAGGAGAATGGCGGGAGCCCAGTGGCACAGCTTCTGCAGGGCGAGCTCCTCTCCCCCAGAGGTTCACAGCCAGTTAGGCAGACCTGGGGGCACACGGGAAAACTTGGTAGAATTTTCCAAAACCTTTCTAAAGCTTCCAGTAAATGCCTCCACGTACGGCTTTTCAGGAAACAAAGGCATTATGGAGAGATTAGAAACTGGCCGAGAGACACAAATGAAGAGCAGAAATAAATATTTGATCTCCATCCTGCCCCGGCTCTCTGCAGGAAGCAATGTCTGCTTCTTACCCATCTGAGGAGGAGAAGAGCAAGATGAGACCATTTCTTTTCAGTAAGCCGAGCCTTGCAAGAGCTGCAAACCTGTGACAGGGCTTAAAAGGTAGAGGACATGACAAATCAATAGTGTTGCTGGCTGCAAGGAGTAATTACAATGACTTACACATATTGCTTGCTTCCAAATTAACCAGGAGCACTCAGGAGAAGCCTGGCATCTCTCTAAGGGCAGCTGGTTGGAAAACAACATGTTGTGCACAGAAGAGATGAGGAACAATAAAGTCAGCCTTGGGGGAAGGGGAGGGGTCAGGAAGGAAATTGTTAACAGTGGTGGGGAGAAGAAGGTTTTGTGGTTGTGGTAGGTGCTTCAGCTGTTGGCTGTGTTGTGTCCGGATATCCAGGATAGGGGGGAAAAGGTGGAGGGGACCCAAGAGGTGGGCAGTGCAGGGCAGGGGCACCGCTGGGCTGTGGCAGTTCAGCAGCAGCTGGCACAAGAGGAGATGGTGGGTGGGAGACAGGTGGGTGTGATGGATGCCACCCACGTGCTGTCCTCTATCGCCCTGCTAAGGGGCTGTACGCACACTTCGAGGAGAGGAAAGGGACTGCCATTTCCTTTCCTAATCTGCAGGACTCACCACTGCAGGGCTTTCTGCTAGCCAAGGGCTTAGCCACACTCAAATACCACCCACCCCATAATCCCAAAGGGTTTTGTCCTGCAGTGAAGAAGACCAAGTCAAACGTGGCAACGGGAAAACTTCAGGCCTGATGGCTATTCATTATTGTGTTGTAAAAGAAAATGGTGACATTTCTGAACCCCTCCAGGCCCTGCCCCTCTTTCCAGAGGGCACCACTGGCCATGCAGGCTCTCCCTTCCCAGAGACACGGGCAGTCCTGGGATCCCTGACCTCAGAGTGGGCTTTGGGGATCTCCTGTGCTCCCCAGTACCTACAACCTCAGCAGAGTTTGCATGTCACTGTTCCCTGCAGTGTGTCAGCCTCCTGGTGCCTTCAAATGAGGTCAAGCCAGCCCATACTTGTCCCCAGGAGGTGACTGCCAAAGTCCCCACTACCTGCTCTGCCCTAGCAATGGGGCGCTGCCTAATTGCCTCCTTTCACCTCCCTGTGCTGCTGGGAGCCTCCGCTGCTCCCTCCCAGAGCCCGGAAGGCTCATTAAGACTTGTGCAGTGCTTGCACAGGGATCGTGCCGTGATTCCGGAGCATCTGGCACAGGAACAGCCCCTGCACGGCTGCCAGTGCTGCGGCACAGACCTTACTAACAGTAGCTGTCGTTACTAGAGGTAGTAGCTACGGGATCACGTGGGGCACCGTGTTTCCCAGCAGACATGGGGATCCGGCTGTCCCAAAGCGAGCTGCCCTGTCCTCTGGCACAGAGGCTGCCACCCATTCCTGCACACCAGCGTCCCCATCTCTGCCTTCCCTCAGCTCAACGTGGTGGGGGTTGGGATCCCAGCGAAATGCGGTTTCAGCATTCCCACGGGGCCTCCTGAGCTCTCCTCCTGCCTCCAGAGATCTGCATCCACACCATTCTGGGGCAGCTGCAGGGCGGAGCTCGGCGTGACCCACGTCCCCAGCCTTGGCCCTCTGTTTACTACCCAAGGCCATGTGGAGTGGTGCTCAGTCCCTGGGCTGTGGCCGACAGGCCGGACAGCAAGCTCCAGCCACCCCGCTTTATCACAAAGATAAAGAGGAGATGGAGCACAGCAGAGCCTGTGCGCAAAGGCACAACGGGGAAGTCCCAAAACCTGGCCAGAAGCAGGTAAGAAAAGAAAGAAAGAAAAGAAAGCTGTCCTCCACCTGCTGAAGAGTCAGCCTGCTGTCTGGTCAATGAAGATGGCTAAAGAAAGCACGAGGCAATATATTTATTACATATATTTTGCAGTCAGTGGTTTCTCTTTTGTGCTCAGTTAAGGAGTACAACACACCCTCACGTCAGGAGGCAAATGCCACTTTGTTTCAGTGCATTTCACTGTGCTGCTGAAAACAAAGGGATGAAAGAATTTCTACCTCTGATCAGTGGCAAATAAGGCATGACCAGCCAGAGCAAAGCAACAATTCCAGCTCCCTACAGATCCACAGGGGTGAATTGGACCCTTGCTCTGAACTTGGTTTCACCTAAGAAGGGCACCTGGTCCCTTGGTATTGGAAACTAAAGACCAGGTGACATGCTGTCTGCTGTCAGAGCCAGCAGCAAAAGAACCAATACACGTAACCTTGGCTGGCTCAACGGGGCTCTTACTGGCTTGCAGAGTTATACAGAGGCAGCCTGTCGAAACCCTGCACTTGAGGGTCCAGAAACCAACTGCTCACATTTTGTTAAGCCACAGCAGATGGAGACAGGCCAGCAGAACACTCTCCTTCCTCAGGAGGCATCTCTATCTTGCAGCCCCACTGTGTCACCCACCACAATCACAAAACCACTGTTTTTCCTATCTTTGGGCCCACTGCAGTTTTTGTTTGGCCATTTTCCCTTAGCTTCTCTCACGTAGAAGCCACTGATGAATAATCCTCACAAGCAGTCCCAGCATTCCCCGAGGGAAACACTCCCTGGGGTCACACTGATCAGAACCAAAGGACGTTTCATTGAACCCAGACTCACACAGACATGCCCGCTCTCCCCTGCCCCATGCACGGAGGCACGTACACACAAACACACCAGCTCACACTTGCTTGCTGCTTGGTAGTAAAAGTGGGTGAACTACACAGGGATTAAAGCAAAAAAAAAAACAAAAAAACCACGGTTCTTGAAAGCGCCGTGTCCCTGGAGAGATTAGAGTAGCTGCCTGGAGATAAAGTAATGATGATGGAAAGATCTTCTTCCTCGCAGAGATTCTCTTCCTAATTATCTTGTCTGAAAAGAAAAAATGATGATCTCCCAGCTTTTATCTGTCTCTTGACAATTTTAGCTCTGTGCCTGCCTCGTTGCAAGCGGCCCAAAAGAGGAAGGAGAGGGAATTAGCCCAGGAGGCAGGAACGGTAGAAGAACGAGTGGCACAGGAGGCAGTGCTTCATTTTTGTCACCACCAGCAGCGACAGAAAAAGAAAAGATGAATGATCACTGCAGCTTTGTCTTTCCAAGTCCAAAGGCAGCTTCCCTGCCTCCAGCACTGCTCTGTCAGGCAAAGGACAGCCAGGAGGTCGGATTCGCTGCCGAACTTGTGGAAGAGATAACAGGGTGTTTGTTCTCCCTGTAATCACAGGGCAGGGCTTGGTGCTAGGGAAGAGGACTCCTGAGCTGGCAGGGGCAGGAGAGCGCCTAGATTGTTCCTCCCCCACTCTTCTCCTTCTCAAACAGCTGGAAAACAAATTCTTCTTTCAGCAGAGAGCAAGCAGCAAGAATGTTTCAAACACACACCAGCCAGAAGGACCACATGAAAAATCAGATCCATGAGCCACCCTGCAAGACAAGGATGGACCCAGGCATCGCACCCAGCAGCTGGGGCTTTGCACAGAGAAGCCTTTCCCTTGGTGTTATCCTGGAGCTTGCTGTTCTCCATCTGTGTTAATTTAAGATGAATACAACCCTGGCCCCCCTGAAAACTGTTTAAGCCCTGGTTTAGAGGCAATTGGTGTTTGGCTAGCAGGGTGCAGCGACAACAGAGGTTTTGTAGCAAGCCCGGAGCCAACAAAAACCTCAAAACAGACACACATTACAAGCACAAAGCAACGGAGGGTGGGAGGGGATTTTCTCAGTGGGGATGGAGGTTGGTGCTATAGGAGCTGTTTGCAAACTCACGATTCATCCCCACAGCATCACTTTCTCCTTCTTTACACTCCTGTTGACATGCAAACGTGAGCTGTTGCCTCTCCCACGAAATGAGAACTGTGTCCAATTCTGGAACTCCCAGGTCAGGGAGGACATTGAGGTGCTGGGGCATGTCCAGAGAAGGGCAATGGAGCTGGGGAAGGGTCTGGAGCACAAGTCCTGTGCAGTTGAGGGAGCTGGGATTGTTTAGCCTGGAGAGGAGGAGGCTCGGGGGAGACCTGATTGCTCTCCAATTCCCTGAAAGGAGGTTGTGGCTAGGTGGGGGTCAGCTTCTTCTCCCAAGCAACAGGACAAGACAAGAGGACAGGACAAGAGGACATAGTCTTGAGCTGCACTGGGGAGGTTCAGGTTGGACATTAGGAGGAATTTCTTCACAGAAAGGGTAATTAGACATTGGGATGGGACAATTGGTAATTAGACATTGGAGCTGGTGGAGTCACCGTTCCTGGAGGTGTTTAAGGAAAGACTGAACGTGGCACTCAGTGCCATGGTCTTGTTGAAAAGGTGTTGTTTGGTCATAGGTTGGACTCGATGATCTCAGAGATCATTTCTAACATGATTCTGTGATTAAATACAACCAAAATTGCCCCACATCGCTCCTTGTTCTTATATTTATCCTTGTTGTTTAAAAGAAAAAATAAGTAGAACTAGGGCCCTACGGGGTTTTAAGTCAGAAAAGGACTAAGCTGCCAGACGCCAGGTCTGGGGCCACGGGGCGGCTCTGAGGCGGGGGCCGCCCAGCACAGGCGCTCCGTGGCCACCCCACCGCCGCCAGCACCCAAGCCCCCGCGCGGCTGCCGGCGGGGACCCCGCCAATCAGGCGCGCCGAGCGGCGCGCTCCGTCCAATGGACGCCGAGGTGGGCGGGACTTCCCGCGCCCGTTGCTATGACAAGCGCGACTCTTCCTTAGCAACGGCGCTGGGCCGCGGCGGCCGCGCAGGTGAGGCCGCGCCCGGCGCTCCGCGGTGCCGCTCAGTGCCGCTGGCCGAGCTCTTCCTCCGCGGGGAGGGCCGGGCCGAGGGCGGCGGATAGGCGTGGCGGGGCTGCTTCGGGTGTGCGGTCCGCTAGGGCCGCGTTCCGCTGCCTCACACCCTCGGGCTGTGGCCGCGGGCACGCCCCGGGCCGGGGCTGGGTATTGAAGTGGCTCCCGGGGGTGGCGCCAGCCAGGCGGGGGTTCTTTCCTGCGGAGGTCGTAGTTTGGGACACCTGCGGGTCCCACGGCCCCCATGTGACGGTTGGTGGTCTCTCTGACTCGGTGCTTTAGCCAACAGCTCTATGTACGTGGCATAAGTGATTGGTGCGTCGCCTGACGCCGTGTTTGTTTCGTTTTCCTTTTGATACGGGCTCACCTTCGCTCCCCCTGGGTAGGAGAGGAACATGCTTTGTTGTGGGTGAAAGAACCAGAGGGAAGACCGCGGTGAAATGCTCTGAATCTCTCAGTCAGTGCCGTGCCTCTGCGTTGCACGAGTAGAGGCAGGCTGGTAATGAGGCCCTGAGGCACGTCCAGAGTTTTCCCATATGGCCCTCCCCAGCTGACAAATGCTCGGGGATCTGAGGAGCAAGTGCACAAACGAGACCAAGATGTTCCTGTTAAACATTTCCGTCCAGACAAGTACGCAGATTCTGTCCCTAAAATACTCCTACCCTTCTCTCGTCATCTGCAGTTTAAAAATCTTGCAGATAATAGCGTCCTGGGAAAATCCTTTTGGAATTAATCACGAGTAGTAGCAGCTGATAGATTGTTCTCTTGTCCTCTGTTGAAAGCTGTACCTTGGCTCAGCTCTTCCCTTAAGCTCCATTGGTACTTCTGGGAAGTGCTGTGCTCCTCACTTATGGAAAAATATATTGTTTAATAATTTGTTTGCATTAGTGGTCCATGAGCTAAGACTCGCAGTGGGGTGTGAAGATGGTGTTGAGGAAATGGCAAGTGAGTGAGATAGGATGATATTCTTATAATAGTTTCATTTGCCTTTTGTTTTAATTGAAAGCCATCTGTGTCTTGCCCGTGTTTGTTTTTGTTGAAGCAGCATCCTCTAGGCCAAGAAGCGACTCCTCCTGCTGAAGCTGCTCAGAGAGGAGCACAGAGCCCTGTTCCTCTCAGCTGGCTGTGCTGCAGCACTTTGCTGAACTCCAGGTAGCCCCTCTGCCCCTTCCTGGAGTCTCTGTGGAAGGACCATGGAAGAAACTGAGGAGGAAAAAAAGGACGAGGCTGATTATAAAAGGCTTCACAGTTTTCCTCTGATTAGGGTAAGGAGGGGGATGGATTACACATTTACCAGTGTCAGAGATATGAAAATCTGCCTTCATTCTTACTGTCCTTCTCCCACTGAGTAGCTACTGTGAGAACATGTATACTGATGGTCCTGTGGAGGGATCCTCGTTGTCACTGCTGCTTTCTCTCTGTCCTTGACCTCTCCCAGGGAAATCTGTTAGCACCGGTGTTCCCCATGTCAGCCAGAGGAAGCCTGGGGCAAAGTGATCCGTCAAATAGATTGAGAGCACACTGCCCTTGGAGCCCTCTCCTGTGTTTTGGATGCAGCTTGTTTTTTATCCTAGAGCGGCTGGAGCAAAAGTTATTGGTAGCCAGCCAGATAGCGGCAGCAGCAGAAGAAAAGGCTGTGTAATTTAGACTTCTTTGTTACTCATATAGCAATAATTAAGGACTGTGGTTGAAACAGTATTAATGTGCTTTCCCTTTATCTTATAGCAGAAAAACTGGCAAATGTCTTGAGCTCTTCCTTTAAGCTGTGCTTACACAGTGCTAGTTTTCATGTAGGTAGAGAAGAATTCCTCACTGGGTGGAGGAATGGTTCACTTGTAATGCAATAAGCCATTTTCATATTTACCATGTCTAAACCCTCGATAGAGCCAGTGCAGAAATAAGAGCAACTTACTGTTGTCTTGTGTCCAGCTCTTATTTTTCTGCTTAGCTGTCTTGTCTGTTTGCTCTTTGCAGCACTCGGACATGCCGGAGGAGATGCGCGTGGAGACCATGGAGCTGTGCGTCACGGCGTGTGAGAAGCATGCCACCAACAATGAGGTACTGGCCACCTCCCAAAATGGGCAGCCTGCTGTTACTGCAGCTCAGGGAACCTGCAGGAGCAGGGGTAAGGGTGCAGGGCAGAGCAGAGTCAGGTCCTGACATCCTGTTACTCTCTCTCTGCACTGAGCTAGGGTAGAAGGAGGAAAAGAGCTTGGCTAGATCTCAGATTCAGTTCCCTTGGTCTGCAAGATCCATAATAGCACTTTGCAGAGCTTAGTAGTGGTGTTGCCTTCCAAACCTTACCTCCTTGCTTATCCTGCCTTCCTGAGACATGCTTCCACTCCCACTGTTCATAAAATGCCCTGTGTCCTGGTTCAGAACTGCGTGGAGTCTCTTGTTTTGGGGATGACTACATGAAAGCCTGTTAAGTATTCCCTCTTGGCTTTAGGACCAGCGATAAAGGGAAAACATACCTTGCTTCATGGGCGGCCGCTGCCTGTCACTGCAAAGTCTTCCTTTTGGGTTTTTTGTTTTGTTTTGTTTTGTTTTTTGTTTTTTTTTGTTTTTTTTTTTTTGATCAAGCAGGGTGTGATCTGGGAGAAGTGAGAGTTTTAAAAGTCAACCTACTTTCAGTGTTTTGGTAATTAGCTGGAGAAAAAAAATGGACTCCTGTAAAAATAGCTGCAGCTTAATGACCTGAATCTCCTCTCATGGTCACCACAACCAGCATAACTCCAGCAGCATCTAAAGCAGAACTCTTGCTTCAGACTCTGTGAACAACAGAAGTGATGCAGTTGTTTAATTTCTCCTAGCTGCTGTGCTGGAGGCTGCTGAGACCAGTTCTCCCCTTGGGTGTACCTCTGGGGAGCTCCCAGTTCCTGCTGTGCAGCCGCTATACCTGTTGCCCATGGCTTGAGTAGTCTTAAAGGGAGGAGAAGACTAGGGGGATGTTTGCATAAAACCTCCCTGGTTGCTTTGTCTCACCCTATGCTCTCTTCCTTAATGTTCTCCAGAGCGCTGCCAAGATGATCAAAGAGACGATGGACAAGAAATTTGGGTCCTCCTGGCATGTGGTGATTGGGGAAGGTTTTGGCTTTGAGATCACTCACGAGGTGAAGAACCTGCTGTACATGTTCTTTGGTGGCAGCCTGGCCGTGTGCGTCTGGAAATGCTCCTGACCCCTGGCCGGGTCCCAGACTTGCTGAATACAAGAGATTTCTTCCTGCTCTTGACAAGTTTTGTATGATCTGGAGGTGGGGCTTTATTTTTAATACTTAAATGTCAAGATTTCTTTTTTTCATACTGATGTAACATTCTGTGGGATACATAAAGTTGGTGCGTGTGTGTGTATAAACTTGCTAAACTGTCCTGTCCTTGCTTGTGGGATTTCTCATCTGTCTGGCTCTTTCCTTGGTGTTCGAGCTGAAGCAGGAGAGAGGTGAGGAGCAGGTAATCTCACAACACACTACACAGCAGCTCTAGCAAGGGAAAGCAAAAGCAAAAAGGTGCTATCTAGCCCTATGGTTTTTTTAACTCCCACTTATTCCACATAGTTTCCTCTCTCCTCTGCTTTCTCCACTACCATGCAGTATGGCTCTGAGCAGCACCTGTCTTTCCTCTCTCTGGATCTGCTTATACATTCTTCTTCCCTTCTAAGATGTCTGTGCAGACCTGACAGCACCAAGGGTCTCCCTTCAGGCTGCCTGTGGAGGTGTGAGCCACAGGGAAGCAGTCCCAGCTTGCCCTTCCCTGCTGTTTTGGGAGGGTACAACAGCTGAGCTGCCTGGGTGTAGGAGGTTGCTATGCAAACTGCCCCCTCCTTTCTCACCCACAGCACACTGAGACAGCATGAAAACACAGGCGGCTGACGATGCCTGGGGAGTGGGTGAGAGCTCTTTTTAAGGCTCAAATGCCTCCCTGTCAGTTCCTGGGGGTGTTGCAAGTGCTGTGTACTTTCAGCATCTTGTTTGGAGGCTGACAGAGGAAGGAGGCTCCATGTGAAATATAACTTGGTCATCAGAAACCTAATGTCTTTTTGGACTTGTATTCTTTTCGCCTGTTTCATTTTTTAAAGCTGTTGGTGTTGGAGGATCGAATGAGCGTAACTATGTTACGTGTATGGCTTATTTATAAAACCTGGGGAACTGTGTTTTTACAATAAAAGTTTAGTAAAATGTCTTTGCGTGCATTTATGTGGGCAAAGTGGTTCAAGAAACATGGAAATAAGTAAGCAATGGTGTAGCAGAGGCAGAGGAAAGTGATAGATCTCCATCCTGCAGATTTCCTGTGTGACTCTCATCCTCCCTGTTCCATTCCTTTTACCAGTGCAAGCCACGATGGTAAAGAGGGTTGCCAGGCCCATGGTGCTGCTGGCCACATCCCTCTGTCCAGGCAGCTGTCTAAGCAGTAGCAGCAACGGAATGTAGCCAGTGTGCCTCGACTCTGACCATTGGAGTCTCACATTTGTGACTTCCTTAATTTTCAGATTTCCTCTCAGAATGTTGCCAGCTGACACCTCTAGTCCATAGTTCAAGTCTGAAGGATCTTTCTGCATTAATGCCTGTGGTGGATCAACCTGCTCTTACAATTCCTTTTGTTCCTTTTCTGAACCTCAAGTGTTATGCTAGAGATGTCCTTTCTCAATTTTGTTATGTCAGGGAGCCAGGAATTTGAGTAATATGAAGACAACTAAGAATTATTTCAAATTTGGACCATCTGTGCTTGGCTGAGCCAGGGTAGGTTGGTGTCATGATACCTGCCCCATGATCAGGATTGCTGTGCTGTGTTAGAAGAGCCCAAATCCTTTGAGCTGTCGTGTCATGCGGTTGCTCTGTGTGCCTCCAGCTGGCTGCCTTTACATGAAGATAGTGCTGTTGACAACACTTTCTGCAGCTGGCAGGTGGAAAAGATTATTTCCTCTTCTGCAACTTTCTGTCTCTTTTAAATTCAGAAGAAGAGGTAAAGCCAGTGTCTTTGGAATGCCCTGTGGTGGAGTAGGATGATACCTCCAGCCATACCACGGTCACTTTAATCATGCCTGTTTCACACTAATGAATAATTAACTGCTCTGTGCATATGCACGGGCATGCTGGTCATGGGCATCTCTGCAGGGTCGTGGTGACCTGCAAATGACCACAGGGAGCTGCTGACCTCAGCACACCATCTCTTGGACTTGCTGCCTGTTTATCTTCTTGGCCACCAGCTGACCAAAGCTAATGTCTCTATGACCTGCGCTGGCAACAAGGGAAGGGTGAGTGCTCCCCAGCCTTCTCAAAGCCTGAGTGTGCAGGCAGGTTGAGGTGAGCTCGGTGTGAATGTGCAGCAACTCAGCTCTCACACTGCCATTCTCATAGGTAAGTGCACGGTGGCTCACAGGAGAGTGGCAGGCTATTTTTGTTCCCAAGGGTAACAGCTTTCCTACAGGAGGTTACCAAGAAGAGGCAAACCCTTGTTAGCTGGTTTGCGTGCCCGTCATTGGCATTGTACCTGAAAGCACAAGCCTCAGCCCCAGAAATGCTGGAGAGGGACTTTGGCAGGGCCTGTTGTGGTAGGACAAGGCTTAGAGGTTTTAAACTATAAGAGGTTTGTTCTAGATTGGATACAGGGAAGAAGTCTTTTAGAATGAGGGTGGTGAAACACTGGAACAGGTTGCCCAGAGAGGTGGTGGGTGCCCCACCCCTGGAAGTGTTCAGGGGTAGGTTGGATGAAGCTCTGAGCAATATAATCTAGTTCAAGGTGTCCCTGCTCATTGCAGGGGCATTGGACTGGGTGACCTCTAAAGGTCCCTTCCAACCCAAACTATGATTCTATGATGCTTTGGAGCCTCTAAGGCCTCTCTTCTTTTTACAATAAAACTGCTCTCAGTTGCTGGAGGATTTTTCCTTACAGATTTTCAGTGGAAAACTGGGAAAGTTTGCAACAGTTTGCTTGCTATTGTGTTTCCCTCTCATATCTTGCCCCCCTGCATATTGCTGCCATTACCCATCAAAGCATCAGGCTGAGTCAGATGTAGAAAATGAGATGAAAAACGCAGGGTGATGGATGGGTGCCAGCCAAAATGACTCCTTCTATCCACCCGTCCCCTAAAGCTGTGATAGCAGCTCCGAGGCTGTGCCTCATGACTTCATCCCTCCCTGCTGAGGGGTGATGGGAACATCATTATCAGCTGCTGATGAGTCCTGATTTGGAGCCAGCAGTGAAAATGTCCTCGGATGTAGGGCTCCTCCTCCGCCCCAAGGGTGACTTGAACCTGCTGGGAAGATGGAGGAAGAGCTGGAGGGGGGAGATGAGAAGAGAGAAGTGCAAATTCAACCACATCTCTATGATGATGTCATGGCAACAAGGTACATCGAAGCGCTTGTCAGGTGATCGGGGCAGGCTTTGAAGGTCTCCAGCTCTTCTCTGTTGCTGCAGGCTCATGTCTGACTCGCTGAAAAATCGTTTGGTTAATATTTAATGCCAGCATTGAAGTGCTAAGGGTCGCAAATGCCTCACCTAAGCCCCCTGCCTTTGCTTTCCAATGGGGTGCTAAATCAGGGCCAGGGGGTAGGATTGCAAGTTTCATTATCTGGGAATGGGACTAACAGCCAGTAGGGTGGCTTCAGCCCATACAGTCCCTGTGCCTATCTCACTCTAGGACCTCATGAGAATGAGGTTTCTATCCCCTCCAGCCCAGTTTGGAGCTGGTTGGGGGCACCAGAAGGAAGAAGTCACCCTCTCTTCTCAGTCTCCTGGGCTGGCTCTGGAATAAAGAAATCCGTGGCCCCACTCTGGGAGCCGAGCCCAGCTCCTGTGGTGCGATCAGGTAGTGCACGGACTTGGTGTTTTGGTTGGTTGGTTGTTTTTTTCCTGAGCCATGACCTAATGATCCCATGTTCCAGCTACAGCCCCTCCTAGGGGCCTTCTTTCTGAACCGTGTGTTCGGACTGAATTCAGCAAACTTCCCGGAGCAAGACGCTGTGTTCCCCCACCCAGGGAAGCCATCTGCTCCCCTCCACCAGCTCCTTCTGCGGGCCTTCGAGCTCGCCAGCCGGGCTGGAAAGCTCTCCTCCTCGCCTGCCCCGGCTCTCCTCGGCCATCTTGTCAGCAGAAGGCACGGGAACGCGGGGCTGGCTGAATCTGGGGCGGTGATGGAGGCAGCCGGAGGCGGTTTCCAGGCAACTGTCGCGCCGTGGGACACGCGAGCCAAGAACACCGGGACACCGCGTTCTCAGCGCACCGCCCGGGAGGGGACCGAGACACACGCGGAAGGAGCCGGCACAGGACGGTGCGGAGAGGGTAGTGAGGGGATGGCAGCAGAATGTCCCCTCCTGCCCTCTGATCATCATGCCCTCCCTGGCTGGGAGTGAGGATTTCCGAGCTGGCTGCTGGTGCAGCACGCGACAAAGAAGGACTATACGATGTATGGGATTTCACATGCCTTCTGCATCCTTTGGAAGATCAAAGAGAAAAGAAACATTGTGCCAGACTCTGTACCCCAGCCCCCCAGACTTTTTGCAGGTGGTCCTGTGCTTCTCTGTCCCTTATCAAATACAAAGCTCCACCCCTACAAGTCATGAACCATTTTTGTGCACGCATCCCAGCTCTGTGTCCTTGGGTGTCACTGAAAAAGTGAATTTCTCGTAAAAAGAAATGCTCTTCCCTTCCACAAACTGCCAGTCCTCCCCAGAACTTGGTGGGTCCCACAGCCCCACTGTGCTGATGCCCAAGGCAGTATCCCCTGCCTGCCTGCCTCCCCTACCTGCTTTAGAGGCCCTGGGAGCATCCCTGTCCAAGAAACTCACCTGCCTGGTAGCCGTTCCTTACACTGTCTGCCCAGCATTTCCCCTTGCAGCAATGTTGGTACTCACATCCCCTTCATTTTACCCAGTTTGAGTGGTTTTTGAGAGGGGGCTTGAGTGCAACTGATTTTGAATGGAGGGGGAAGGGTGATAAAATTCATTTGGCTGAGCAGTGGGAAAAAGATTCTTCTGGCTTCTGAGAGTGCAGCTATGATGAACATGGGGAATGGGGCTACCTAGCGCTTGGCAGGGTGTGTGCTGCAGAGGGGCAGAACCATTTTAATGCCCTGTATTCAAGGAAAAGTTCTGCAGCCCCGTGCAGGTGACAGCACAGAGACACAGGACAGTGGGGGGTCATCTGCGCCCACTGCTGTCCCTGAGCCAGCCTTGCAGCTATTGATTTGGAACTTGCCCCGTTCACTCTAACCTTGGCAGTGCCAGCTATACCCTTATCAGTGCTGATAAACCCCACCACAACCTCCTGTCCCATCCTGGTGGTGTCACACTGTGAGGTGCCGTGGTGACAGATCGTTCCTGCCACTCTGCCCTTGCACCAGTTGCTCTTTTGCTGTGATGCTCTAAATCCAGGAAACCTCTCTCCTATTTTTGCACAGAGGCTGCCGCCACACCAACATTTTTAACCCTGTGTGGATGCCCATCCCTTGCAGAGTGTTTTGTATGAAGAAGGATGCGGTGCCGGCTGCAAACGCTTTTCCAGAGGAAATTTAAAATCAGCCTTCTCTTTCTTCTGCTCTTGGCCCTTCTTGTGCACCTGGTGATGGATTTTGCTCTCCCCACAGCCCACAGGCCATGTGGCTGCAATACGAAAGCACCAAAAGCTGTGGGTGTCCCGTCAGGCAGCCCCATGCCGGCCCGCCTCAAAAAGCTGAGCCTGCGAATCCTTCAGGATTTCAGTGGAAGCAATGGCTCCTTGGAGAAGAGTTCCCAGCCACAGAGAGTGGGGCTGCACTTAAGGGCTGGAGAGCCAGGGGTCCAACAGCAGCACGAAGAGGGGAATGCATGGTGGACCAAGGGATCAAAGCTAGCAGCACTCTTCGAGCATCCTCTTTACAACATCCCAATCCCAGAGGTGACAGAGAAAGACAAGCTGTTTATCGTCAACCCCATGGAGAAGTTCAGCCTGCACAGCAGCGGGAGTGACGAATGGTGAGGAGCAAGCTCAGCCCTAGCTTGCATTTGGGGGATATGTGGGTTTGAGGGGACAAGCAGCAGGGACCAAACATGTAGTTTCCTTATCTAGATCAGCATCCTACCCCAGAGGGGCCCCCATTGCTAAGCATGCTCTTCTGATATCTCAAATCGTCTCCTAGCCCGTAGCATGGGGGCTGCTACCCATAAGCTTGAAGCACACAGCAAAGCCAAAGGAGACTCTTGAATTATTCATTGTATTATGGGTATCTATTGGGTGATCTCCTCAGCTCCTTCCCTTCCCTAATGCAGACTAGCCCTTAGTCTCTCTCTCTGTATATGAGGAAGTCCCCACTCCAGATTTCTAACCAGTTTTATCCCCCTCTCTCAGTATGTTGAAGATGCAAAGCCTGCAATGTAGGTTACCTCTAACCATGAGACCGTTCCTGTCCTGCATTTTGCAGGATATTGCCTGACCTCTTTAGGCTCGGCCGTATGGTGAGCTCACTGCTGACGGCTGTCTATTTTTATCTTTGGACTACTAACCTCTAATTAGAAGGGAAGATATTAAAAGCTTTAGCATTGTAACACATAGCAGCTTCCATATGGAAAGCACACTTTCCTAAAGTGGTGCCTGCTAGAACTGGGAGAGAACAAAAGCTGGTTTAAGAGCTGGTTTCCACAAGTGGGCATTTGCCTTGTCTCGGAGGACCGCCTAGGGGTAGCCTTGGGTCTGGTTGGATGAAATCGATGCACAGTCTGTGTTTTCCTAGAGAGACACATGGATTTGGGTTTTAGGTGCCTTGGGCTAACTGTGCCATTGCAGTGCCCGTGTGTGCTAGCACAGAGGTGGGGCAGATACCCCAGGGGCTCCCTTGAATGCCAGCAAACTGCAAATTTGCAGGATGCACAGAGACAGGGATAGTGCTAACCCAAACATACCCCGCTGGGGAAACCAGGGCTGTGTGATAAACCCACCCAAGGGGAATGGGTTGTTGAGGACGGGAGTTCAGGTCAGTGCTGGGGATGGCTGGGAAGCCCGTGCTTCTCCACCCTTGTTCTGTGGACACATATGTGTCCCCAGTAAGCACATGGAGGGGTGTAGCAGATTGTACTCCTGGGAGCTAATCCCGTAGGGAGAAACAATGAGATGATCTGTTCCGGCAGGGAAATAAATGCATGGGTGAGAGAAGCAGGATCAGGATCATTCCATGGGGGATGGAGAGAAGACATTGTGTCCCATCCAGTCATGCTGGTGGGTCTTCCTGGCCACCAGCTTTGGGTGGGATCTGCCAGGTGCCAAGGGCCCCATGGAGGCCATATGGGGCAGGGGGTTCCACCACCATGAAACCTGGAACCCATCCAGGGCTTGCTCTGGGCTTTCTCCCCATCCCACCCTCCATGCACTGGCTCCCAGGAAAGGCCTGGGGACACGGGACCCATCCTGTCCCAACTAAAAGCTGTCATTGTTGTTGGGGTGGTGGTGGCTGTCGGGCTGCAGGGTCAGCAGCAGTAAAGCCGAGACGCTCCTCCCGACAGGGAAGACGGCCTATGACACCTACCCCACCTGGCTCAAATTCCATGTCGGCATCAACCGCTATGAGCTGTACCCCCGCCGGGACCCCTTGCTGCCCACGCTCCTCCAGGATTTGGCCACGCAAAGGATCATCAGCTCGGGTACCACCTCCCTGCCTGCACCCCTGTCCACACCCCTGCCCCCCTGCCTGCTGCCTGCCTCCCTCATCCCCATCTGCCTCCTTTCAGTCCAGAAGTCCGGCGGGACCCAGCTCAAGCTCATCATGACATTCCCGAACTATGGGCAGGCCCTCTTCAAGCCCATGAAGTGAGTAGAGCCTGGGACAGCCCTATGCCTCGCCTACACCATCCTGTTAGGTAGCGAGGAGTGGCCAGTGGGGACTATGGAGGGAGAAATGGAGAAATGCTTCATGCGCTGCCTCGCTTCAGCACCTCCATCCCAAAAGTGAGGCGAGCAGAATGGCCCCCTTTCCCTTGCCTTCCCTGGCAGTGCTTGCTGCAAGCTGGATGCAGCTTGTGATGGGGTAGTGACCTCCAGTGGTGGAAAGAAGAAGGTGGTCCATGAGGACCATCCAGGAGCCTCCAGTCCATGAGGGCTTACCCACCCTTGAGCTGGAGGCAGGGGTTGTGTGGGAGCCTGGATAGGGGGCTTGAAGCAACACCACTCATCAGGAAGTGACTGGCTGTGTCTCCAGTGTCACCAGGGGATGGAAGGTGAGTGGAGGTTTGGAACTAATCCCATGCTTGGAGTGACCCCATTCATGATGATTGCCCCCACCGTACCCTCTCCTTCCAGGCAGACCCGGGACCAGGAGACCCCCATTGATTTCTTCTACTTCTCAGACTTTGAGCGGCACAATGCAGAGATTGCAGCCTTCCACCTGGACAGGTGAGCATAAGCTTTGCATCCAACTCTGCCCTCCCATACTGGCAAAGCACCAGAGAAACTGCTCCTTCATCCCACCTCTTGCTCCCTGTTGTCAGGGATACCTGTGTCTCCTGTCCGTTTTAATAACTCACTGTGATTAAACCAGCTGAGGTCAGTAAGAAATGGTTCCAAGTTCTGTGTTTCAGGATCCTTGATTTCAGGCGAATTCCCCCAGTTTCTGGTCGTTTGGTCAACATAACAAAGGAGATTCGGGACATCACCACAGACAAGAAACTGGCCAAGACTTTCTTCATCTCCCCAGGTGAGCTCTCATGCTCTCCATCCTCTCCTGTGGCCACCTGGATGGAGCTCACCTGGAGCTGGCTGCTGCTGCCCTGGCTTCCCCCACACTCAGACAAACTATCCCGCTGGGGACTGTTTCAGCTGCCATGGGTTCCCTGCCACAGGCCTTTGCTCCTCACAGCCTCCCTTGCCACTGCTTTGCTGGTGGCACATGGCCGGAGTGCATGGAACATCCTCCCCTGGCTGCCTGCTGGACCATTCTGCCTGGGGGTCGCAGGCTCGTTGCCGTCCTTCTCTTTGTGACCCTTTGCTTTGTCCCCATGGCCAGCGGGTAACGTCTGCTTCTACGGGGAGTGCTCCTACTACTGCTCCACCGAGCACGCCCTCTGCGGCAAACCGGACCGGCTGGAGGGCTCCATGGCTGCCCTGCTCCCTGACAAGACCCTGGCCAAGCGCCGCTCCTGGCGCAGCCCCTGGCGCCGCTCCTACCACAAGAGCAAGAAGGCTGAGTGAGATTGGGCACTGGGGGTGTGGAGTCATGGGCCAGCAGAGCCATGGGATGGGAAGGGGCTTCTCCACAGCTGCTCCCATGGCCCCATTGCCCTCCCTGGCCTCTGCCACCAGGTGGGAGCTGAACCCTAACTACTGCGCTCAGGTGCGAGAGACGCCGCCCTACGACAGGGGCCACCGCCTCCTCGACCTCATCGACATGACCATCCTCGATTTCCTCATGGGTGAGCCCCTCCATGCCTGTGCTGAGGGCTGTGGAGGTCCCTCAGGACCAAGAGGCCCAAATGGCTCCATGTCCCCTGGTACCGTGCCCTGCGAGGTTTGTTGGCCAAACTGTTGTTCAGGCTGCAGTGAGCCTCAGTCTTACCCACAGTGAGAGCACAGGGCTGTGCCACAAGGGCATTTCCCAGGCAAAAGTCGAAGGTCAAGAGATTCCAAGGAGATCCCAGCTAAATACCCTGGACATGGGATGCACCTTCCAGCACACTCTCACATGCACACCCTAGAGAGCCAGAGGTGGAGATGATGCTGCCCAGGGCTCTTGCTGCCTCTCCTGTCCCTGGGCCACTTCTTCCTCTCTGCACTGTCCCCTCATCAGCATCTGACTTGGAGAGTTTCCCATCTCCTCATTCCTGGCCACCCAGCCATGCCTTTGCCATTACTTCTGCTCCATTTGTCACTGTTGTCCCTCTGTGGGGCTGCTGGGATGAGAAGGGGCCTGGAGGCCGTGGGGTCTCAGCTCAGTTCCCCTCCACAGCCATGGCCACTGGATGGACACCCTAGAGGTGCCTCCAACCCTTTTCCCCAGGCTCTGGGTTTCAGTCTCACACCAGGAACGTGCTCCGTGTCCCTGCTCCTATCTCCCAGCACACAACCTGATGGCAAATTTGTTGGCCTGCCACAGGCAACATGGACCGGCACCACTACGAGACCTTTGAGAAATTTGGGAATGACACTTTCCTGCTTCACCTGGACAACGGTCGCGGGTAAAGTTGGGGAGTAGGGGAAGCAATCACAGCAAAGGGGGGGTGGGGTGAGACCTCCAGTCTTGCCGAAATGCTGCCCTGACACCTCCCGGTGGGCTTCTCCCCACCCCCAGCTTTGGCACACACTCGCGCGATGAACCGTCCATCCTGGCCCCTCTCCAGCAGTGCTGCAGGTAAGGGGCTGCCACTGCCCACCCCGGATCTGCTGGTGGGGAGAGGCTCCTCCTACTGAGACTTCTCCCTCCTCATCTCTGGCAGCATCAAGAAGTCGACTTACCTGCGGCTGCAGCTGCTGGCCACCCAGCCCTACCGCCTGAGCGACCTGCTGCGGGAGGCGCTGGCCGCGGATCCACTGGCCCCTGTCCTGGCCGAGCCCCACCTGCGGGCACTGGACCGGCGCCTGGGGAAAGTGCTGGCAGCAGTGGGACACTGCCTGGCCAGGGCAGCCCGCCAGGAAGAGGTGCTGGTGGACGATGTGGGGTCATGGGTGTGATGGGGGGCTGGGAACCCTGCTGGACTGGGGTGTTCTGGTGTGCTGCCGAGGATGATGTGGGGATTGATGTGCAGCTCTGATTCTGTGTAGCGTCAGCTTCTGATGGTGCCAGACCTGGTGGCGTGATGAACCAGGAAAGCAGGTTGTAAGGATAGCTGGGACAGGGAGGGAATTTAAATAAAAAGGTTGGCCTAGCGGAGAAGACACGAGCTGTGATCTTCCCCACCAAGGCTGCTTTCCCAGCCCTGGCCTGTCCTCACGTGCCTGGACGTGTCACTTCAGCCCTCCAAAGCCTTTTAGGAAAGGGTAGGGATTTTTCCTGCCTTGTCCCAGCAAGAGCTGCCAAACTGGAACAGCTGGCAATCTCCTTCTGCTGCACCCCCGCCCCCAGCACGGTGATGCCCTGGTGACCCCCAAAAAGAGAGCTTAGACTCCCCACTGCTGGTGTGGGGAAAATGAGGCACAAGCTCCCAGCCACTCACTTATCTTTGCCCCCAGTCTTCCCACACCCACTCAAGAACTCCCAGGGCTCTGGTACCACCACCTCCGCCACAGGACCAAGGATGCAGTAAAGAGAAACCCCACTCGCCCAGAACATCTTCTCAAATCCCCTGGGAACTGCTGCTGACTCCCTTCACACCCGAAAAAGTGGCTCCTGAGGAGGGGATGGATTGACCTGGGGCTGGGCACCCTACTTAGTGCCTGGTGGCTCAGCACCCAGCTTATCCCCTGAGACTCCCGGGGGGGTTAATCCACGCAGGGTTACGTCAGCTAGAGCAGGTGCCATTGTGACAGCCACTGCCAGGGTACCCAGGTCGGGACACGGGATGTGTCATCTGCATGGCCAGTGATAAAGGTGCCACTGGGGAGGGGAGATGTCCTCTGTCCCAGCCAGACGCTTGCAAAGGGATGGGAAGCCACGGGAAAGGCTGAAAAAGGGCAGCTGGCACAGTAGAGATGAAGCTGGAAAAGCTAGGCAGAGATTTTGGCTGGAAAAAAAAAGGGCTCAAAATGAAGAAAAAAAAAAAGAAAAGGGAGACAAAGAGGATCTGTCTGCGTTACACAACGGGGCTGGGGATGCTGAATCGGGGTTTGTTGCGGTGTGCCCCCCCGATGCTGACAGGACGTCCTCCTGCCGCTGCCCTGGCTTGTGCCCCGGCTTGTGCCCCAAAGCCCAGCACACGGAGGAAAAGGTTTCAGGGATGTTTTGCAATAGGTTCCTCCCCTTCTGCCAGCTTCATATTTTTTTAAGTCTTTATATAAACACCTTTTTGCCCCATACCCAAAGCCAGGGGGACCATTCCTGCACCGTGCCCCACAGACACGGCCTAAACAACCGTGTCCAGACACAGGTGGCCGGGTCCCCTGACTCTCAGAGCTCCCCCAGGCAAATCTTTTTTCCGAGGCGCCGTCAGATTTAAAACACGGGGTGTGGGAGGGTGGCTGTTTTTTCAGCCTGGTGAGTTTGCACAAGGTCCCAGCTGTGCCGCAGCGGTTCAAGGTCCCATGGGAGCAGCCCGGTTTGGCTCACACGCCCCTGACGAGCCGGCCCAGCCGCCCGTGGGGGAGAGCGATGGCAGCGATGGCAGCGGGGTGTCTGGGGCTGGTGACCCAGGGAGCAGCAGAACACGCCTTCCCAGTCGAGGCGGCGTGGGCACTCGGGTGTCGAGCGGGGCTGCCCGCGCCCCGGGGACAGGTTCGGCCGTGTCGCCGTGACGGGTGGTGCGTGGTGTGCGGGGATTTCCCAGCCCATAAGGACCAGCAAACCAGCCACCCCAGCAAAGATCAAACGGGGCTGGGGTGCAGCCCTGCACCCGGGAGCTCCCATTTTGGGCTGGCATCACCCACGCCCTTGGCTGGCATTGTGGGCTGGGCTGGCTGCTGCCCGTTCCCTGGGAGGAACCCCAGGGCTGAGGTGTTTGGGGACCAAGTCCTGGTGGGCAGCAGAGTGCGGATGGGCCCTCATCATGCCCCCCCCGCCCAAATGGTGAAAATAAAATAAAATGAAATAAAAAGACTATGCCACTGGCGGTAATAAATAAACAGCGATGATGATAATGATGATNCGCGTGGGCGGTCCGCGGGAGGGAAAGGAGGCGAAGGGGTTTATCGGCCTGTAAGGGGAGGCGGCTCCATCCCGGGGCACCCTGCGGCCGCCAACTCGGGACGGTGTCCGGTGTGGGCCGGGACCCCTGCCACAGGAGTGGGGTCCCCGCGGGTGGGATCCCGCCGGGTGCGTCCCTCTAGGGACCCTCCCACTGACACTTCCCTCTCTCCCCCGCCCCCTCCGCACCCCCAGGTGAGCCGAGTTCCCCCTCCGTGCTGCCGCCATGTCCCGCCGCAGCCAGCGCCTTGTCACCACCCGCTATTACCCCGGGGACGATGATGCCACGACCAGCAGCAGCAGCACATCCCTGCTGGGTGGGACACAGCTCCCCTTCAAGGAGACCACCGGCAGGTTAGTGGCGGGCTTGAGTGGGGGGGTTCCCCCTGCCCAAATCTGGCAGGGGCGGGGCATTCCATCCCACGCCAGGGACCGGGCACCTTCCTGGGTGGGGTGTGGGGAGAGCTTGCAGAAGGGAGCATGACGGCGAGCCCGGCGCATTCCGGCATGGCCGCGGCCGCCTGGGTA
Organism: Machaerirhynchus nigripectus; assembly: GCA_013397975.1. Classification (NCBI taxonomy): domain Eukaryota; kingdom Metazoa; phylum Chordata; class Aves; order Passeriformes; family Dicruridae; genus Machaerirhynchus; species Machaerirhynchus nigripectus. The sequence continues at coordinate 253,876 of VZRQ01004164.1, read as the reverse complement.
CTGTCTGTGCCCCTGCTCCAGCGAAAGCCCCGTGCTCCCTGCCCGGGCACCTCTGCGTGCCCACGGGCCCGGCGCAGGAGCCTGCCGGGGTGGCCGGGTGCCAGCTCGCAGCTGCAGCTGGATGGCGANCGGGCGGGAGGCCTCCGCACAGCAGAGGTTGCAGCCTCCGAAAGCTGCCGCCATCCGGTGCGGAGGGAAGTGATGCTGGTCGAGGGATTGGAGTGAATGCCCCGTTTTTCCCCCATGGGGGCCCCGTGACCCCCCCACCCCGTAACCACACATGTCTGATGAGCCTGTTCTCGCCTCCCGCAGGACGATCAGGAGGAAATCGAGTAGCACAAAGCGCCTGTCTCCCGCCCCCAGCACCCAAACCTCCTACTACAGCGAGTCCATGATGAGCGAGTCCTACCTGGGGGGCAGCCGGGGCCTTGCTGCCCTGGGCAGCTCCGTGCTGGATGATGACCTGGACAGCAGCACGTACTGGGGTGAGCTCTCCCACTCTCCCAGGGCAGCTGGGGATCTGTCTCCCTGGATGCTGGAGGGTGTTGGGGCAGCTCCCCAGGCTGGCTGACTGGGTTGACCCTTGTGGAAGTGATGGTGATTCCTCATTGGAACTCTGTGTTTTGGCGGCAGGTGGGGAGCTCTCCAGCAGGAGGAGAAGAGGCACAGGGGACACCGAGTCCAGTAAGATCAATGGGGTGCTGGAGAGCAAGACATATGACACCTACACATCTTCATCTGGGTACTCCTCGGAGGATGACTACGCTGGTAGGGATGCACTAGTCTCTCTGTAGTGGAAGGAAAGCAGGGGAGGCACCCCCAGGGGGAACAGCCCAGGGCCTGGCTATACCCTGTGTGCCAGTCACTGGCATCTCTGCCAGTCCCTGCTAGATGCCACCCCCAGTGCAAAGCCTTTGCCATGGGCAATGCAGTGGGATGCTGTCTGCATTGGTGACTTGCTTCTTCCTTCCCAGGTCACTATTATTCAGGCCAGAGTAGCTCCGGGTCAGGTCTGAGGACTGCAGCCTCCCGGGTGAGCTCCTTCCTTTGGCAGGTGTTCACTTCCCCAGGTGAGTGGAGGGCTAGCAGGGGCACTTCTAGCAGCAGTGTTCTTGCCAGTCAGCATCTCTACTCTCCAGGTGCTGTGTGTGCTATTCCCTGTTTGGGTGGAGGGGTTTTATCCCCTTGTGGTGCCGCCCTTGGGTGTGGAGGGCACATCTCTGCCAGGATTCCTCCTGAGGCTGGTTTTTTCTCCCGGCAGTTCGGTTCGTGGGGTGGCTGTTCTCGGGGCTGGCAGGGGCCTGGCGCCGCCTCACCGGCACGGCTTCCCACCTGGACAGCGTCCCCTTCTCCAGGTGCGTGTGGTGCTGGGGGATCGCAGGATGGGGGAAGCGTGGGGAAAGCCTGCACGGCCCTGGAAGGGGGAGGCACATTTGGAGTGTTGAGTGTCTTGTGCTAAAGCCTGGCTGGACTTTGCTTTCCATCTGGCCCCCATCCAAAGGTGGGGGAAGGTGGCTGCAGTCCTACAGGCACCTCTTTCTTCTCCGTGCTCCAGGCGCTACCCACGTTTGAAGAGGTCCCTGCTGCTGCTGCTGCTCCTCCTGCTCCTCGCTGCTGCCGCCTACGGTGAGCCAGCCTCACTTGATCTGCTGCCCTGAGATCTGGGGCAGTGCAGAGCATCCCACTGCCGTAGCTGGGGGATGGGATGGCCTGGAGCTCAGTGCTCATGGCTTCTGGTAACCTGGTCCATCTACACCCCGTGCTGGTGTCCCCTGGTAATCCCAGGGGATGCCGATGGCTGAGCCTCTGCATGTCCACCCTGTCCACTGCTGTGGCCCATTACCAGCCTGTGGTTTTAACCATCTCATCCTTCTGTGCCCAGGAGCTTGGTACTTCTATCCATATGGGCTGTCAACACTCAGCCTGCCTTCCTTCCCATGGTGGGGAGCTGGAAAGCTTTCCTCCTCCTCTGATGTTCCTGGGGCAGGGGACCTGACCACTCTGGATCAGGTGAGCTTCAGCGAAGGCATGGTGGTGGCCGAGGTGGGATGAGTACCTTGCAGGGAGAGCTGGGATGGTGTGATCCATGGCTGAACAATTGCTTCCAGGGTATGAGGAATGTAGGAGAATGGGCCAGATGATGGCTCCGCATTGGCTCCCCCAGCTTGTGGCCATCTCACTCTTGGGGTGTCCCTGGGATGGAGCAGGGAGAACATCTGCCTTCTCCTGGGAAGCAACAGATGAATAAGATTCCACTGACTCTGGGCAATGGGTGGGAATAGGTGGTCAGGGTTCCCTTTCTCACGGGTCCTATGGAGCCGGCACTTCCCTGGGGGCCTGCATCACACCCTGTTTTTGTCACTGCAGGGTGGGCACCGGCTCCTGGCTCGCTTCCAGTCCCTGGAGAAGCGCTTCGAGGCACTGGAGGCCGAGCTGTCGCGGTGGGAGCTGCGTCGTGGGGCGGCAGCAGTGACAGCAGGGGGAGAGCCACCTCCAGGGGACATCCTTGCACAGCTGGAGGGGCTGGTGAGCCGCCGGGACGCGGGGCTGAAGGAGCATCTCCGCACCGACATGGCCAACCACCTCCAGGTGAGGGACACGGGGAATGCAGGGAGATGGGGGTGTGCAGGGCCAGGCTCTGATGTTCCACCTGCTCCTCATCCTTCAGGGCGAGCTGGATGCCCTCCGAGCGCAGGTGCAGAGGGATTTAGACGGGCGCCTGGGGAAGATGGCACAAGCTTCTCGGGTAAGGCGACGAGCGTGTGGTGGTACCTGGACAGGACACCCTCACCAGTGGTGTCATGGGTCTCACCCCTTCCCCTCTTCCTGGCAGGAGATGGAAGGGCGCTTGCTGGAGCTGAACTCGGAGTGGCAGAGGTAATGCTGGCTGTGGGGCAGAGCCATTGCTCTGTTAGGGGCAGGCAGGTAGCTGGGTGAATTCCTCTCAGCCAGGCTAAGGAGGGGTTTCCAGGCCTGGTTAGCTTGGGACAAAAGAGAGATTGAGAGGCAAAGTCTGGTGGGGGGAAGGAAAGAAGGATACATGTGTGGGTGTCTGTGGGAGCCAGCACTGTACTGAAAAATTAGTGGTATCCTTGGGTGCATTAGGAAGGGCTTTGCCAGGAGGTTGAGAGAGGTGGTCTTGTCCCTCTACCCAGCCCTAGTGAGGCCACATCTGGAGTGCTGTGTCCAGTTCTGGACTGCTCAGTAGTACAAGGGAGACACGGAGCTCCTGGAGCGGGTCCAGCAGAGGGGCTACAGAGATGATGAAGGGACTGGAGAATCTCTCTTGTGAGGAAAGGGGGAGGGAGTGGGACCTGTTCAGCCTTGAAAAGAGACAACTGAGAGGGGACCTCATCAATGTCAGTATCTGAAGAAAGAGCGACAAGAAGTTGGAGCCAGGCTCTTCTCAGTGGTGCCAAGCAACAGGACAAGAGGCAACTGGCAGAAACTGATGCACAGAAAATTCCACCTGAACATGCAAAAGAACTTCTTTACTGTGCAGTGACCACACACTGGAACAGATGGCCCAAAGAGGTTGTGAAGCCTCCCTCACTGGAGATATTCCAGAACCATCAGGATGCAATCCTGTGCCATGTGCTCTGGGGTGACCCTGCTAGAGCAGGGAGGTTGGACCAGATGACCCCCTGTGGGCCCTTCCACCCTGACCCATTCTGTGATTCTGTGGCTGGCAGCAGGGCTCTGAGGGCAATGGCAGCAAATGACCTTTGCCACTGTCATTTTGCATCACTGTGACTGTGGCCCTTCAGCTGAGGGGTGAGCTGGGGATGCTTTCCCATGGGATGCAGTAGAAGAGGTCCCTGCCACTGGAGTTAAAACTGTGTCTGGAGATGAGGTTGAGCATAGGTGATGTGGGATGAGCCTCTTCCTCCAGTTTGCAGAGGGGAACCGGGCCTATCGGCACGAGGTTTTGTTACCTTTCTCTCGGCACAGCTCGGTGCAGGAGAGCCTGCGAGGGACCTTCCGGCAGGAGGTGGGCAAGCTGGAGCAGGAGGTGGCAGCGCTGAGGAGGGAGCTGGCAAGCCTCAAGTCAGACCAGGAGGTGATGGGGAAGCACGTGGAGGGGATACTGGAGCAGCTGAAGACAGTGCGGGCTGATGTGAGTCCCCGGTCCCCAGCCTGTTTGGCAGAACAGCAGTCAAGGGTCCCTGCCCCAGGGCTGAGCTCTGTCCGCACCGTTTCAGGTGGAAGCGCAGTTCCCGGTGTGGATCAGTCGGTTCCTGTCACAGTCCCAGCAGGATGGTGCCGCTGCCTTCATCCTGCAGCGGGAAGACTTGCAAGCAGAGCTCCAGGCTTTGGAGCGCAAGATCCTTGCAAAAGTCCAGGAGGACCGGAGACTGTCGGCGCGGGATGCTCAGGCTGGGATTGGAGTGGCCCTGAGGCAAGGAGGGACTGCAGGAGTCACAGAGGAGGTGAGTGCTGACCTGTGCCCCACTTCATGTGTACAGGGGGCTGGCATGTGTGCCTGGCAGGTGGCAGAGGCATTGGAACAGCCCCCACAGCTGGGACATTGATCCTGGGCTCACAGGATGCAAGAGCACCCTTGAAACACCTTCTCGGGCTGTGCCTGCTCTCTGCTCTGGAAGGGGTCACAGGTGGTAATACCTGCGGTCCTGAAAGGCTCTTGCCATCTTAAAATCCAAGCTTCATGCTCGTGCATCCTTCACCCAGAATGTGGGACAGGTGCCAACAAGGCTTCCATGGGTGGAGCATCTTGCTTATCCCCGTTCTTCAGCAGCGCCGCTGAATTGTTTGGCGCAAAGTGTTTCAGCAGAATGACACCAAGGGGAAAAAATGAGCCTGCTTGCTTTGGAAAGAGTTGCTGGCAATTCCCTGTGGAGGTAGTGGAGGGAGGGATCAAGCTGGGATTAGCAGTCCCCATAGTCTCTGCAAGCTTGGTGCACTCCATAAAGTTCAGACCCAACGTGGTGCTGTGGGGTCCTAGCTCCTTAGGCTGGGTTTGGCTCCAGATGGATGCTCCAGCCATCTCCTCCTTTTCTGGATGGGAGGAGCTCCCGTCAATCCTGTGGGACAGGGCAGGAGGGAGCAGCAGATGATTCTGGGCGGTTTGTCAGGTTGTGTCTGGTAGTTCCTCTCCTCCCTCTGGGCCAGCCCCTCTTGGGGACAGGCAATTGCAGCGTGCCTGGGCCCTGCCCCTTCACTGCACAGCTCCTCTCCCCTGGGGTATTTTTAGCAACCTCTAACGAGGCTTCCCAGCCAAATGCGTGTCCTCTCATTTTTGCCGCGGTGATTCATCCCCTGGCTGCTCCATCCCCTGGCTGTTTTGTGGGAAGGTCCTTGCAGGGGCGGGCGGGCAGGGAGGCAGGATGCCTGCCCCACTTCTTCACCTTCCTGTGCCCTCTGCTCCCTCTGCAGCAAGTGCATCTCATCGTGGGCCAGGCCCTGAAGCGCTACAGCGAGGACCGCGTGGGGATGGTTGACTACGCCCTCGAGTCAGCAGGTAGGTGGTGGGGACGAGCCAGCTGTCCTGGGGAGGTGACCACAGGGTGCTGGCGTGCAGCTCACCTGCTGCCGTCCCCTCTCGTGCCAGGGGCCAGCGTCATCAACACTCGCTGCTCAGAGACCTACGAGACACGGACAGCGCTGCTGAGCTTGTTCGGCATCCCCCTGTGGTACCACTCGCAGTCCCCCCGTGTCATCCTGCAGGTGGGCACTGACGGCGGGGACTGGGCTGCTTCTCGTGTGGGTTTTAGTGGGCTTTGGCTGTTGCTCCAAGCCAGCAGCCAGGCTGGTGGGAGAAAAATGACACTGATGGTGGTAACATTGCTGGTGTCTCACTTCCATGCTCACAGCCAGATGTCAACCCTGGGAACTGCTGGGCATTTCGTGGCTCCCAGGGCTTTGCTGTCATCCGCCTCTCCAGCATCATCCGCCCCACAGCCGTGACGCTGGAGCACATCCCAAAAGCCCTCTCGCCCCAGGGGACCATCCCCAGTGCTCCCAAGGACTTTGCTGTCTACGTGAGTGCCCTCACCCAGACCTGAGGCAGGGGTGGGAGGGTGCTGGAAGGGAGGGCTAACAAACCCCATACCTGGCTGTGGGGTGCTCTGGGGGTGTTGGTCTTACCCTGAAAAAGAGGAAGAAGCAATACTGGTGGGGAGAGGGGTAGCACTGGGTTTCAGAAAGAGGTTGGGAGGACAAAGGGGCTTGAGTAGGTGTAACTTTCGGTCTTCCCCCCCCTTCATCCTTCCCCACTGGCCCCTGTTCCCATTTGTCTATTTTGACCTGGAAGAGCAGGAACGGGGGCCAAGCACACTTGTGTCTCCCTCTCCCTCTTCTGCCCTGGATGTCTGCATCACCTCTGGTCTCCCTCTCTGATGACCCCTGGTTCTCCCTTTCTGCCTCCCTGCCCTTCCCTAGGGCTTAAAGGAAGAAGGAGAGGAGGAGGGCCTTCTCCTTGGACAGTTCACCTACAACCACGATGGCGACCCCATCCAAACCTTTTACTTGGAGGTAAATGCTTTGCCCTTGGAGCACCTGACCCCTGAGAAGAAAATGGGACCTCTGGAGTCTCTGAGCCTTAGAGAGCTCTCAAGGGCTCAAGTTTTTCTTTTCCCTCCTCCCCAAGGGTGACTCCATGGGCACATACCAGCTGGTGGAGCTCCGGGTGCTGAGCAATTGGGGCCACCCCGAATACACTTGCATCTACCGCTTCCGCGTGCACGGGGAGCCGGCGCACTGACCCCTGGCTCCGCGTGGGATGAGGATGCTGCCGGGCTGACAGCAGGAGGGGATTCGTCTGGTTCACTGCTTTGCACGTAGAAATCCTGGGATGTGCCAGCAGCTGCCTCAGGAAGCTGCTCCCCTGGGGGAGAAGAAGAGCTGGTGTTGAAGGGGTGAGGCTTTCACTCTTCCTAGGACCGGGGTGGTGAGGCAAGAGCATCCCACACAGGTCCTAGCGCAGCCTGGCTCGTTTTCAGTGTGTCTCAGACATTTTAACTTTTTAAGCTGACTTTGTATCGGGTCTGCGCTGCCCCAATGTCCCTGTTGTCCCGCTCCTTCCTGCTGGTGTGTCTAGCGTTGCCAGGGCTTGGGAAAGGGGTGTGGCATTTTGTGATCTGCTTCATGCGGGCTTGGGTGCAGGAGATTGGTCTGTGGGGGACCGTGGTGCCTGACTCGGTGCTGCCAGAGTAGGTGGGAGCCACTGGTCATGGCCACAAAGTCCCCTCCACACAGGGTCACTTCTCTTGCCTTGGTGTTGGTTTGGGTAAAGATCTCCAGCCCTCCAATGCTGGGCCGGCAGAGAGGAAATAAGACAGTATTAATGAAGTACTAACATAAAACTAATGGTTTGGGGCAGCACGAGGAGAGGCATGTGGCACGTGTTGGTGGCAGAGCCCACCTTGATGCTGCTGTCCATCCACTCAAGCCCTCCTGCTGCCAGTGGCTGAGTTGGGTCTTGGTGATGCTGTTGGCCTCCCTGGCTGGCTGCCTCCCCAGTGTTAAGCTTGATGATGCTATTGAAAATTCCTGTTGCCTGCTTTTCCTTTGGGGTTTGTTCTGATATATTTTTTTTAAGAGGGGTGGGGAGGGGAGCTNTAGTAACAAAGGGAAAAATACTTTTTCCATGCAATTTGTACTTAACCAGAGAATGTTACATGGTGCCACTTGGATGAGTGGCTTAGATGTGGAGAGGGCTAGAGCTTTGTTTAGTAGGAGAATAGCGCACACAGTAGGATAAGCTAGAATAAGATAAGCAGAGCTGTTTAAAATACAGGCCTCAAGTGGTTGGTGGCTTGGTAGCTGGACTTGAAAGCTGGGGTCCTCTGTGGACTGCTGCTGGTGGGGTGCTGGAGGCATTCCTGCCCTCCTTGCTCCGGATGTCCTCTGAGACTGCAATGTGTGGCTGTGGCCTGCCCGTGGCTGCATCTGTATATACTTGACTGTTAGCAGCAAGTGGGAGCTGCTGCCCCAGGGCTCTTTGGGGGGGAGATAGATGGGGCAATAGCTGGGGCTTGCAGGTGCCAGCCTGCAGAGCCACCCCCCACCTGCAGGGCTCCCTCAGCAGATGGCTGGTGCAGGCTGACCTCCTTTCTCTTGGAAGGGCTCCCTTTCCCTCCTACCTCTCCTCACTGGCATTGCGCTGTTCTCTGAGCCCTGGCTGTGGGAGGGCTGGGCCAGAGCAGGAGGGGGAGTTCTGCCTGCAGTGGGCATGTAAACCCTGCCTGTACTGTTGGGATGGGGGGAGGCACAGCAGGGGTTTGCAGGAAGGATGCACAGGGACCTTCCCCAGGCTGAGGAGTGCCAGGGCCATCTGCCCCTCCATCTCCCGGCTGCCTGCATCACATAATTTGGCTTATGTTCGTGGATGGTGTTAACAGCCTCCAGCTTTGTGTTGTATTTCATTGAAAGAAAAGCTAAAGGGCTCATGGTCAGTGTTTCAGCCCTGTCCCGTGCTGGTATCATCCTTCCCCTGGCACCATGAGAGCACCATGTATTGATTCTCACTCTGGTGGTCTCTGCTTGAAGCACTGTAGGCGTAGAGGAGGAGGGGAAGGGGCTGAAGAAGTGTCTCCTTTCAGCATCCCCTGATGGGCATCAGCCAGAGCTGCTGAGCCTTGACTCCCTCCATGCCAGCCTGGGAGGGTGAGGATGGTGGCAGCACATCCCTTCTGAAGGGGTCTCCTTGCTCTAAGCAGGGGAAGTGAGTCCAGGGGGCACAGTCCTGGCTCCAGCAGGTTAAAATTACCCCGTGGAGCCTCTTGCAGAGCTAGGAGGCCCTGCTGCAGGGAGAAAGCTGACCTGGAGCCAGATCCAGGGACTATAAATTCTCTCCTATATTGAGCATAGTCTTAATTCTTGGCATCCACAGCCAAAGTTATTTTAAACTTGTCTACAGCTGCCCGCTTGCCTTGGAGTCATGTCCATGAGTGCACTGAGCACATGGAGCTGTGCGTTTGTGAATGCCTAGACCTGTTCTGGGCTCGGCAGACCAGCTCCTGTATTTATTTGAAGCATAAAGAGAGAGCAGAGATGAAGCTCTCCCTTTTTCTTACCTTTCTCTGGCTGCTGGAGCAAGTGCCATAACCATGAGCCCAGGAAAACCCCTTTTCTTACGTTCCTTTTGGCTCCCTGGTCTCTGGCTTGGACTGTGAGGGCAAACAAGGTCTTTGCCCAAGAAAAAGTTACTTTGTGGTAAATCAGGCATGCTGGTGAGAGGCAGGAAAGGTGACCTCTTCCCCTGAGAATGTAGTAGTAGTGGGATTTCTGCTCCTTCCATGTGGGTGTTAACTGCTGTGTCTGGGTTAGGGAGCATTTGGCTTTACAGGGCAAACTTGCCCTGTCCTTTGGACATGAAAATCTCTGCTGTTGTAAGTAAAACTCCCTGGAGACACCAGTGAGAGCTCATCCTGGGGCTTCACGCTCTTTTCGAGCTGGTTTTGGAGGCCTCACCATGCCATCTGTGTGAGGATCCCCAGCAACATATGCTGAGGCTACATGTGGGTTTTCAGCCCCCAAATACAGCATCAGTGCTGGGCTGCAGCCCGAGCACCTGCACCAAGTGCCCAGGGCCACTGGCTCTCCAGATTGTAGCTTGCAGCATTTCTGCAGCACTTCCCAGAGCTGCAGAAGAAGAGGGCACAAAAAACTGCTGCTTCAGCACATGCTTCTCTGCCCAGGGGTATTTAATCCTAGAGCTGATGCTGAAGATGAGCCTGGTGAGGCAGGAGAAATGCAAAACAGCTGGGGGAGCAGATTTCTCTTATTTACTTCATTTCCCTTCTCTATTATCCCTCCTTCTCAGTTTGCCCTACACACATGTTACAAATTAGCCCTGCAGAAACAGATGGTTACAGACAGGAGTTTGTGTTTGATGCTGTAGCCTGTTGCAAATGCTGCACTGTTTTGTTCCTTTTATTTTTTAATCAACAGATTGTAATTTATGCCTATGCAAGAAAAAAAAAAAAGACCAAGACAAATAAATTATATCAAAGCCGCCCAGAGTGGTTTGGATGTTTTGTAACTCTTACTTGCTGTTGGGAATGATGTACAGCTAGTAGATAGACAAAGCTGTTCTTGTAGCTGTTCTTCTATGCAGTTTTATGGCAAATGCTTATTTTTGAGCCTGATGTACTAACTCTAGGGCCAGCAGTTGTCACCTTGTCATTGAGCAGGCTCGAGGATGCAAAAACTGCTTGAAACAATGCTGAAAACAAGACTTACTCCTGAAAACTCCAATTCCTTGGGACTTCAGTGACTTCACAGACTTAAGTCTGCGATCACATGGCTGTCCCCATCCTGCAGTAACCTCCCAAGCCTTCCTCTCCTGTGCCTTACCATGAGCAGAGCCCAGCTTGGCCCCTCAGAGCAGCAAGTGAGGCTGGGTTAGCAGGGACAAAGCCTCACCCCAAGCCCCATTCAGGGTCTCTGCATGCTTCTCGCTGTTAATTACTCATTCAGCTACAAAGCAAGCAGAAAGGAAATATTTAATTTTCCTCAGCATGAGGAAGTTGAGCTAGAGCATAAAAAGGGCTGAAAAATGGGAAATTGAACTGGCTTGAGGAGCATCACAACCCTGTCTGCTTAACCTGGGCTTGGAGGCAGGCTTGTGTTGAGGAATACCCATGCAGCTCCTCCCAGAAGGCCACCCTAGGGCCAGGCTTGCTCTCTGCTGGCCCTAGACCAGCCCGTCTCCAGGAGGAAAAGAGCTGTGTGGGCCTCAGCTCTGGCTACCACAGCCCAACACTCACCTATGAAAGGGCTGTGCAGAGCAGAAAAAGCCTTTGTGAACCTCTGAGATCAACTGAGGAGACAGAAAAAGGCTCCTTGCAAACCCTGGACAGTCCCACTGTATCTGCAGGAACAGGTGAAGTGCAAGTCCTAGTGAGGTCCCAGGGAGCACAGCACACAGACACTGCATCCTCCAGCAGTTTCTCTCATGGGGCTGGCCCCGAGTGAGTTGCCAGAGCTGCTCTTCACGCCCACTCGTACACATCACACAGCACAGCTCACACCACACCCATATTCTCACGTGTGTCACCACTCTGCCACCGAGGTGCACTTCATTTTGGCCAGAGTAAAAGCTGTCAGGGCTGTGCAGAGGCTCAGCAGCAGCTCTCCTGTGCTGTGCCATGTCATGCCCTGCCCTGCCATCACCATGAGCACAGCCTCCTGTTGTAGCCAGCAAAGGAACCTGGTGCCAGGCAAACCTGCTTCCTCTGGATTTCAGCCTGGTTTTCCACAGGGACAAAAAAATCAAGAAGACACACTTTTACTTGGAACAAACTTTTTTAAAATTTATTTTATAGATCACGCCAGCCTGAGTGATCTGTAAATGCTGGTCACAAAAGAGAGATCACACCACCTCCTTTGCACAAATTGAAGTGAACCTTCTTTCAGTCTCGGCAGTCTCCTTCATTTGGAGCACAAGGAATGGAGAAAGAGAAAACCGCCTGGAGCTCCCTGCTCCCCTCAGAAGCAGAGGGCAGTGAAATCAGATGCAGTTTGATGCTGCTACAGGGCCAGAAGACAAACAAGCCAGGCCCTCGTGCCCTGCTTAGCCACACCTCACACCCCCTCACAATGCGGGTGCTATTAGTGTTGTAGCCGCCTATAGTTCCTCCCTCGCCAGGAGAGTGCTGGTATTTAGGCACATAGCTTGGAAAAGGACTGTCTGACCTCCCCCTTCCACCCACTGCAGTCTCTAAGGCAAAGGACCCTCGTCTCCAAAGCACGTTTCTCACCTCTCCCGTGCCGCTTAATGCTCTTGGAGTGCTGGTGTTGGCAGCGGGAGATGCGCTCTGCCACTCAGCCGGCCTGGAAGCCTACCCCGAGTCACAAGGTGAACTGGAATGAACTCCACACAGGTGACACAGAGTGAGGAACAGGAACAACCCGCTAAGGAGGGACAGAAACTTTGCAGTCTCTCTCTAATTAAAATAGAAGTCCTTCATTGGAGGAGGAAGCCCTCAGAGAAACCGAGCCTGACCGCGCCTGCTGGGGAGAGCCATGATTTGCTGAGGATGCCACCTCCTCCTCAAAATGCTACCACGCTCCCAGAGCTCACCACAAGCCAGCAGAGGATAATTCCTGTCCTCACCGGAGCCAAGTGAGGAGGCAGGGTTAGAAGAAAAGAGATCAAAATAAGAAGGGAATCAATCAGCTGGAAAAACTCATTAAATGGTTAAAAAAACCATTCCAACAGTAATTTGTAAACTGTCCTTGCAGGGCCTTCTTGGAGAAGCCAGAATTTCTCATTAAGAAAAATAAAATCTTAAGAAAAATTAAATGAAAGTCAGACAAATTACCACGTACTTCCCACCTTGAAAGCACTTCTATAAATTTGGTACCAATTAATCACTGCCCTCTTTGGCCAAGAGGGAGGAAGACAAATCCTACCTCTGCCACGGCAAAGTTCGGCCAGTGAGTTCCAAAAAGGTTTTGGAAATCTTGGAGTAAACAAAATCAAGGGGAGGTCATGTGAGCCTGGTGTCTCTGTTCCAAAGGTATCTCGCCACCTGCGACCTCTGTCCGTCGAGGTGAGAAGGCTTTCTCTGGCTCAAGGGACGGACTGAGTGCTCCTGCACTATTCTTAATACTGCCAGTGGAGCTGCTGCAGCCTTGAGAGGCAGCTTAGATTTGCTCCAGTGTGCACTGAACAAACACTAGGAAAAGCAGCACGATGGGAAGGGGAACAGGGCGGGTAAGTGTCTGCCCATTTAACTCTGTTGCTAGTTAAAATTTTAAGTGCTATCAACATTATTGGAGGATATTGAGCATAGGATCCCTGAACTTAACATCAACAACTGCTTCCCAATTTGTTTCCCTCTTAGATCTCCAACTAAGGAGTTTTTCACCATCTCCTTCAAATTTCAGTCATTACAATATTAAATTAAATCCACTTAGAAATAGTTTAAGAGGGAGGGAATCCAAAACATATTTGGCACGAGGCCACAGTGGTGATGAAACAATGCTCCATGGAGCCATCCTAAACAACCTGTTTAAACCTTTGCAAGTCTGAAATTTCAGGCATCTGATAACCCCTGGATCTGAGACAGCCAATAGGGGAGAGCAGCAAGTCCTGTGGACAGAAAGGGGTGAGGGAGGAGGGAGGCAACTAACTGGCTCTTTGCAGCTCTATCCAGACTCTCCTCTCATCTTCATGCACACAAAATATAATAAAAACTAATAAGAATAAAAACTAAGCCCATGATGTACAAAAATGTGTCGACAGGGGGAGGAGGAAGGTGTCAGTTACTCAGTTCTCTGTCTTATCACCTTCATTAGCTTATAAATTATGCTCCTCTCCATCGCTTCCTGCAGGGAGGAGGGACGATTCTTCTGCAGCCAATCAGCTGGGATGGGTTTTGGTTTATGCTGCTCTGGATCTTTTGGATAAGAAATGAAGGGAAGGGGAGGAATTCCTCAGAGAGAGGACGAATAAGAAATTCAGCAGCCACTGGCAGGAGTCACACAGGCTCCCTGAGATTTCACTTTATGGCGCTGACCCCCACGTCGACGGCCTCCTCCTCCGACTTTTGACTGAAAAACAAGAAGACTGACTTTAGTGCAAAGCAACCCCTCAGATGGGGTATGAACACAACAGGAGTTCAGATGGGTCACACACACACATTCTGACAGCAGCAGGGCAGTTGTGACTGCTCAGCTTCCTATTACTGCAGGAAGGAGATAAGGCAGGAGGGAGGCAGACACACCATGAGGGGAGGAGAAACAGATGCAACATCAAGTTTTGCCTTTCAAGCTGGGAAGACTTTGATTTCCCAAGTTTCTGAATCCTTCACTCCCATGAGAGCCAGCAGGTGCCATGGGGTTCAGCATACAGGAAATCAAGGTCTCAGGCTCCCTTGACTTTCTGCAGAATTGAAGGAGAGCCCCCCACCCCCTACCATGGCTCTCTTGCTAACCTCTCCTCCCAACCTCAGCAAACCCACTGTTTCTCTTTGAGAGCAGCCAAATACCTTATTGCCCTCACGGATGTGGGGCTCTTCATCCAGTGCAGGCTGAGGGGACGCAGCAAGGAGAGAGAGGAAGATGTAAGCAAGAACAAAAGCAACCCGGAGTCTCAGGGGGAGGGATGAAACAAAGAGCAAGCTTGGAGCACTACTTAACAACCACAGTGACGTTACAAAAAGACAAGGATGAGATGGAGGACTGGTGTGAAGCCCCAGGCTTGTACAGAGGGAGAGAACCCCTGCCAGGGGGCCCTCATCAATGAGCTGTCTGGCTCAAGAGGGTGAGATTTGACCATGGCAACTAACATAGCTAGAATTAAGAAGGGGAACACCCTGTCGCTTGACAAAGTTGGTTCCTGAACCCTTCACTTACTAAGGAAGTACCTACAAGGAGAAGACCTTTCTTCTATCGGTAATAAAGCTGATAAATAGGCTCCGAAAGCCTGCAGTGAGAATTGAGTTTCCATTCCTTTCAGGCCAGAAACACTCGGTATCCTTCATGGACAAGCTGAGCTGAGAAGTCCTAACCAACAAAACAACCTCGAGAAATTTCTCTGAAGAGAAATTTAAAGCCTTTCCTTCTTCTTGGATGTCCCCATCCTCCCTCTTTGACAGGGCAGATGACCTGTGCCTAATACCTAGGTTGTAATTTCTCCAGTGTAGGGATATTTTACCTCTCATACAGACATCGAAGACCCCTTCTGTGACTGGTTGTTAGATGTTTCACTAGTTCAGCTACTGGGGATACAGAGACAGTCCTTCACTGCACACATGGTCAAAGGAGTGACACAGGTTGCCATGGGAGGTTGTGCAGTCTTCCTCCTTGGGAGGTTTTTAAGACATGACTGGATAAAACCCTGAGCAACCTGGTCTGACCTCACAGCTAATCCTATTTAGAGCAGGAGGTTAGACTAGACACTTCCTGAGGTCCAACCTGAATTGTCCCAGTAGCCTGAGCTGCTGTCTGCTGGAAGGTCAGCCACGGAGTCATCCAGTCATCAGTGAATTATGATTTCTGCTGTGAGACCACTTGTATTTCTATTTTTTTCTGTGGCACATTGTGTGAGTTCAAGGTATGAGCGGGATAATGCTTGTGCTTTAGAGTGCCCTTCCGCCAGCAGGTGAAACCAGGACACAAACAGCTCGGACAGACTTGGTATTTTCCTCACTTACCAATGGTTGCAGGGCAGTAGGTGTCAGTGGTGCTGCAGCTGTTGAGGGGGTCTCATCCCCAGCTGCTGGGCCTCCAGCTGCCGTCCCAGTGGCGGGAACACCATCCTCTCGTTTCGTAACAGCTCCCTTCTTTGTTGACTGCATCTTGATCTGCTGTGGCTTGGAGTTCATTGGTGAGTTATTGGTGGTCTGGAGTAGCTGCAAATTGCAAAGGGAGAGGCCAAACTCAGTATTAAAATAGCCAGGCTGATCTGGCGAGGTTCAATGCTGCTTTTTAACAAAAAGCCTCAGGAGAATTTATAAAAATAGCTGTAAGGAGAAGAATGCAGCAGCAGCAGCAGCTGCTCAAAGAAACCCAGACCTCTGAGCTCCCACCTTTGGAAAGGGCCACTTGGCTGAGGTGGCATTCTAACCTCTACAACGTGACTTAAAGGGACCAGCTATAAGATGTCAGAAAGAGACTGAGCCTTCAGAACCAGCAGCATCTGGCTCAACCTCACCCTTCACATTCCCTCATTCACACCAGCTAAAGACCCACCACAAGACAAAGCACATCAGTCATCCATGACCCACATCAGGGCTGATGCTTGTGGTTGAAGCACAGCCTCTTCCCTCGCTTTTCCAGAGCTATCTGGATTCTCCTGCTGGCTTCTCAGTGGAAGAAGTAGCTAATGGGCAAAAGCAAGAGGCACTCGGCAGCCTTTACCTTAGTGATGGTACCCACGGCTTTGGTGCGGCCTTCCCGGAAGACCAGCCGCTGGTCTATGTGTAAATACTCCGGGGTTTTGATGAAGCGGAAGTGCACCGTGGCTTTGTCCCCTGTCCGCAGGCAGTCCTTGTCCATGCTGAGAATCGTGGCTGTCTGACGGATGCTGCCACAATGCACTGTGAATGTAAAGCACAAAGGCTTTCAGCAGCCAGGGCCACCGGTGGAATGAGCTTCAGAGACACATCTAAGTCAGCTCCTCACCCTACAGCAAAGACCATACGGGTCACGCAGCTGCCTCTGTTCCGTCCCCAAAAAGAACATGCACATAAGCTAGAATAGCTGCCTTCAAATTGTGCCTGTCCTGAAGCACCCTCAACAGAATCCTACACACCAAGCAGCTGGGCTAGAGGGCAAAACCCAAAATGAGTCTTTCCATCAGCGTTTGAAAGTGGAGAATCT
The DNA here is from genome assembly GCA_013397975.1 of Machaerirhynchus nigripectus. Taxonomy (NCBI): domain Eukaryota; kingdom Metazoa; phylum Chordata; class Aves; order Passeriformes; family Dicruridae; genus Machaerirhynchus; species Machaerirhynchus nigripectus. The sequence goes on along the minus strand of VZRQ01004164.1, from coordinate 237,583 downwards.
TTGCACCACGGAGATATGGCACAGGCAGGTTCCAAGTACACTTGAGGGCACACATCTCCTTTTTATCTTACAGCCTCCCTCACTCTCCTCTATCAGCTCCCTTCCCTCTCTCTTCCACAACGCTGGGAGAGGCAAAACCAGGAACTATGGCATATATTCAGGTTGGCAGAGACATCAGGAGCAAAACTATCTTAGGCTAGATCTCATACAAACTGCTCCCACTGGAAAACAAAGACAAACCAACACTGACACACGTACCCATGGCCTGATATCGTGGGCTGATGGTGGTGGGGTGATGGAGCACCAGAATCTCTGCTTCAAACTCCCACGAGGCTTGTGGATTCAGGCGGGGTGACACCATTACCATGCCTTTCCGGATGGAAGAACGCTTGATCTGAAAAAGCAGAGACACAAAAAACCTTAGCATGATTCTCCAGGGAAGAAATCTGCTGCTCTGGCTGACTGCATCCAGCAGAATCCTAAGGGATTTCACAGATACTATCTCATGCCCACCAAAAGGCAAAGCAAGAGCTGTACAGATCTATGTTATGTATAGGATATTAGGTAAAGGTTGCAAAAATCAAATTCACTTGAAGTTCATGAGGAAGCTTTAGAGCACTGGAAATGCTGGACACTGACACATTTACCTCACCGATCGTTAAAAAGCAAAACATACATCCTGGTTGTACATTACCCAAGCAAGTATCTCTCCAAAATCATGATGTCTGTTCATGTAAGACAAAAAGCCTGAACACATGAAATATGGTGTAGCTTAAACTATATCCCCTTAAAATCAGTGCAGCTTCTACTGACAGAAACCTTTTGAAGGAGGAATCGTATCAAATTTTCCTGATTTTTAAATCCCAAATCATGCAGCTGGTCCTACAAGCCAAGAGGAGTAGTGCAAATACACTGCCCAGGCTACTAATGCAGTTCCAGCACAAGAGGAGACTTTTCTTGCAATGCCTCCACTTTCTTAGATATCTCCAACATCATTTCCTAGTGGCACTGTTATCCCCTGGCAGCTCCCAGGAGGAAAAACGAGGATGTGGAACCACAGATTCTATGGGATTTCATTCCACTGCAAAATGAGGCAGCTGAGGTTTGTAGAAACAGCCTTACTGCAGCTGAACTCCAAGAGCACTCGAAAATTAGGAGGGCAGTTCCTGTTCTGGGGGTCCAGAGGAGAACATCTCACCTTCTTCAAGGCAAAGGAGGCGGTCTGGCCTCCCCGCACCTCCTTGACGGGCATCCTCTTGCGGTGGATGGACTTGACAGCAATAGGGAGGAAGTTGCCAAGGGGATCTGGCCCCAGCAGCAGGGTGTCATTTAGCTTGATTAGGCCTCTCAGTGTCGTCCCAGAGACAACTGTTCCTACACCCTATGCCAAAAAAGAGAAAACAGTAATTGTGGTTACTCAAGCAGGCCAGCAGAAGAGCTCTAGAACTCTCCTCTCTAGAGAAGATACCGTCTTCAACCTAAAAGAGGGAACAGAATCTTCTTCCAAATATCAGGACCCTTACCGGAACAGAGTAAGTATCGTCTATCTGGAATTCTGCTGGCTCTTCTTCCCTGTAACTGGTCCGTGGAGACAAGAGATTAAGAAACATCTTCAGCAAATCTAGATTCTCCCCAGTAACATTTGAAATTTGGAAAATTGGGCACATCCTGTAAAAGAAAATTGATGAAAATGGAGTTAGTTCACCTTCCTACCTGGCTTTCCACATGTAGGGAGACATCCAAAATCTTGGGACTGAATTCAATACACAGCGCTAGGAAGGGAGAGCCTGGCAAGCAGTCAGATGCACAACACCCCATGTTTGAAAACCTGCAACGTTGCCTCTGCCTTCTAATGACATTTGGGAAAAGGTGTAAGGTTCCAGTACTGAAGGAAGCTGAATACCCTGCTGTCTTCTGCAGACTGCCCAGAAGCAGCCTCTCATTTCTGCCTTAGAGAGGGGAACACAGGCAGGTCAACCTCAAAATCAACACTCTTATGGAATCAACACACCACATGGCAGATGCAACCTCCACACATCTAGACAATGAGACTCTCTGAATCTCCTCACCCAGTCTCCACACAGGATTGAAAGAGAAATGATTCTCCTCTACTCCCGTTACCTCTCTGAGCTGAAGTTGGAGGCTGTTACAATGACATCATCCTTGCTCTGAACCAGCACGGGAATCTTCCTGCACCCTGGGGACTTCAGCAGTCGCTGTAACAGCTTCAGGGTTTCTTAAAGGGTGAAATGAATATTGTTAGGGCAGCATCTCCCGTCTTTACAAATCACTTTTGTGGGGTCTCTCCCCGAAGGGAGACAGGTGCTGTGGCCACAGATAAGACAGGAGAAGATGGCTAAAGGTGAGACTATGAGTTTGCTGCAACCCAGGTAGGACTTAGGAGCCATTCCACCTTCCATGTCATGCCAGCTAGCCAGCTGCCAAGCGACACCATACATGAACAGACAGACAAGTTTGCAATGCTGTGCAGTAGACATTTTATAGCTGTCTATTAGTAGCTTTAAGCAGTTACAAGATATTTCCTCTTTCTAGAAAGGATTTTTCCTATTGAATTAATTGAAAACTAGGACTCAGTGACAGAAATATTTGAGAATAGGTGAACTGGAAATCAATTTTGACCAAGCAAACCTCAATATATTTTTCCTGGCAGTCAACTTGCCCTAGGAGAAGCATGAAAGAGGTAAAGATGATCATCTTTAGATAGACTAGGACGTAGTGGGTGGACCATATTCAGAAATCAGTGTTTTGGGACAAATCTCATGGCTCCCAATTTTCAGCTTTTGCCTCTTTTTAACTTATTTTCTAAGCCTCATATCTAGGAGCCAGCAGGGGCATCACCTGATGCACTAGCATCAGCCTCCTACAAAGTGCCTGACAATAAACAAAGAAAAAAACAAAAGAGGGTACTAAGGGCTTAAAAGAGCAAATCATTTATGTTCTACAATTGTCATCCAATTAGGCAGAGTTTTGTAAACAAATGATTGCCTATGGGAAAGTAATGTTTTGGATACAGAAATACAAACATCTAATCAGGCCATCTGCTCTTCACAGATATACTTGAGTCAAATGTTGTGTCTATTTACTTTAAACAGAGCAAGTCACGGGAGGAGCTTCTCCCAAGAGCAGCTCTTCTCTCCTCATGCTGAGCCAAAGGTTCTCCTTCCTTCCCAGTTATTATCTTATGGTCAGGCCTTACATTTATTTGCCAAACATCTCGTACAGAGATACACAGATTATCTTCTGATCACATCTATTTGCCAGACACATATTTAGGATTTTTATAGTAATGAACCGAACTACAGACAGTACCAGGAACATTCACTTCCCTGATTCTTAGGACTGATTATCAAAAAAAACCCATTGCTCCAATTAACCACAGCATGTTTCTGAAGGCGTGAGAAATGCTTAGAGTTTTAAAAGTGAGAACAGGTCACAGCCCAAAAAAAACCACTAGCCCATGCTACTTATTGCCATCCCTGCTTGTGTCTAGTTCTGCCTCCCATCCTGCTACCATAACCTACATATGCAGCTGCTTTAAACCATGATTTATTAAGTGTTGGTTGGTTGTTCAGACAGAGGAAGGAGCTGCTGCAGTTATGCCAGTGTACCTGAGAAGTGCCCAGGTGAGCAGGAGGTAACAAGCAGCTGCCCCTTCACTAACAGTTGGTGGAGACCAAGTCCGATCACAGCTTAAGATCACACTCAAACTTTTCCTCCAGGTTTAAATACCCAGGGAGAAAGCAAAGCCCAAACCCCAACTGTACGCTGCTCCTCTTAGAGCTCAATTAGGCAAACCTTGCAGCAAACACTTTGGGGCTGCTCAACTGAGTCCCCAGCATGGGTAATTTTGACATCGCGAGTATAAGTGAACCACCTGCAAAATGAGCAAGGGAAAAGGACAGATTTCTGGAAGGTGTTTCGGATGCAGTCAGAACCAGATAAAGCAGCTTTCTTCCAGCAGTAATTCCTGAACCCAAGCAGAGAGCGGCAAACACACACAGAGGTAAGAAAGAGCCCTGGAGAGAGCCTGTAGGACTCACCTTGCAGGATGTTGGCAGGGCACATGTCAATCTTGGTCACCACAACAAAGACGGGAACGTTAAGTGCAAGCGCCAGGCCTAAGTGCTCCTTGGTCATTCCAACAATCCCAGCATTACTCCCAACCTACACCAGGGACATAAAATACAGGGATGTCAATGTTCCTTCTGCAGTAAGCTGGATTACAGAGAAGGCCTTGTGTCAGACGTGCAGTAGACTGTCATTAGGTTGCAGATGTGCCACTGGGACCATACAACCAGACCCAGCTCATCTCAAATGTTGTTGGACACTAGCAGAGGACTGACTCAGTTCTCCCTAGTTTTAACAAGGTTTTCTAGAATTCAGAAATCTTCCCATTTTCAAGAAACACAAACCTTGGGCCTGTCTGGGACTGACAGTCCTGGGGCACGTGCCTCAGAGTACAGGAGAGATAACCACAGAGGCTTCTGCTCTCCAGCAATATGAGATGCTGCCTCCCTCCAAAACCCCACAGGCACTTTGCAACAGGGAAGAAGTCGAGGCTGTTAAAGCTGTGAACAGCCCCCCTCCAGCTGGTACGTCCATCTTTCTTGCTACCTACCATAAGCATGCAGAAGTCAGGCAAGTGGCCGGTCATGCCAAAGACGGTGGTTTTCAGGTACTTTTCATGACCAGCCAGGTCAATGAAAGTAATGACCTTGGTGGATTTCTCACAGATCTTTGTCCATTCCAAGCTGCCACCGTGGCTGTCAGGTTTGTTCACCACGTTGCCCTCGCTGTCAAAGCCCAGAATGTCATTGCCCACGCTGCTGGTGCGGCCTGACTCAATCTCGTGCTTGTGGCGGAAGAGCTTTTGCCGAGCAAAGCCTCGGCCATTGTCTAACTCGCCATGAGTCAAGACACCCAGCAAGGTGCTCTTCCCTGCGTCCACATTGCCAACCACTGCTACCCTGCAGGGGAAAGGAAAAAGGAGCCTGGTAAAATGAAGTACCTGAAGAAAGGGACAAGTGATCAAAAAAACCCAAACATCACTCCTCCTGCAAATAACTGGCTTTTTCTCCCTATCCTTCAAACAGAGATTAAAAAATGTTAGATCTTCACAAGCAGAACGGAGATTCTTTTACAGTTATTAACTAACAGTGGAGATCCCAGACTCTGGGGACTGGGATGTGGAAGACTGTGGAAACATGTCACTGGTGTCCAGAACATAGTCAACTGAACATGACACTGCTGGATGCCATACAGAGTGTCTCTATTCCAATTCCTTGTCTCTGCAACCCAACATAAACACTGTGGCAATTCAAAAGGAAGACTAAATCCCAACTTGGTCTAGAACACCTCTGCCTTTCTCACATTTCTCATATTGCAACAGCACCAACCACTAAGTAGAGCACAAAAATTAAAATCGTTGTTCCCAGAAAAGGATAAGCTAAAAAAAAAAGTGAAATATTTTAGGAGAAAGCCATATCCTATAGCAAGCTCCTTCTTTGCTCAATGTGGCTATTATGGCTGTTGGCAAAGGTTGGAAATCCACTCCATCCACGTCTGGGCAGACTATCAAATCATGTTATGTAAGCCAGTATACGTCCATTTAAAGGTGATTTGGATCATCACAGTCTTGGAACAGACCTGGATCCTTAGTCAGAAGTATGGTGTTCCAGCAGTGAGCATATATACACATACATACAGCCACATGTGACTCCCTTCTGGCATTGCAGCATACAAAAGATCCCCCAGCCTCAAGGCTGTCACCCAGAGAGCAACAGCCCTCTGCTAAACACAGGCAAATTTCCAGCAACAGTTTGTTCGCAAAAAGACAGCAACAACAACAAAAAGGCAATTTCATCAGCAAGGAGTGGTCAAGCTCAACTCCCTTTGCTGGGTAGCTCCAACACCCAGACTCCAAGCGGCGTTGCTGGCTCAGCACCACGCACTGCTCACCCGGTAAAAATGCAGCTGAGCTGCTGACTAACCCTGTCCCCACCCGGCTCCTCACCTGACCTCCAGGAAGTCGTTGTCACCCACACGTTTCCGAACGAGGTAGTCGCGCACCTTGCCCCCAGCCTCCTGGTGCTCCCGCAGGAGGATCACGTCGGCCTCGATCTGCTCTGCCATGCTCTTCAACGTGGCATAGGACGCCTCCATGTCTGCCTCGCTCAGACCGTACTCAGTCCCGTCTAGTGCGGAGTTGAGGAGACAAAGAGCAGTCAGTGAGCACCACCTTGCAACAGGCAGCAGCAATGTCATCCTGCCTGGGACATGCACACCCATCGGGATTTATACGTGGACTGCAGATGTCAGCCATGTACACAGAATAAGCACCCTTGGCCCAAAGTAAAAAGGGATGGTCTTCAGCCTAAGGCTTAAAAGACACTAGAAAAGCACAATCTTTCATCTAGAGGAGTTTCCTTCACAATTTTTACAAGTAGATATGTAGGGATCGGCAAGAAAGACACATTTCTGTCTAGTTGCCTTACTTCACATGCTGAAGGTACTTTGTGTCCTTCAGTCAGATAACAGATCTCCTCTCACACTGCAAGAAAAGGTAAAGCATTAACAAAAGGAAAGCCCTGAGTGAAACATCACCACAATTAACCATTAGTGGTGAATGTGGGACCACTGTAAACAATCAGCTTATTTTACAAAAGCACACCCCAAATACACATTTTCTGCAAGTCTGACCTGCACAGCAATTTCTGTAGCCCCCATGTACTCCAGTTAAAACAATGTTTTTGGCATATTTCACTGCCTTCATCCTACCACTTGAAAGAAATGCTGACAGCACACGAGACCAGAAAAAAGCGAGGAGGCACTGCTTCCTCTGAGCAGCTCACCCAAATAAAAGATTTGACAGTCAGAGCATGCCCGTGGTAACTATTTAGACAGGGTCAATGCCACCACTGACTCTTTCCCAATCCAGGTGCTGTGAAGGTGCACAGATTTCACCCCAGAATCTCCTCTGTGGGTAAAAAATGCCCACAAAACCACAAAGGGGGAGAACCACACTGCACCCGGATGATCCAAGTTATTGCTATGTGTACATGCTCATATGCATGGCTGACTCATCAGCTGGTAAGCAGGAACTGCAGTTTGCATGAACTTATCAGCATTTTAATTACTGCCCAGCTCTAAAACTAGCAGAGTTACTGGGTGATTTCCAACCTCGCTGGCTGAGACTGAGGAAAACTAAAAGCCCCATGTCTTGAGCCTTGGGTTCTAGGAGGGGAACGAGAAGTAGGGGCCAGGAAAGGGCAAGAGCCAAGGGAGAACAGGAAAGTCACTACTGGTGAACTAATGAGCTTCCTGTGTCAGTCTTCATTCGCTTCTCAGTCAGCTGAGTTGGGTATCTGGAATGATGAAAATCAGATGCTGAAAGGGAATGAGAAGGAGAGAGAGTGGCAGGGATACCAAGATCCTTTCTTTGTTGAAAATATCCCCATCTTCCTCGACTCCACTGCTACCCAAAATGAAGTCAGAAGTTTAACCTCATATTTTAAGAAACAAATGCCTACTTCTATGTATATCATTGCAACAACCACCAGTTAACACTCTCACAAGGTATCCTAGAAGAGAAAGCAGGTACTAGCCTGACTAGCTAGATCTCCACTGCAGATGTGCTCATCCCAAACACCAAGGATTCAGACTACATGTGGGAAGCTTGCTTGGAGGCAAGAGCATAATCCCTGTGATACTGGCTGCATTAACACTGGCCATCTAGTTCTGGCTTCTCTTCTATGTTGGCTGCTTCACAAGACTCCAAGAAAACCCAAAAAGCACACAGTTCTGAGGTCACACAGCTCCCTCCCTCCATTATTTCAGCCAGCCCTGGCACCCACAACCAGGGTTTTGTATTCTTCCTCAAACACAGCAAATGTCTGATCATGACAACTTAATATCCAGTAGATATCCGGTTTACTTTAAACATGTCTTTAGCCTTGTGATTATAATCACAGACAAGTGTTTCATATTCAGAAAAGAAATTTCAATTTCAAAGCAAGGGCATGCTCAGTACTATTTTACCAGCACCAGATGCAAATATTCAAATTGTCAAAAAGAACAAAAAGGTATTCCATGCTAACTGCTAAAATCTGCAAAAGCAAATGACTGCAGTCACAGGCAAATTAATGTGACAATAAAGGTCTCATGCTGAGTAAAGGAAAACCTTTCCCTCCATAGTACAGACACATACTAACAAAGAAAGTCAGCAGCATATATTTTGGCTGTGTGAAGTATCTATAATACATTCCTGTGGGGTAAAAATACGTTATTTCCAATGGAGCAGTGAACAAAATCTGACAGAACAAGACCTTCACAGACATTGAGGACATCTGTACTAAAGCTGTTACTATAATTTTAGATTCTTTGTCTTTTCCTAGTGTGCTCAGACAAGATATGCCTTATTTCCAAAAACAGGACTTGCATGATTTTATTAAAAAAAATATGTTTAGCTCCACTACATAAGGACAGTTGTTGGCAGGAATAAAATAAAAGAATCTGTCCCACATATTCTGCTATATTTTAAGGACATGTTCAAGTTGTTCTGGAAAAGCAAGCATTACCTTCAGCACCAATCTAGTTAGATGAACTAGGTTATGCTTACAATTTTAATAATTTTTTGTTGTTTTGCTGGGGAAGCTATACTCACCTGATCCTTGTCCAATGACATAGATGGTCTCCCCACATCCCTCATCAATTCTTTCTGACATCTGTTGGAGCAAACTGTCATACTGCTCTGAAGTTGGACTCACCATCACCAGCTGGAAAAAAAGATTGAATATCCATTTGCAGATGTCAGGCAAACAATTTCAAAACCAGCTTCAGTTACAAGCACAACCAATCTATGTGCTTTACTGAAAGACTCTTTTTTCCAGGACCGCTTTGTGGTGGTTTTGTTTTGTTTTTTAAACCAGTTTTGCTGACAGCTATTTCCTTGTGACACTGCACAAGGTTGTTTGTCTGAGCTCTGAGTTCATTTATGCTGGAAAATATACTTCAAAGCAAGTAAGAACACCAAGCATCTCATTTTGTTGTAACCAATGTTTAAAAGCCACATTTAAGTGAACACTCCAATATGTTTTCACACAAGGAAAACAAAAAGGGGAGGAGATCTTTTCTGCACAGAAATTCCTTAGCTGGGTACTTCACAGTCACTGCTGCAAAGAGTGCTGCTGCTCCCCCAAAACATGAGTGGACAGCCAGAGAAAGCCAACCAGACCTCATTGCAGAGAACACCTGGGCACCAAAATCCAGAGCACCTCCTAAGTCTTTCACATATTTGATGTCCCCTTCTGTTTTCTGAGGGGGCAGAAGGAAAGCAGAGAACACGAATAAGCATTATTTTCAATTTTTAGGTACTTTACACTACAGTGCTGAGAGGCAGACATACAGAGCAATTTGTATGAGCACATCTGGAGGTTTCACCAGTGGAGAGCTGCAGTTTTGTAGGCCAGCAGCTGTGTTACCAACAAGCTTTGACTGCAGCTATTGCAATAATCAAACTTCCTTTGCCCTTCCCTGCAGGAATATCAAAGAGAATGAAAAACTGAAACAGAAACAAAGCAGAAAATGAGGATGAGAGAGTGCTTCAGAAACGATTTTTCCTAGAACTGAATGGTATAGCAGCATTTCTGGCAGAAACCTGCATTGCTTACACAGTACAGCTGAGGACACTTGCACAGAGCAGCCACAACGGTGGCATGGCAGTGACAGACCAAGGAGACCTCCATCAGCCACTCTACCTGCTCTCTGGCTGCCTCCATGGTTACAAAACTGTTGGTGGCTGAGCATCCCAGTACAGTAGCCTGAGAGCTGTAGCGATTGAGATACACATTTCTGTGAAAAAGGCACTTTTAGTAACAGTTATAAAGGTCACCCACCAAGAGCCCTATGGGTAGGCACACCTGTGCCAACACTCAGTGACATCCACAGCTGTCCCTACATACATGTCCCAAAATCACACCCAGAAAGAAGCACTTCCCTTCACTATGCACTGAGACCGAAATCTGTGCTAGATTTGCCTAAAACATATGGTTTACAGCAGTTGACAATAACATCCTCGAGTCTGCCCAACATTCTCTAACACAGCCTGACTTGCTAGAACAGTTAACACAATGTGTTTTCAAAGAGAAACTACCTTTACCACTACTATTAATATCACTATTAAACACTTGATGAAGGCTTTTTTTGGAAATCTAGAATGTGAAGGAACCCAACCCCCCCACCCACCCCCCCAAATAATGCTTAAGCAGCTTTCAAAACCAGAGTGATGCACGCTGGGAAACTGAAGCACAGAGAGCAGGTGCTGGTTAGAAGGTTTAAGGCTGCCAAAGCAATGCTTTCCTCAGATGTAAAGGGTCCCAGGGAGCAGGGATGTGCCTGCAAGGGCCAGATAGCTACAAGAGATACAATCACCTTCACGTGTCCCCTTTGGACACATGCCCTACTTAAGCCTTTTAACTACTTGGCATGGTCTGCAAAGGGTACCAAAGCACTCTTATCTGGAAGGTCTTTCATGCTACAAAAGACTGAGTTTTGCTTTTATTAGTTTTTCTTTCAGTTCCATTTTCCTTTCAGTTTCGTTTTCTTCTTGAGGGAAACCACTGGATGTAAATGTATTGAGAGGGAAATCAGCAGCTGTTGAGAGGCTCAATCCAGGCAGGAATGGAAGGTTGTGTTTTGATGTGTAGGGCTCATTTTGCCCTGAAAGTACTTTGAGGAATTCCTGGAAGCACAGCAGACAGGCTCACTGTTTAGGCCAGTGTACCAGCACAAGTCAGGGACTCAGGAAGATCTATTAAACAGGCTGTAACACACACAAAGATCAATAAAATAACAGGGGCCGTCGGTGCAGCGCACACTAACTTCAGTTTCTTCAAGTCTCAACACCAGCTCTATTTTTCTATGAGTCCAAGTGCTTCCAGCAGTTGGCAGGGTGTTGAGCAGGCAGGGTGTTGTAATAAGCACCAAGGCACTCAATAGCTCATTGTACCCTTTCCTCACGTTGCCAGCAGGAGGGCTGGGGGTCTCAAAAAGCACAGGCTCACTCACATCAGCTCAAAACACTGTTTCCCCACACAGCTGCTTTCACTGCCATATAAAGGTGCTCCTGAAGGGTGTTCCAGTGGCAGACTGCCTCCAAAGTTTACTCTGGGGCTGATGAAGCTTACAGCTGATAAGACACAGTAGGACATCAAGAGAAGTATCTGTAGATAAAATAGCAGCTTTCACCGATCACGCCTTCCAACGCTGTTCAGCCCTTCTGACGACTATTTCTGCGGTCACAGCCCCAGCCAGTTCTGCTGTTTCCAGGGTCACTGCAAGGTTTGATGTGCTGTTTTGAAGATCTCTTTAGCTTCCTGGATGGAGAGAGCCTGTTCTCTGTCATCTCCTTGGTCGAAGAGAAACCCTCCACTTTGGCCCCTGTGCTTTCTTTGCTTTTCACCTTTGAGCAACCCCCTCCATGCTTGAGCTATGAATGCATGTTTTTAAGGGGTTTTCACAAAGTCAAAAACATTCACTTTTGTTCTTTCCACTCCGTCAGGCACTGAGTAGTTATCAGCAGGAGCCATATGGGTCTAGCAACCTCAGGTTTCCTATAGAGCAAAAAAGTAACAACCCGTTATTGTTTTATTCTTAAGACAGCAGAAGGAAACATATCTCACAAGTTTGAAATGCCATCTCTCTAGTCCCTTCCCAATCTCTGTGGACAGGTGGCTTTGCCTGCCTCTCCTCTGATCAGTTTGGGGATTAACACACACCACACCTGGGCAACAGCTACAGTTGCCTGAGCTTACTCCTGGGAGACAGACTGGACTGTGCCATTCTGCACTGCTCAACAGCAAGCAAAAGGCCATAGCTTTAATTAACAGCAATTTCAATTAACAGCAATTTCAAGACACCAGCGAGATTGAGCTCGGGTTATACCAGCACTACTACAGGCAGTCCTTACAAAAAAAGCATCCTGTATCGTTTAGGCAGACAAACTATTAAGCATTAAGGACAAACCAAATACTATGTGGTACGTAGTGCTGCTCTTTATTGGAAAAACAGAGCCTGACATTTTGCATGGCTAGAAAGCCACCATGAGCCATCGAGAAGCTGGGGGAAGGGCACCTTCTGTAATGTCATATTTTGTTTCCTATGCCCTGTAGACATACACTGTTCAGGTGCTATTAATGCTCTGTTGTCAATGTAGATCTAATATAAGTATCAGCTTCGCTAAGAGCCTCGTGTGCTATGGTTTTTGACCTGAAAGTTGATTACTGCTGCAGTATGTTGGCACTGAAGGGAAAACAAACACCCATTAAGATCAGCATGATAATGAATTTGTGCTGATGAATGGAACTGTTTGCCTGACCAGCTGACAAGGTGTACTTGATAACAGAATCCCAAAGTGTTCCTCTCTAAAAAGAGCTCACCTTACAATGAATGCACAGGGAGAGGACAGGGGAGAAAAGTATTCACACAGCCAGGGGGTGGGTCAGAAGGACCAGGACAGAACTAGCAACTATCAAACAAACTGACTGCAGTGGGAGTCCCCATTTTAAGTAGGGACTAAAGTGGAACAATTCAAGTGAGAAGACAGAAAAGATGAGGGGGTCGGGGAGGCGCAGGTTAGCTACTGCATTCTCACCATATGGGATTGCTGTTTTGAGCACACAGTGGGAGATTAACTTAGAAAGATGGAGCACAGCTCACATTTTTAGCTCTCATCCAAGATGGGGATGAATGAAAAGTCCAGGGAAAAGCCAGCAGGTGCACAGTGCTGTATGGAAAAGTAAATTGTAATAAAGATCAAAAAAATGCTTACCTACCACCTCCAGAGCACCTGCAGATTTCTAGGAATGGAAGGCAGACTGACACCACAAACGGGAGTTTGTGGGAGAAAAGCTCTCTTCTCTCTTTGCCAGAGTTTTTCAGGTTCCTGGCTGTCAAGAATCAGTGATGCTCTCCTTGGCATCCTCCTTGGCCCTCTTCCACAGCAGTCATGTCCAAGACAAAGCACAGATCAATACTGGCATCCTGTATAAAAATCTTGTCCAGCTCATTAAGGCACAAACAGGTGGCTCAATAAATAATACAGGTTTGATTTCCATTCTTTACTATCTTATAAGACATCTTCATAACATTTGTTTTAATACAGTAGCACAGTGTAAAATATCCAGTCATGCACCCAAAAAAACCTGTTTCCATGTCCACAGACACAATTCCTCTTTCAGTTTCTCTGTGCACAGATGGCAAGAAAGTCCAGGACTCTGGGACAACTTAAGCTGGAAGAATGAAGAGGAGGGATGACACAAAACTACGAACCAGCTATGCTGACTTCTGGATCACGTAATTACAAGTGGACTGAATGAAGTTTGCAGGAGACTTCAGAGTGGGAGATAGCACCATAGTGCATCAAACCCGTGGCAGCAAAAGGTAAACAGTTAAAGAGATCAGCCAATTAGGAAAAAAAATAGAAGACAGTGACAGAAAGCAGCTAATGTAGTCCGGAGCAGGCTCTGGCACACACACACATTACTACAATGGACCTTCCTGCAGGATGGAAGCGAGAACTGGTTCTGACAGAAATAAGAGCACCACATAGTTTTGTCACTGGGATCCTAGAAAGGAACTGCAAGAGGTGAACAAGCCCTTTTGTGCGTTGACTTAACACTGTTCGCAAGAGCAAGGCACCCTTGTCACTGGGCTCTTGTGCTCAAAAGTTACAAGCTCTGACCTCCTTTGAAGATTGTGGAGAAAGTCCCAGGAACTAGTACAACTGGCAGCAGAGATAACTACAGAGACCCGGCGCGGAGGGCAAACGTCAGCGGGACGTTGCAGCAGCTGACAGCTCCAAACCCTGCGCTTCCTGAGGATGCTACACCGGCTGCGGGCTGGCGTTTCCCCCGGGCAGCCGAGGCGGGGAAGGCGCAGGGCGGAGCAGCCTGCCAGCACCCTCCTGTCCCGGCCGGTGTACGGGACAACTTTACTGCGCCTCTCCCGGCCGCCTCCACACGGCACCGCTGGCTCTGCCGCCCGCCCAGGTGATGCTGGGGCCGGGGGAGCGCTCAGGTGAGCCTCCCGTCCCGGCGGAGGTAGGCGGGCCCCAACCTCTCGCTCTTCTGAGGTGCGGGGAGCGGCCAGGTTGGGGAGGCAGCCCGCCGGGCACGGCCGACCGGCAGGGAGGAGGGCAGCGGGGGCCCGGCGGGGTGATGGCGCTCGCCACCGCCCGCCCCCCCGCCGGGCCTACCTTACTGGTGAGGTCGATCTCGGGCTCGCCGTTGAGCGCCTCGCCGTCCTCGCCGTCGAAGGCTGCGCGGAGGGGACAGGCGGCGGCCGCCACGCGAGGCCGCCCGCCCGGAGAGCCGGGCTCCGGGGCGAACATACAGGCCGGCACCGGGGACCCCCCACGAACCGGGGATCTGCTCCGCTCCGCCGCCGCCATCTTCCCTTCCCTGCCCGGCCCTCCGCCCCTCCGCCCCGGCACCGCCCCCCGGCCCGCCAAGGCGGTGCCCGCCAATCACCGGGGGCGCAGCGGCTAAATTTGCATGTTGCCATGGCGACAGCGGGTGGAGTAGTGATTATTCATGACGCGAGGCCACGCCCCCTCGGAAAGCGCGAAGCCAATGGGAGAAGCACTGCCAGCTCGGCTTGTTTTCTACACATACACACACACAACAGAGCCCGCTCGACGTGTCCGGGACCGGCTGTCCAATAGGAGAGCTGGTCTTCGTGACAAACAACCTTGACAGCCAATCGAATAAGGGATCTCGAAGGCCTGGGTGGGACAAAGTGCTGCAACAGAGCCCGCCCTGGTGGGTGGGCATTCTCTCGGGATAGCCAATGAAAAAGAGGGGACTTTTCAACTGATAGTTGTGCCAGCCAATGGAACAGGGTGGGAGCGCGCCTGGTGTCCCTGCAGTCCGCGGGACCTGCTGTCCCGGCCCGTCGTGCCGCCAGCTCCTGGGGTTCGCAAAGGACCCCGCCGCCCCTCCCGCCCTGGGCTCCCGACAGAAAACCCCCACGGCTGCTCGCCATGCGAGCCCACAGTGTTCAGACCGCCGGCGGAGGCCGCCAGGCAGGACGCCAGCGCCAAGGAGGAAACCCCTCCGGCTGAGGGGCTCTGCGGGCTGGCAGGTGACCCCTGCAGAGCGGCGGGGGAAGCTGCCTGTCCTGCTCCTCCGGCTGGCCACACGCACGCTCGTGGCACCACCACCACAAGCGCCAGCCTGTGGCACAGAACGAAGCCGGGGGAGGATTTACGTTTGTTTATTCAGCGGGCGGTGAGACCGCTTTCACTTGTGTCCCGGCTTGTTTTACCGCTGACGTCAGAGGGGGCGGGGCCGACGTCGGCGCGTGCGGGGG